>CM050163.1:394025907-394248407 GCA_027410445.1 Discoglossus pictus
CAACCATGGTCCACCCTGTCAAACGCCTTCTCTTGATCTAAAGAGAGAAAGGCGAGTGACAGACCAGTCCTGCGAGAATAATGCAATAGATCCCGGACCAGAAAGATACTATCAAAGATAGTCCGGCCCGGGATCGCATAGGACTGGTCAGGGTGAACCAATTCTGCCAGCACAGACCCAAGTCTAAGCGAGATGGCTTTAGCTACAATCTTGTAGTCCGTGCTGAGCAGAGAGACCGGTCGCCAGTTCTTAATAAGCCGGAGATCCCCCTTTTTGGGCAGCAGGGCAAGTACTGCCCTGCGACAAGACAGGGGCATCTCCCCGGTCTCCAGGGCTTCCCCAAGGACCAGATGGAAATCAGGTCCCAGAGTCTCCCAGAAAAATTGGAAAAACTCTACAGTCAGTCCGTCCAGTCCTGGAGACTTCTCACAGGACATGGCACGGAGGGCTTCAGAGAGCTCTTGAAAAGATAGTGGTATATCAAGCCGCTCTCTTACACCCTCACTGACTGTGGGGAGCCCCTCCCATAGCACCCTGCAGGCGTCTGGAGAAATGGGATCCGGAGAGTAAAGATCTTTATAAAAGTTCCGGGCTCTATCCCGGATACTCTCCGGATCTGTAAGGGGGGCACTGTCTTCATCTAGAAGACAGGTGATGTGCCTACTGTTACCCCCCTTTTTCTCCAGTGAGTAGAAGAGGCGCGAGCCACGGTCTAGATCTTTGAGAAAACCTAAGCGGCTGCGCATGTATGCCCCCTTGGCCTGGTGTCGTTCCAGGTCACAGAGGACACCCTTCCTCTCTACATACTCGCTCTGCAGGGATAGGTCCCTACAAGTGAACAGCCTCTGCTCCAGATGGAGTACCTCCACCCGGAGTGACTCCAACTCAGCTTCGCGCTGCCCACTCGCACCCTTGGTATATTCCTGACACAGAAGTCGCAAATGAACCTTGCCCATGTCCCACCACAGTTTTAACGTGGCAAAGTCCCCCTTGCAACCCCTCCAGTCCGTCCAAAACTCCCGGATCAATGTCACGAGCCCCTGGTCCTTCAACAAAGCATTATTGAAGTGCCAATAGGCGGCTCATGGCGCTGTTGGCGTTAGCGCCACTGTCACAGACACACAGTTGTGGTCTGTGAACGGAGCCAGCCTAATGGCACAAGAACCGACTCGTGACATATAGTGACTAGATATATATAGTCTGTCGATCCGGGAGTGGGACACCAGACCGGCTCTCATCCTGATGTAGGTGAAACCGTCTGATGCCCCTGGGTTCTGCTCTCGCCAGATGTCCTCCAGGGAGAAGCGGGCGATGATCTCCCGCAGGGCTGACGCAGAAGGCGGGTACGGCTCTGGACTATTCCGGTCCAGAGCATCGAGGGTGCAGTTGAAATCACCCCCGAGTACCAAACACTCATCTGCGTCAACCGTCTCCAAAAACTGGGACAGTCTGGCGAGGAACCTCACTCTCTCGAGCCCTCCAGCAGGGGCATATATATTAACTAGGTTAATGATGCTACCCTGCTCTCGGACCCGGAGGTGGATTAGACGGCCTGGGATAACAGCTTTCACAAGCAGCAGCTCTGGCTGAAAAGACTCTGAGAACAGGGTCACCACTCCACATGACGCCGATGTGAAGTGGCTGAAGAAGACCCTGCCTCTCCACTCCAGTTGCCACGAGGCCTCAGCCTCTGGAGTGGTGTGAGTTTCCTGCAGGAAGCTCACAGAGTACCCTCCCTGATATAAATAGGAGAGTACCTGGAACCTGCGGAAACTGTCTTGACAGCCATTGGTATTTAGCGTGCTGATGTGCAAAGCCATTATTGCGTGTCAGGAATTGTGCGTTCCTCAGACCCTTGAGACTGCTGATAGGACACGCACATTTTATAGAATTTCCGGACGCGGAGATGCTCCGCAGTCCCAGAATTCTTGGCCCTAGTGCTGACCACTAGATATTGCTGGAGAGAGTGGAGAATAAACTACATATTCTTCCACCTCTCCAAGGCCAGCCGCACCTTCCTTTTCTTTTGTCCATGAAGGGTGCTCTCAAGGAATAGATCTATTTCCTTGACAGGGATAACCCACCCAGAATCTGATGTTCCTTCTAGTGGGTCACCCCTGGGCTCCTCTTGGCTGAGGGCTTTTACTCCATCCTCCCCGGCTGGAGTCAGTTTCCTCAGCTTTATTCTCAGGGACCCCCTCTTAGATGATACAGAAGGAGTCCCTTTAGCACCCTTCAAGGTAAATAATGGACCCTTGGATTGCTGCTGCACCCCTGTAGCTTCAGGAGTGCATTCAGGGGTAGCTGGCTGGACAGCAGTGGCTGGCATGGCTTCCTTAATGGAAGCCTTGGAGGCTTTATATGCCTCCTCTGCCAGTTCCACCGCTGATTGCTCAGCTTGGATGGCACCGATGTTAGGGTCAGTGGACGGCTGAGGAGGGTAGACAGGCTCTCCCATGATGTTAACAGGAAAACCTTTTTTATCACCCTCCCCCATTTCCACTTCCCCTTGTGCCACATCCCCCCTGACAGACAAATCCATGGGGTCCTGAATGGGGGTCATGCCTATATTCCCCCCCTCCAGTAGTGACTCGGCCTGGGGCTCTAACAAAGCCCGAGGTATGTCACTAGAGAGTGACACTGGAGGAGGAGACTGACTGGTGCCCTTGAAGCTCAGCACCTCAGGGACACTGACTACCCATTCAGCAGGGGCTTTGTTGGGACCCCCCTCAAAGGCCAGAGGCAGAACCTGATCTTTCTTGTCTACCCCTGCCTCACTTGGGAGACCCTCTTGCCCCTGCTTTTCCTCCAGACCCTTTTCCACATTAACCCCTATAGGGTCTGGAGAGAGAGATGTGTGGTCTGGCACCGGCTGGCTGAGCTTAATAACCGGGCCAGACAATGTCACCGGATGAGGAGGAGATGTTTTGTTCCACTTCTTGCTTTTAGAGGGAGGTGCTCCACTATAGAGCACTTCCCACTTATCAGCAACCTCCCTGTTGGTTTTATGCTTCCTCTTCCTGGGGACGTCACTCCTGGAAGAGGAGCTGCCACTAGCTGCCTCCCCTGCAGAGGGCTTATTATCCCTCTGCTTACACTGTGCCCCCACACTAACTGATGTAATTATGGTGGGGGCAGATTGGGACTTGGGAGATTCAGCTGTGACACTGGGAGGACCGGTGACATTCTTCCCCTTTTTCCCCGTGTCTGCAGTCTTGCTGGAGACCACAGACACAGATGGCTTTTTTGGGGAAGAAGGGGGTTTGGAGGCCGTGGTGGTGGCTTGAGGAACGGCCTCCTTGCCTGAGCTCTGTGGGGGGGCTATGACCCTTGAGGTCCCCGCTGTTATGGGCTCAGCGGGGATGGGTGCCGTACTGAAGGAGGTGCCATTTGCTGGGGCTGGGGCATGATGCTTTACATTAGGGCAATTCCTACGTGTATGCCCCAACCCCTTGCAATGATAGCACTGCACCTCCGTAGTGCTGTAAAAAATCCTGTACAGCACCCCCTCAAATGGAACCCCAAAAGACCCCTCTATGTTTTCTGCGCCCTGAGGCAGGCACATTTGTACCTGCCTCTTGAAAGAGAGCACATGACGAAGTGCTCTCTCTCTGCACCCCAGGGGAATTTTAATAAATGGTGTTTTTACTTCCCCTAGGGTTAGCAGGTGGGGGCGCAGGAGGGAGTCTGGTAGGAAGGGGGGCACATTAGAGAGTGTTACTTTTGTGCCCAACCCTTCCAGGGGTTCTATTGGGACATATAATCCCCCCACTGTGATGCCTCTCTGTATAAGAATGTGTGCAGCAGCCAGAGTACGGGTAAAAAAAACTGCTTTCCCGTACATTTTGCTGGCTGCTACTATAACAGAGGGGCTGATGACATTAGCTGCAGCACGCAGATAGATATCAATGCTGTAGACCCCAGACATCTGACATTTAACCCCATGCTTCCTGGTGATCTGCCCCTCAGCCCCAGCGGTGGTATTACTGGGGCCAGCAGAAACCACCTGTGACCAGGTATTAGCCACAGGGGTAGGTCTGCTGGCAGAACCACCAGGAGCTGGGGCTGCCTTATCTGCCTGGGGCCTATGCTGTGCAGTGCTGCAGCTAGGATTTTCAGGGGCCATTATTCCCCCTTTTGACCCCTGAGGCTTCTTAATGGTCTTATCCCTCATGTTTAGACTCTTTTTTTTTAGTTTATTTGTTTTATTTATTTTTATTTTTTGTTTTATGATTTTCTACTGTTTTTTTTTTTTAAATATAAAAGTGTGAAAAAGAAACAAAAAGACAAAACTAAGGATGACAAAAAACTAAGGGAGAGAGAGAGATGATGTTTGGCAGTGGAAGGGTTAATGGCCTGTTGCAAGGTGTTACTAATTGCAACAACACAGAGAACACAGAGGCTTTTTAACCCCTCTGTGTCTCTGTGTCAGATGTAAAAAAAGCCTTTTAAACAAAAAACTTCAAATTGTTTTCCCCCCCACTGCCTACAAAGATGTTACTTGTCTTCTCTCCCCCCAAAACATAAAACCCAACACCAAACAAACAAAACTTTAACAAAACCTGAAAAACTTTTAAAAAAAGTCAAAGTAAAAAAGCTCCAGGAGTGCAGGTGAAGTGCTAAGGGAGGGGTGTGGCAAAGTATCCAGGAGACAGCTCACTCTCCTGGGATAGACAGCTGAGCCTGACTCCCAGAAAACTAAAACTTAAATTAAACTAAGAAAAATACCACAAAAACTCCCAAAAATGAACAACACCGTGCACAAAGTGCTTATAAACAGAAAGGTGTTAAAATAAAACTTGTATTTGAGGGACTAAGACCCTAAAAAGCCTTTTGTTTAGAGCTCAAGCATGCACACAACCTCTTGGCACAGTGTATTTTAAAATTATGAGAAAACATTTTCTGTAAACTAAATAAAAATCATATTAGGGAGTTGAAAGAAAAAGAAACCGGATGGGGGGATACCGAGCAGAGCACACCATCTACAGCCCACTGGGAGACAAACTCATCCATTCCCCCAGTAGACAAAGCCAGGTGGTACTCTGCCCGGATACGGGAGCGCACCAGCACCCGGAACATGGCCTCAGGTGACAAGGGAACCCCCCCTATCAAACACTGCTTCCTGGACTTATATATAGCCAACTTGGCTAATGCCAGGAGCAGGTTGACGAGGAGGTCCCTGGCCTTATTGCCCCGGGACACTGGGCGCCCAAAAATAAAAATGTGAGGGGAGAAATGCAGCCAGAACTGCAGGAGGAGGCCCCTCAAGAGTGACAAGAGGGGCTGCAGTCTGGCGCAACTAAAATAAACATGATACACGGACTCTCCCTTGCCACAGAATGGACAAGTGGAGGGAGAGTCCGTGAATTTAGCTAAGTACTCTCCCGTGCTCAGTGCACCATGGAGCACTCTCCAACTCAAGTCCCCGGTGGGTCGTGGAACTAAATCAGAATAAAGTTCCCTCCACCGGGGCCTCTTGCCCTCGTCAGCTGGTAGGACCCGCCTCCAGATGGTATCGGGACGGGTCACGAGGGCAAGGAAGTGCACTGTATGGAGCACGAGAGAATATAAGCTCTTCCTCGGCATGCCGCGAAAGCATGCCGAGGGTATGTCCCTCAACCTCGAGAGGTTGGGGACAGGAGGAGCCTGAGGGGAAACACAGGGCTTGTGTCCAATGCAAACAGCCGGAGAAGGGGTGTTGAAAGGTGCATGTGGCACTCCGGCCTGCAAAGCCCCGCGAAGGAAGGTGCGCGAGTCGGGGGAGATGGCATCTCTAATCTCCTGGAGCAAGCGCCCTGAGACTTTGGGCGTCACATATCCCAAACGGAGCGCAAGCTCCTGGGGTGACACCCAATCAGAACGCCCGTATTCCAGGAGATCCCCGACTCGGGTCATCCGTGCATGACTAAGGCGGCGGATGATATTGGGGGACTGTAACATTGGAGCCCCCACTGCTGCATTAAATAGCAGGGGCTCCGTGAATATTTCATCCCCCAAAGGCACGCCCTGCCTGGTCACGGAGACCATGCTCCAGGCCTTGAGGGTTTCCTGGTAGTATGCCGGCAACACAGAGAGGTCTCTCCCAAACCCCTCGGGCCTGATCAGAAATAATTGCCGGTCATACCCCAGGTTGCGCAACTGGCGATAAAAGCTGGATGCCAGTGCGCACCACTGCGGAGAGGGATCTGCATATAGGTATCTCTGCAGATACTGAAGGCGGAAGGTGGACAACTGGGAGCACACACAAACTACTCCCTGTCCACCCTCCACCAAAGGCAGACTTGCCACCCCTGCAGAGACCCAATGCCTTCCCATCCAGAGGAAATCTAACAAATTTCTCTGGATATTGGTGACAAACTCGGGGGTCGGACTCAGACAAATCAGCCGGTGCCAGATCTGAGAAGCCACCAGCTGATTCACCACTAGAGTCCGCCCCCTAAGGGAAAGCATTTTTGCTAGACCCCTCCATCGTCCCAGACGAGAGAGGACACTGCCCTCTAACTCCCTCCAGTTGTCTGGGACGGAAGCGTCCGCAGCGGACAGGTAGACCCCCAGATATTTAATGACATCTGCCTCCCACGTGATGTCACGAAACGTGGGAGGCAAAGAGTCTACCTGTAAATTACCCTCTAAAAGGCCTGTGCATTTGGACCAGTTGATCTGAGCGGAGGAGGCAGCTGAATATACCTCCTGGCACTGTTTTGCCAGCTCAAGATCAATTGGATCCTGGGCCACGAGGAGCACATCGTCAGCATAAGCTGAAAGGACAATCCGCATGTCTGGATCTTTTAGCACCAGCCCTGTGAGCCTTTTCCTCAGTAGGCAGAGGAAAGGCTCAATGGCCAGTGCATATAACTGTCCAGACAAGGGACATCCTTGACGCACCCCTCGTCCAAATACCAAAGGTGCTGTTAGGGACCAATTGATTTTAAGTAAACACTCTGCAGAGGCGTACAGCGTTCTTATAAAGCCCACAAACTGTGGGCCAAAGCCGTACGCTTGCAGAGTGGCTATGAGGTAACCATGGTCCACCCTGTCAAACGCCTTCTCTTGATCTAAAGAGAGAAAGGCGAGTGACAGACCAGTCCTGCGAGAATAATGCAATAGATCCCGGACCAGAAAGATACTATCAAAGATAGTCCGGCCCGGGATCGCATAGGACTGGTCAGGGTGAACCAATTCTGCCAGCACAGACCCAAGTCTAAGCGAGATGGCTTTAGCTACAATCTTGTAGTCCGTGCTGAGCAGAGAGACCGGTCGCCAGTTCTTAATAAGCCGGAGATCCCCCTTTTTTGGGCAGCATGGCAAGTACTGCCCTGCGACAAGACAGGGGCATCTCCCCGGTCTCCAGGGCTTCCCCAAGGACCAGATGGAAATCAGGTCCCAGAGTCTCCCAGAAAAATTGGAAAAACTCTACAGTCAGTCCGTCCAGTCCTGGAGACTTTTCACAGGACATGGCACCGAGGGCTTCAGAGAGCTCTTGAAAAGATAGTGGTATATCAAGCCGCTCTCTTACACCCTCACTGACTGTGGGGAGCCCCTCCCATAGCACCCTGCAGGCGTCTGGAGAAATGGGATCCGGAGAGTAAAGATCTTTATAAAAGTTCCGGGCTCTATCCCGGATACTCTCCGGATCTGTAAGGGGGGCACCGTCTTCATCTAGAAGACAGGTGATGTGCCTACTGTTACCCCCCTTTTTCTCCATTGAGTAGAAGAGGCGCGAGCCGCGGTCTAGATCTTTGAGAAAACCTAAGCGGCTGCGCACGTATGCCCCCTTGGCCTGGTGTCGTTCCAGGTCACAGAGGACACCCTTCCTCTCTACATACTCGCTCTGCAGGGATTGGTCCCTACAAGTGAACAGCCTCTGCTCCAGATGGAGTACCTCCCCCCGGAGTGACTCCAACTCAGCTTCGCGCTGCCCACTCGCACCCTTGGATTGGACTGGATTGGTTGAACTTGGCACAGTACTTGTAAGCAAGACACACACTATGGGTAGCGGTCAAGCAAATGAACTTTGATTGATGGTTATGCAAATGCACTTAGATTTAAGAAAATAAAAGTTTGTTTTTTTTAAAAGTAGACAACTAGTAAACAATATTATATTGTATACGTTGTGCACACACAGTATAAGCTGTGCACACACAGTATAAGCTGTGAGCAGGGAGACAGGCAAATGAAGTTAGATTACACAGAAAAAAAACGAAGAAAAAAAAAATGATGTTATAGCCCTAAAAAGGGCTTTTTGGGGTGCTGTGTTTACAGCAGAGATCTGATGAGTCATTCAGCACTGCACTGGACACTGAATAAACTTGCCTAGCTATTGATTTCCCTATTCAATCAGCAGCACCTACACTCAGCCTCCTCTCAGTAAGACTGCAAGTTAGTTATGATTCCAAAATGGCTGCTGTCCATGAGGTAGAAGGGTGTGGAAGGGAGTGTATGCTGCTGATTGCCTGGAATGTGTCTGCTGACTGTGACATGCAGGGTCAAAGTTTGCTCAATGATAAAGTATTGGGGGCGGGTTGAATCTCGCATATGTTTGCTGTTCGCCGCGAACGCGAACATGCTATGTTCGCCGGGAACAATCCGCCGGCAAACTATCTCTACTAACTATCTAAAATACATCCCCCAATCTATCTAATATACCATAAATCCTAACTATCTAAAATACATACCCCTATCTAACATACAATACTATATAATATACAATAAATCCTAACTATCTAAAAAACATACCCCTAACATACAATAAATACTAACTATCTAAAATACATACCCCTAACATCCAATAAATCCTATCACCACCACAGGGTGATTGGCTGAAGGCATTTGCACTTTCTGATTGGCTGTTGTCAATGTCAATCAGTATTACAGCCAATGAGAAGGCACAGATATCTCCAGCCAATCACCCCGTGGGGGTGTATCCCATTGTGATTGGCTGATGGCAATAAAGCCTTCTGATTGGTTTAAAAAAAAGATTAACAGGTGCATTTTCCAATTTGAGTGGGATTTTGGGTTGTATCCCTTTCTGATTGGCTCACACATTGGCACCTTCTGATTGGCTGAATTTGATAGACAGTGTTTTCAGCCAATCAGAAGCTGCCATTGACAATTTTCTTCTGGAAATCTCTGTAGGAGGCCCATTAGCGCCGGGGAGGTCCGCGAGTGCGGATCTACGTTAGTTTTTTTTTTTTTTAGAGCGTGGATTGTTCTAGGATGTGGCAGAAGAGAAGGAGGCCAGGGACATTGCGGGGAGGTAAGTACAATGTATATTATGTTAATTATTTTTTTTTTTATGTTTATGTATGTTGTAGTAATGTAATGTTTTTTTTTAACAGAAGAAAAGAGGAAGGACGGGGACATGCTGGAAAGGTGAATAGAATATTTAGAATATTTAGAATGTTTATTTAATTTATGTAAATGTCTTGTACTTATTTTTATTTTTTTCCTAGATTGCTGATCTGAAGGGACATCTGCCAAGGTAAGTGGTATTAATTATTTCATTTTAGCTTAGAATTAGGGTTTGCTAATGTAGATAGCATTTATTGTATGTTACATAGGGGTATGTATTTTTGATAGTTAGGATTTATTGTAAATGATATAGTATTTATTGTATGTTAGATAGGGTTATGTATTTTAGATAGTTAGGATTTATTGTATATTAGATAGATTGGGGGATGTATTTTCGATAGATAGTATTGATTGTATGTTAGATAGGGGGTATAGAATTTTATTTTATTTTTATTGTATTGTATTGTATGTTGTCTATATGTATTTTCCTTTCAGGTGTGTAATTTTGTTTTCTCTAGTGGGGGGGTTGTAATGTATTTTTTTATTTTCTGTAATGTTGCTTTTTTTATTTTTTGTGACTAAGGTTTTATATTTTCTGTAATGTAGATTTTTTTGTGAGTGGTGGGGGTTTGATTAGGGGGTAGGTAGGTAGTGTAGGAGTTAAAAGGTTAGGGTAGAGGGGTGTTAGTTTATATTTAATGGTTTATTGGGGTGGGTTTATTGCAGTGTAGTGTTTGTACTTAGTGTCATGAGGGTATAAGAGAACCCTCATAGCACTTACGGGGTAATGTTAGGCTTCTAACGGTCCCATGAGGGTCTTTAAATACCCTTATGGGACTAATGGGGTAAATTGGGAGTTTTGAGGGTCTGTATAGACCCCCATGAGAGACCGGGTTAAAATAGTGTAGTGCTTATACTTTGTGTCATGAGGGTCCTGGATGACCCTTGTGGCACTTATAGTGTTATTACATGCGTTCATTAGTGTGTTATAGGGGTCTATATAGTTGAGGCACACAGTACACTCACATTGTGTGACAAACAGCATTTCAACACTTTTTTATTGCCCCTGTCATTTTTGACGGGCAAGTCGCTAGTATTATATAAAGATAATAAACAGAAAAAAAAAATTCACAAGCATTTATTTGGAACACAATTCTTGAAACATCTGACAGTGAATACTGCACCCAACAGAGCAACTTCAAAATATACTTATGTATGTGTATAAAACAATATTAAGTGAATATTGAGTTCACATGCATAGTGCAGACAAGGTACCATTACCACATGTTTCCTTGTTTAGTCGTTCACTCATTTTTGACTCTCCGTAACTCTATGGACCACAGCACACCAGGTACATCTCTCAGTCACTGCCCCTCTGAGCTCCATCTGACAGTGAATACTGCACCCACCAGAGCAACTTCAAAAGATACTTATGTATGTGTATAAAGAAATATTAATTGAATATTGAGTTCACATGCATAGTGCAGACTAGGTACCATTACCACATGTTTCCTTGTTTAGTCATTCACTCATTTTCGACTCTCTGTGACTCTATGGACCACAGCATACAGGTACATCTCTCAGTCACTGCCCCTCTGAGATCCATCAAGTTCATGTTCATTGCTTCAGTGATTTAATCTATCCATCTCCGCCTTTGCCATCCCCTTCTTCTTGTGCTTTTAATCTTTCCCAGCATCAGAGTCTTTTCTAGGGATTCCTGCCATCTCATGATATGGCCAAAATATTTTAGCTTCAGCCACATGATCATACCTTCTAGTGAACAGTTCCTCTGGATTTCCTGAAGTACAGATTGTTTGGATCTTCTTGCAGTCCAAGGGCCTCTAAGTAGTTTTCTCCAACACCACGATTAGAAGGTGTCAATTCTATGGCGCTCAGACTATCAGACTATCAACTGGTGTGTTAGCGCCATTACCAGAGCGTGCCTGAAGCTCCAATACTCCAGTGAGGCACACCACAGGGGGACGTGAGGACGCTGAGTGAGCGGTCCTGCAGATGGGAGGCTCTCTCCCTTGAAGCTGCAAACATTCCCAAGATCCCTCCCAGAAGGACTCTTGCTAGCGTAACGCAGCACTGCTCAAAGCACTGCTGAATGTAGGTTAGCGGGTCACTAGCATGACATCATCCGGAACAGTGCTGTGAGCTCTCTCTCGCTGGCGTACATGGACAGAGTCCTCGAGTGAAGAGGGAATTGGCTTGTCATAAAGAGTACCTACGTAAAGGTTTGGAGTTTTGGCTGACATATTTGTTTCTAATTGTGGGACTACATTGTGGGGCCTTGTGGGGCCTGTGGAACTGCATATCTGTTTTTCCTACATTGTAGGATATTGTTGGACTGTTTACATCCTTATTCCTACACTGTGGGACTTGTGGGACTGCATATTTAGTTTTACCCACATTGGTTTTATTCTGTATTATTTCTCACAGTAGCTGAGAGCCACAGAGGATATCGCAGGAGCAAAAATGCTGAGTGGGGGATCAGCTAATTTCCTGAATAAGAGTGAGAGTCCAAGTGATGCAGGGGGTTTGGTGAGAAGGAGCCTGAGTACAAAGAAGAGCTCTAACTAAAACCAATAGGTGATAAAAGAGGTGCTGAACAGAGGCGCCATTGGCTCTAACATATGTGATCTTTTTTGGGAAAGTGCCTGGGCATATTGGACAATAACATCCATATAGCAACATTTTTTGATCAAGTGCAGGACTTAAAATTTGTGCTTGCTGATTAAGCAAGGAATTTAACCGTCCCTAAACCCTTCTGGGTGAACTAACTAACTAACTAATTTTGAGAAGGCTCACTATAAGTAATCAACAAGAATTGAGCATAGCTCATAATGTGTTTGTTTTTTGGGGGGAATTTTTGTGCCACTGGAAATAGAGCTTGGATTTAATTCTCAGTTGGTGTAGGGACCCTCATAAAAAAAAGGGGATAAAGAAAGACTCCAATGTTATACCTATAGTGGTAAATAACAATTCATGGTGTATCATGATATGTCTTTTTAAGTAACACCGGGTACAAGTTAGAACTTATGTACAGTTGGGAAAACACCTGTTGCTAAATAAGAGAGGAACAGTGTATGGGATAGCAAGAAGAGAGCTTTTATCAATCTGGCAATATATGCTGCTATATGTCTTGTATAAACTCCCAAGTCAGACATAAATATGGACTAAGTGAATAAAATGGGGGCGCGAGAATGTTTTTCTCTTTTGTGATGCTTTTTGATCAATTCAATGTATTGTGTTGCTCTCTTGTAGGAGTAAATTCCTTTTCTCTCCTTCACCTGTCAGTGCTGACACTTGTTTGAATTGGAACATTTAAAAGGGCCCTGGGTATTAAAATGTCAATGTAGATAGACTAGGTCCTAGGGGAAATCGACCCTGGGCTATTGGCTACCTGGATAGGGTAAAGGTGAAAGTAAGCATCGCCTTATAAGCTGCATTAAACTATACTAAGGTAGAAATTTAAAAATAATAATAATAATAATAATACATAGAGTACCAGAAGTAGTATTGATTAGAATATCAGAATGAGTAAATTTAGCTTCTAAAAGTCCTGGTCTGATAGGCCGCGCGTGAAATTTAAGGCTGTTGGATCTAGAATTGATCTACATAATGTCTGATGTGAAGCCCTGTGCAATTTAATAATCTCTAGTTAGCTTAGAGGGAGTTATTAACTAAAGTGTATATAGTCTTAGAGCGTTAAAAGATAGACAAGGACCTATCTATTTCCTTATAAAAATTTGATCTTGGCCTATTGGTAATGGTGATAGAGGGGTGGGAGGAAAAATCTAGTAGGGAGAAGGAATATGTATCAAATGTCCTCTAAGGGGAAGAATAGGAAAAAGAAAAAAAATCTCCACTAGAACTTCAGCTATCCCTTCCCAGAAGGATAAAGATGGTAAATTTAATAAAGTTAACCCTCAACTTCAGCTTTCCCTAGTGGAGGACTTATCAACCTTCAACTCTTTGAATTCAGATTATTCATCATCAGTAGAAGAGACAAACTCCCCATTACCAGTAGACAAGGGAATTCTGACAGTATCCTTATTAAAAAACATGTGAGTTCCAGCGCTCTCTCAAAATCAGATAGCTTTGGAATTGACGAACAATGCCAAACAATGTCTGCTATTGCAGTGAGGTGTATAGTTGTTGAGAAAAGACACAAGGAAATCTGGGTAGAAAATCTAAAATTAAAATCGCAAGTAAAATTTTTTAAAGCTAACCAAAATAGAATAGATGAAGTATTGAGAAGGAATAATGTAAGACTGTGAGGGATACCCCAATCCATTGGCCATAAGGAGTTAAAAGAGAATGTATTAAAACTATTTGAGTTTATGGATCTATCCTCGGATGAGGGGAAAAAACGAATAGAAATGCTGTATAGACTACCATTGCCATCTAATCTAATGAGGGAAGTCCCGCGTGACATTTTGGTAAGGCTGCAAAGTTACTCTTACAAACAAAAAATATTAAATAATGGCAGGCAAATAAAAAAATGACCTGCTCCATACGAAAAGGTAAAAAATTTTCTTGACCTACCGTATGAAATCCTGCAAAAAAGAAGAGAGTATAGGAAATTTACTAACATTTTAAGGGAAGAAAAGATTGCATACAAATGGGGTTTTAGTAGTTAGGGGGGGTCGGAAAATTACTATTAATTCACTGAAGGAAGCACAGAGATTTTTATCACAAAAAAAAATGTAACATGGTTGGGTACTGCCTGAGTTACCACTAGAAAAAGTTCACCAGGATTGGCATAAAGTTTAAGAGATAAAAGAGAGGACTAGGGGTAGCTCCTGAGGTTTTAGCACAGAGAGTGAGAGACAAATTTTAAGAGTGGTTCAAATGTTTACACATTAGATAAGGAATATTAGCTATCAAAATAATACAAAGCATATAAGGGACGTATAGCCCCAGTATATTGGATAAAAGTTTTTAGAGATGGAGCAAAGTTTACACAATTATGGTGGAGCTTTAGACGCAGCTCTGTGGTGCTGGACAGTAGCCCTCTTGTTGTCCAGTTCTTATGCTAACAATGACGGTTCAGAATTGTACACTTTTGTCAAGGGGGATTGGGTATGTATAGGGTACATGTGTTTATTTTTGTGTTATGTTTTTTGTGATCTGTTTTAAATGTTGCAGGGTTCTGATGAAATGTTTACACAGCTTTTTGAAACTCCAAGGTTATTCCAGGGTATATGCCCTCACGATGCTCTCCTGACTTTTCTCAGAGATTATTTATGTTTAGTTTATGGTACATCCCATTAAACTTATTACCTATAATGTAAGGGGGTTGAACACACCCTAGAAAAGGAAGGTTATCTCAGGGTTTTTCCAGGCGGAGAAGGCAGATATAATTTGTGTCCCGGAGACACATTGGGTGGGAGAAAGGAACACCTTATTGAGTAGTCTGTATGATATTTGTGCTGTTTCCAACTATAAGACTAAGTCTAGAGGTACTGCTATTTTATTGAGTAAAAGGAACTGTGTGACTGAAAATTTTATACAAACCGATCTTGAAGGAAGATATTCTATCTGTGCCGGATCAATCAATCAATCAATGTTAATATGCTCCTAACCAAAATCAAAACCGGTTCTTAAATAGAATGTTAAACATTATAAATAAGATAAGAAAAGGAATATTGATAATTGCTGGGGATATAAATATGGTATTGGACATTGAAGTGAATAGGAAATCAGATAAAATAAATATATAGAATAAGAGTTCAATGAAGTTGAATGAAATTCTACAATTACTTTTTGGAACTCCTTTAAGGCCTACTTAAGGGGTAATTTGATCTCATTACCATCCAAGAAAAATAAGGAAAGAGGGAAATCATTTAGAGACTTATATATTTTATTAAATAAGGCTAATAATTTCCATAAATTGGGACCTAATAAAGAATATACTCTGGAAAAATTGAGCATACAGAAATCAATAAAAGAAATTCAACAAACAAAAATCGATATGAATATCTGGATAGCACAGCAAAAATATTACCATTGTGGTAATAAGCCTAACAACTTTTTGCAAACCAATTTAAAAATAATAGTAGAAATCCTACAGGCTTCCTGAGCAAATTGGAAGGATTTTTTTAGACTACTATAAAGATCTGTAGGATTTGGAGGCTAGTGGAGATGTGATTAAGCCTATTAAAGAATTAATATCTGAGTTTTTGGACTCTGTCCAACTGCCTAAAATTTAAGCCCTACAAAGAGACAAATTGCTCTCAATCTAATTAAGTCCCCAGGTCCGGACGGACTTCTGGAGTTTTTTTCAAGTGTTATTCTAAGATATCGGGTCAACATCTATTGAATAGCTTTAACGAAATCAGATTATCAGGCTCAGCCCCTGCTGAATCACTTCAGGCTGTAATTGTTACCATCTATAAAGAAGGAAAAGTTCAGAACAAGTGCTCCAATTACAAACCGATTTCACTTCTAAATATTGATATTAAACTTTATGCTAGGATTCTAGCAAAGAGGCTGAGCCTGGTAAATAAAATGTCTAGTTAGCTATGATCAATCAGGGTTTCTAAAGGAGTGACAAAGTCTGGATAATACAAGAAAACTGTTTGACATCCTGGAATTTTGCAAATTAAAAAAAGATTCCTTTTCAAGCATTAGCTATAGATGCAAAAAAGGCTTTTGATCGTTTGAATTGGGAATTTTTGGAAATGACCATGCAAAAATTTGGCCTGGTAGACAAGGCCATTAGGAGTATTATGGCAATATACTCCAATAATTGTGCCTTTATATGTGGATCAGGGTTTGAAACTAGCTTCTATATCCACAGCGGCTCTAGACAAGGATGCCCATTGTCTCCACTTATTTTTGTTTTAGATATGGAGCCGTTGGCTGAAAAAATAAAATGCGATATTAATATCAAGGGAGATACTATGGGGAAAGTGAATCCAAAAATAACATTATTTGTGCATGATGTAATTATTACAACTTCAGAACCAGTAACTCCAGGAGAATATCTAACGAAGACAATTCAACAATATGGGTCATAGTAAGACATAGGTATTGATGATCAATATAGACAGTACAATTAAAGAGCAACTTAAAGAAAATGTTGACTATGATTGGTCATCTAACCATTTTACACACCTTGGTAATTAATTTTCACCATGTTGGCATAATATAACTAAGAATAATTACAATAAGATATTTAATGATATTAGAGCAGTCCTAGATTCTTGGCGCAAGTTGAATCTGTCCTGGATGGGCAGGGTATCAGTGGTCAAAATGTTTGTATTACCCAAAGTACTATGGGCCCCATTAAATTCCAGCCTCGTAAATAAGAGGCTTCTACTTAGGCCCTACGTACTGCAAAGTTTCTCTAACTTACAATGCTATTAAATTAACCCTGCTGCGAGCAACGTATGAGCTACGCAGCAGGGCCGTACGTATCTACACTGCGTAAATGTACATGAGGAGTGACAGCCTGCGATATGATATCGCAGGCTCCCACTCCTCATCAATTGCTGCGGGGGTCCTAAAAGGGACCTCCGCGGCAGTCCCCCACATAAGCCCTGCCGTGGGGGTACTCCAAATACCCCCCCCCGGCACCTAAAATTAACCCCCCCTCAATGCGGGGGTCCCCGTCGGGACCCCCGAAGTGTCCTCACATGAACACCTTGCGGCAGGGGTCCATAGGAACCCCCGCAGCCCCCACACATTAACCCCTTGCAGTGGGGGTCCCCGATCGGCAACGATCAGGCCCCCGCTGCATTTAAAACGTTAAATTCCCCGCCGCGGCTCCTTAAAGGGCCAGCGGCACACTAATTGCCAATCCTGTCCACGGCCAAAAAAATGAACACACCCTCTATGCTGGGGGTCCCCATCGGGACCCCCAAAGGGTCCCCATATAAACCCCCTGCAGCGGGGGTTCCCGATCGGCACCGATCGTGACCCTGCTGCAATTCAATTTTAAATTTCCCGCCTCGCGGGTCCTTAAAGGACCGTAAAGGTCCTGAAAGGACTCACACTAAAAATATTTACCCCAGGCAACTATAATTACCCCATTAACTCATGGTGGTCAATACAGACCACCATAAGGCTCTATTTAACCCATTAATTCATGGTGGTCAATACAGACCACCATAAGGCTTAATTAACCCATTAACTCATGTTGGTCAATACAGACCACCATAAGGCCTTAATTAACCCATTAACTCATGGTGGTCAATACAGACCACCATAAGGCCTTAATTAACCCATTAAATCATGGTGGTCAATCCAGACCACCATGAGGCCTTAATTAACCCATTAACTCATGGTGGTCAATACAGACCACCATAAGGCCTTAATTAACCCATTAACTCATGGTGGTCAATACAGACCACCATAAGGCTCTATTTAACCCATTTACTCATGATGGTCAATCCAGACCACCATAAGGCCTGAATTAACCACATCAGTGCCATGACGGTCCTCAAGGACCATCATGACACTAACTACAAACACTACACTATAACCCCCAATAAACCATTTAATCTAAACTAACCCCCTTCTACACTAATCTATTAACACTTACACTACCTACCTACACTACCTACCCCCTAATAAACCTCCCCAACACTCTAATTACAAAAAATAAAAAAACCTACCTTACAGAACACAAAAAAACCTACCTTACAGAAAACAAAAAACCTACAGTACAGAAAACAAAAAAACCTACAGTACAGAAAACAAAAAAACCTACAGTACAGAAAAAAAGAAAATACATTACAACCCCACTCCCCACTACAGAAAATAAAAAAATTACACACCTGAAAAGGAAAGACAGATAAACACAATACAATACATACATATAATGCATTACATACATTACATACAATACATGACATTACATACATTACATATAATATATTACATATAATATATTACATATAATATATTACATACAATACATGACATTACATACATTACATATAATATATTGCATTAAATATATTACATACAATACATGACATTACATACATTACATATAATATATTACATATAATCCAAATCAAATACCCCCTATCTACATGCAGTATAATAGTAGGATCATATTTTAACCATAATAATCATAAAACAGGGTAAAACAGTGATGGGTTCCGTTATAACATACATTACATATAATATATTACATATAATCCAAATCAAATACCCCCTATCTATCTAACATACAATCTATTTAATATAAAATAAATCCTAACTATATCAAATACATCCCCCTATCTATCTAATATACAATACATCCTAACTACATACACAGACCCTAATTCTAAGGTAAAATAAAAAAATTACAGTCCTAACTACACAGACCCTAATTCTAATCTAAAATAAAATAATTAAGAGCACTTACCTTTAAGATGTTGCTTCTGATCACTAACCTAGGGGTAAAACAAAACAAAATAATTAGTACAAAACATTAACATGAAATAAATAAACATTATATACATTCTAAATCATATACTCAGCTTTCCATCATGTCCCGTCATTGTTAAGCTCTTCCGGCGCGGCCCTGTTAAAAAAACACAATACAATAAATAAAATAAACATATAAACGTCTAAATATACATTTAAATTACCCCCCCTCGATGTCCCCGGCCTTCTCTCCTTCAGCCCCGGCTGGGCACGCGGAACCATCCGTGCTCTAAAAAAAAAAAAAAAAAAAAAAACTAACGGAGGTCTGCACTGCGACCTCCCCGACGCTAATGAGCCTCCCGGAGTCCTTTCCGGGAGGAAATTGGCATTGGCGGCTTGTGATTGGCTGAATAAGCTGTCAGCCAATCAAAAGTCGTCAATGTATGAGCCAATCAGGATGCGCAGATGTCTTCTACCAATCACTCCGTGGGGGTGTATCCCATAGTGATTGGCTGAAGGCATCTGAGCCTTGTGATTGGTTCCCATAAAGATAGACAAGTGTTTTAGCCAATCAGGGTGGGATATTGGGGTGTATCCCATCCTGATTGGTTGAAATTGATAGACAGATTTTTCAGCCAATCACAAGCCGCCAATGCCAATTTCCTCCCGGAAAGGACTCCGGGTTGGCTCATTAGCGTCGGGGAGGTCTGCGAGTGCAGACCTCCGTTATTTTTTTTTTTTTTTTTTTTTAGAGCGCTGATGGTTCCGTGGCCCAGCCGGGGCTGAAGGAGAGAAGGCCGGGGACATCGCGGGGAGATAAGTTAAATGTATATTTAGATGTTTATATGTTTATTTTATTTATTGCTTATATATTGTATTAATGTATTAATGTATTGTGTTTTTTTAACAGGGCCGCGCCGGAAGAGCTAAACAATGACGGGACATGATGGAAAGGTGAGTATATGATTTAGAATGTATATAATGTTTATTTATTTCATGTTAATGTTTTATACTAATTATTTTGTTTTGTTTTACCCCTAGGTTAGTGATCTGAAGCAACATCATAAAGGTAAGTGCTCTTAATTATTTTATTTTAGATTAGAATTAGGGTTTGTGTAGTTAGGACTGTCATTTTTTTATTATACCTTAGAATTAGGGTCTGTGTATGTAGTTAGGATTTATTGTATATTAGATAGATAGGGGGATGTATTTGATATAGTTAGGATTTATTTTATATTAAATAGATTGTATGTTAGATAGATAGGGGGTATTTGATTTGGATTATATGTAATATATTATATGTAATGTATGTTGTAATGGAACCCATCACTGTTTTACCCTGTTTTATGATTATTATGGTTAAAATATGATCCTACTATTATACTGCATGTATGTTGGTTTATGCTCTGCAGAATATTGGCCCAGACTAGTGCAGACCTTGGCATGGGAGATAATCCTGTTACAGATAAGGAAGTCTATTGTATAAAGTGTTTTCATTCTCAGATAAGAACAAAGAAGGATGATCTAATTAATGTCTGATTGTATCAAAGTTGCCAGGTAGCCTCAGGGAGGTGTGACCCACCTATTGTCCCTCTATGTGTATTGTGTGGCCAACTATGGGGGATATGTGAAATGTCTGTGTGTTATGTGTAAAAGATACTTTTACTAACTTTTGAACCCCTGGTCTGATTCATACCATTTTTTAATATGTTGTTCCCCTGGGTGAGAGCTATTGAACGGTGCTGGACTTAAAGGTGTACCCCCTGTTTTTGGGGTACATCCAGAATGTGGTTAAAATTGTGTCTGTTTTATTTGTGTTACCTGTTATCTGAGGGGAGGAGACGTGGGGGTTGAACCATGTATATAATTGGCTGTTGTGATAATTATGTGGGTGTAGCCCTTCAGAGGGCACCATTGCATAAAAGGAGATCCCCTGTCATTAAAGAGTTCTACTTGACCCTTCAAAACGTAGATTTGTCTCGTTGTTGGAGGGGATCGCTATATCATACTGGGGATTGCTATGCGCTGCATACTCCCTGGGAGCTTTAAGCTACGGCGGTTGTGGAGTCTGTGGTGGTTGTGATGTCCGGTGCGGTGCTTGTAGTCCTCGACGCCAACTAGGACGCATCCATCAACGGAGGTACCCGGTCGGGGTGCCAGTAGATCCGTTACATATGTAATATCATGTATTGTATGTAATATATTATATGTAAAATATTATATGTAATATATTATATGTAATGTATGTAATGTCATGTATTGTATGTAATATATTATATGTAATGTATGTAATGTCATGTATTGTATGTAATATATTATATGTAATATATTATATGTAATATATTATATGTAATGTATGTAATGTCATGTATTGTATGTAATGTATGTAATGTATTATATGTATGTACTGTATTGTGTTTATCTGTCTTTCCTTTTCAGGTGTGTATTTTTTTTATTTTCTGTAGTGGGGAGTGGGGTTGTAATGTATTTTCTTTTTTTCTGTACTGTAGGTTTTTTTGTTTTCTGTAAGGTAGTTATTTTTGTTTTCTGGAGGGTAGGTTGTTTTGTGTTCTGTAAGGTAGGTTTTTTTATTTTTTGTAATTAGAGTGTTGGGGAGGTTTATTAGGGGGTAGGTAGTGTAAGTGTTAATAGATTAGTGTAGAGGGGGGTTAGTTTAGATTAAATGGTTTATTGGGGGTTATAGTGTAGTGTTTGTAGTTAGTGTCATGATGGTCCTTGAGGACCGTCATGGCACTTATGTGGTTAATGTTGGGTTGTAACAGGCCCATAATGGTAATAATATACCCTTATGGGACTGATGGGGTTAAATAGAGCCTTATGGTGGTCTGTATTGACCACCATGAGTTAATGGGTTAAATAGAGCCTTATGGTGGTCTGTATTGACCACCATGAGTTAATGGGTTAATTCAGGCCTTATGGTGGTCTGTATTGACCACCATGAGTTAATGGGTTAATTAAGGCCTTATGGTGGTCTGTATTGACCACCATGAGTTAATGGGTTAATTAAGGCCTTATGGTGGTCTGTATTGACCACCATGAGTTAATGGGTTAATTCAGGCCTTATGGTGGTCTGTATTGACCACCATGAGTTAATGGGTTAATTAAGGCCTTATGGTGGTCTGGATTGACCACCATAAGTTAATGGGTTAATTCAGGCCTTATGGTGGTCTGTATTGACCACCATGAGTTAATGGGGTAATTATAGTTGCCTGGGGTTAATATTTTTAGTGCGAGTCCTTTCAGGACCTTTACGGTCCTTTAAGGACCCGCGAGGCGGGAAATTTAAAATTGAATTGCAGCAGGGTCACGATCGGTGCCGATCGGGGACCCCCGCTGCAATGGGTTTATGTGGGAACACTTCGGGGTCCCGATAGGGACCCCCAGCATAGAGGGGGGTTAATTTTAGGTGCCGCGGCCAGGATTGGGTAATAGTGTGCCGCGGCCCCTTTAAGGAGCCGCGGCGGGGAATTTAAAAGTTTTAAATGCAGCGGGGGCCTGATCGGTGCCGATCGGGGACCCCCGCTGCAAGGTGTTATTGTGGGGGTGCTGCAGGGGTCCCAAAGGAGACCCCTGCAGCATGGGGATGTGTATAGGGTGCAGGGGGAGCCTCACACTGCTGTCTCGGGCTGTTCCGAGGCAGCACGTAGAGGCTTTAGGATCCCTTGCGGGCACTTTTTGTCCACGTAGGGATTCTTACGATATGCGAGAATCATGCATAGATTTAAGGCTACGTAGCTCTCTCGGGGCCTATTCTCTGCCATTTTTTCGCAGTCATATCGCAAAGCAGGCTGCGAGAGATTCGGTACTCGCAAACAGCAGAAAAACTGCCTTTTGCGAGCACCGAGAGAACTACGAGGGATAATTTAATAGGGCCCTATATCTTTTTAGGTGTATTCCAATGAAGATTCCGAAATAGCTACTTAAGAGATTTCAGGTCATTATAGATAAGTATTTTAACAAAATAGGTAATTTTAGAATTAAAAATCTGATCTTAAATAGGAGTTATTGTGAAGGAGGTCTTGACACCCCGATTCTTGGACAATATTTCCAAGCAACTGCATTTTTTCATGTTATGAGATTATTATATTGCAATCCTGAACTGAAATTTTTTCAAATAGAGTATTCTCAGGCGTCTTTGGGGAGCACTATATGGAGTAAAATATTAGATAAGAAAGATATTAGCAATTGACTACCGGTTACTACATTTGGTCTAACAAATTAGTTCAGTATAAATACGAGATATAAGCTGGTCCCTTTTCCCTCTCATGTGATTCCCCTGACTATATTCCAGAACAAATTAAGTTATATGGAGAATGTTAACTGGGCACAATGGAATTAAAATTTGATAAAGGACAACTATAGAAACAAGGAATTTGTTCCCTTTGAAAATGTAATGAGGGAAAGAGCAGTACCGTCCAGCTTGTGGTTACAATATAATTAATTGAAGTTCCAGATAGGAAAATTAGTGGGTAAACTAGTTCCCCATAGAGAGCTTACTCTCTTTGAAAAAAAGTTGGTAAAAGTCATAATCTCAATATTTACAGATGTAGAGTAATTCTGCAAACTGCAAATCCGCCTTTAGATGGGAGGAGGAATTGTGTTTTGAATGTTCAAGTGAAGCCTGGTTTAACGCTTTACAATTTGCCCATAAGAATTTAATAAGTGTTCCTCTTAGGGAAGTACATTTTAAACTCTATCACAGATGGTATTATGATTCAGAAAAATACACAGTATAATACCAGAACAGAATAACCAATGTTGGAGAAAATGCGGCCAAGAAGGCACGCACTCCCACATGTGGTGGTTTTGTCCAATGATACAAGAGGTATGGGCAACATGTATCTCAAATCTTTTAGTTATTTGTAAAGAGGTTATTACCCCTTCCCCTGAGCTGGTCTTATTTAACATATTTTCATCTCAATTAGATGTTAGTATTAAAGCAGTGGTAGTAAAAACTTTACTAGTAGCGAAGTGGCTAATAGTAATGAAGTGGAAAGAAGGAATTACTCCTTCTTTGAATGAGATCAAAAATATAATTGAAAGGAATAGACATATAGAGAAAGATTTTGCCCGTATTACTTTGAATAGGAGCAACAAGGAGAAGTTGAAGTGGGAAAGGTGGGACTCACCTCAAAATGAAGCACAGGATGAGATTGAGGGGTCATAAAGGTTTTTTTCTTATTATTATTTTCTTTGTGTTTCTATAAGCTTTATTTTAAGGTAAATGTATTATGGAAACCGGTAAATAGGTTAGTCTTTGTTGTATTATGTGATTTAATGTAGTATGTATGAAGTTTTGCTTGCATTTTTATATTTTATCAAAATAAAAAAAAATAAAAAATAAAAAAAGACTCCAGCTCTCAGATCTGTATATTACTACTGGGAATATCATAGTTCGAATTATGCGGACCTTTGTTGATAGTTTAATATCTTTACTTTTTACTTGCTTGTCCAAGCCCGCCCTAGCTTTCCTCCCCAGAAGCCACCCAAAAAATAATTTAGGACTATAGGTATGCATATCAAATCACAGTATGTTGATTGTTAGGCTTATCTGACCATTTTATTACCATCCTTGACAATACTGTAACTTGTCAACAATATAGCAGACTCTATGCATTTTTTTACATATGCAATTAACTAATTTATGGAATGCGGGATTATTAAATATATAATACAGGATTTACTGACACATATGTAGAGCACATATACTCAAGACTTTAAAAAAGAGTTGACTGATATCCAAATCAGTTTGTTCAGTATTAACAACGTATAGGATACTATCCTTATCACAAGGATAATGCACATTTCATCTATATTTATTTCAATATTTACTCCACCCTGGACAACATAATAATATTAAATCATGAAATGTATTCCAGTGTTTCATACTCATATAATGCTGGCATTATGCATGTATCATTTCACTGTACGTTCAAGTCTTTTTGTCTGTGACCAAAAAACCTTTGTATTGCATTTTTTACATCTTGGTTTTTCAAGGTGTAGATCAGTGGATTTAACGTAGGTGTGACAACACTAAACAAGACTGAGATCAGTCTATCCTTGCCCAAAGAGTAGGTAGATATTGGCCTTACATAATTAAAAAGGACACTACCATAGAATAAAATTACCACAGTAAGGTGGGAGGCGCAGGTTGAAAATGCTTTTTGCCTTCCATTAGAAGATCTGATTTTCATTATAGTTGAAATAATATATACATAAGAGACAAGAATGCATAGGAATGGTGTCCAACCAATAAAAACCCCAATGGACAGTAACAAGACTTCATTAATTGATGTATCATTACACGAAAGGGAGAGGAGTGGAGGTATATCACAATAGAAATAATTAACCTTGCGAGAACCACAGAAATCTAAGCTAAAAGTAAAGAGAGTATGGACTATAGAATTCATAATGCCACTGAGCCAGCAGAAACCTGCCAGAATTATGCAAATCTTTTGGCTCATGATAACTGAGTATCGGAGAGGGTTGCATATAGCTTCAAAACGGTCAAAGGACATAATGCCAAGGAGAACACATTCAGTACCCACAAAAGTCACAAACAAATACAACTGGGTTACACAACCAGCAAAAGAAATAGTTTTTTTCTCAACTAGCAGAGTTTGTAACATTTTGGGCATGGTGGTTGATGTGTAGCAGATGTCAAGTACTGAAAGATTGCTTAACAAGAAGTACATTGGCTTGTGGAGACACTCATCCATTTGTGTCAATACAATGATAGCTACATTTCCAAATAATGTTAGTACATAAATAAGAAGGAGAGTGAAAAACAGAAAAGCCTTTAGGTCAGGAAGATCTGACAATCCCAGTATTAAAAAATCCAAGAATATTGTCTCGTTTGGTAAGAGTATAGCACTGGCCATATCACCTGCAAAGACACAAACACATGTGTATGTTATGAAATTGCTTGATTCTTATAACAGTTTGCTATGTTCTAAATAAAAAATAAATATTTGTAATCTCTATAGCGATCATTTGATTTTGTTTCTGTGTTTACTGTACATGTCACTATATATTGTATTTCATTTCCCTTTTAGTACTCTGTTCTTTTTAGTTATACAGCCATGCACATATTTTATTAGAATTAATTAATCTCAGACTCTAGTTCAAATAAGATGAAATCTCACTAAGCAAGGCATTAAAAGCATGCTTTTATAACATTTAAAACATCCATATAGTGTATTTAATGTTTCTCATTATAAACATGTGGATCATGAAAATAAAGTTTCTATCCTTGACATGAATCTATTTTTTAAAAGTTTGCTTTTTCAATCCATATACTTTGTGTTAATAATATGTACAAAATAAAAATAAACTGCTTATATAAGTTGATTATAGAATTAGAACTGAGAGAACACGAAAAGACGACAGGGATCCACTAAGTAAAAAGGCATTGCTGCACTTCTACATTCAACATGTTTTTTACACAAAATATTAATTTCAATACCTCAAAAAACAAACAAAAGAAAAATAAATAATTGCAAAATTTGAGAAAAAAAAATCAAAACTATTTAAAATGAAATTAAAACAAAGAAACCTTGTCTGCTTCTACTGATTTTTTATGCTTCATACAAATCTAGAGAAATTCATTTTCACTAGTTCCAGGGTGACTTATTAAGAATTCAAACAATTAACCTCACAACCTTGATTCGAGTATGGGATGTTGGGAGCAACACAAACTTCTAAGCCTAAAAAGCAAAAATGGCTCCTGAATCTAATCTTTGCATCCTCCTGCTGTCCCTGATAAATCAATCACTGCAAACTTTATAGCCAGCACATTCTTGAATCCTTATTAAACAAACATCTATGAAAACAGTTTGAAAAGTAACTACACTGGAAAGAACAATCCATGCTACTACTTCAGGACTTTTTAATCAAAGTTACTGAAGTAATACAAGTAATATCTCCTATCTACTCAAGGCTTGTTAAAGAAGGAACAATGTTAAATAATATACCATGCATGCATCAGAATCTTCCAAGCCAAAATGTAGGAGGTTTTTAGATATTTACAGAAGCAAAATTTGGTTTATAGCAACATGACAGCAAGGGGAGCAGTATATTTATGTCTCAAAGCAACAAAATGAGAAGTATCTGTGGACATAGCTCCATAACCCTTACAAAAGTTGTCATCATAGCAGGAAGAGGTCAGCAGTGATGCAAGTTCTGAAACCAGTAATAATTAACCATTTACTTTCCTGCCTATTTGTAGTCATTTCATCTGAGATGATGTAAAAGACTTGGACCCATTAGTCATAACACATTATTACATTAAGCACAGTACGCTTACATGAAGTCTACTAAGGAAAACCGTTATTAAAATGATATTGAATTCCATGCTTTCTATTGTTCTGTTGTGTTAATGTGCCTATATTGATGATAATTCTTTATGCATGTAAAGATCTGAACACAATGTTCTGAGAAACACAATATTCCGAAAGGATAATCACTATTCCTATTCATTATGCCGCTTTTAAAAATATATGTGATTTTATAGGTTAACAATACTCTACTTAACATGTAATTATATAGCTGCTCACAACACAATACATCACCACTAAGAAATATATACCTTTTCCTTGTGATTCACATCACACACTTTCAAATGACTCCCCCTTTCCCCTCTAAATTCTTCATGTTTTGTTTGGTCTCCTTTAGTTAGTGCTCTTGCAAGCTCACAGCATTACAAAACTCTTTGTATAAAAGCATTATAATGCAAATGTTCCTTTTGTATCAGTCTGTTTAAGCTTATATTGTCATATCCATTGATTTACTTATGCAGTGTGACACAATATGTTGGTACTTTAAAAATAAATAGATAATAATAAAAGTTATATAAGATAGTTACCCTATATAATTGCCACTAAAAAAGAGAGTAAGCATCAGAGACTCACTGAAATGAAAAATGTGAAAATTAGTGTTTGATTTCTACATTTCTACATTCTACATTCTATAATGATCACGTAAACTACTTAAACATATCTCTCCTCAAATAAGGATGTATGAGATAAAACAAATACAAATCACAACTATTGAAATCATCACTGATGCCAATTCACTGCAAAATACTAAAGGTCCATAAGTCATTTATGATTTTCTTTTCTAAAATCCCCAGAATATACCAGAATATCACATTTCACTGAGGCATATAAACATCTTCTTCATAATTCTGATATCTCACTGATACTTAATAGATCAAATTCACTTTATAACCCAGGGTATAAAATGTAGTGTAACATGCAAAATGCTATCAACTCACTTAAAAGCACGTATGTCTAATTTAAATAATGAGAATCAATCTGGATTTGGCCTCAATCAGTGAAGTATGCTGTTCCACTATGCCAAGTAAATAGAGTCTCCATTTGAGATGGTTGACTTGGCAAATAAGGAAACCAAAGGGACTTCCTGTTATGGTGTGCTGCTAGCAAGCTGCATGGTCAGTGAGCTCCATGAACAACTCAACAACTGAAATGTTTTACCAATATTTGGACCTGCAATCCCTCATATCTCAAAATCCAAGACTATTAAGACAAATCAGTTGGACCAACAACCTCCTTGTTGATATATATATATATATATATATATATATATATATATATATATATATATATATATATATATATAGTATATCAATAGTACATTTGTGTTCTCATTTAAATGTCTAAAACAAGTTAAGAAATGTGCTTCCTGCATTCTGGGAAGCTGAGGAGGGAAATGCAAATGTGCTCACAAATGCTTTGCTCTTTAATCCATAACCATTTTAAACATGTCTTCGTTTAAGCTTATGCCTGCTGCATTACACAGCTTTTATGCAAAGCCATAGTTGGATTATACACAAGCTGGGAATCGTACCCACAGACAACTGTTTCAATGTTACTGCCTATCATCAGCGTGGGGCGGGATCCCAGCTTGTGTTGTGGACCTTATATACAGTATATATATCACCTTATGAGTGATATGGGCATCCAAACATGGACTCCTTGTTCACTGTGCCTTAGGGAGTACAGCTGTACCTCACTGACGAGCCCCACAGAGGCCAAAACATATATTTGGTGTTTGCTGTTTCTCTTGTTCAAGGTAGAATTGCATGGTATGTTAGGGCTGGATTACTCTTTTGAGTGAGATCAGACTTGAATTTCTACAGGATATTTCTACATTTGAAGGGCACAAATGAGCAAAAAGAGGCTGCTCTCTAAAAGCCTCATTCAATTCAGGGCCGTTACATGTATGTAAATTCCCAATTTGCTACTTTTGAGATGGGTTCTCGAGTAGTCCCCCTTCTTAATAATCGCAAACCATGCAATCGTCAGTAAGCATTTGTGGACTTGAACATGATCGCGGCCTCAAGCCCATAACTCGTGGTTCAAGGCTGCAAATTTGGAGCACTGTAAAGGCAAATATTAAATCAATACAGCACTGTAAAGCACTGTAAATGATGGGGAACACAATTAGACATTAGAATTAAAAGCACAACCTTCTCAAGCTCGCACATCACCAAAATTCAATACTTTATTTCATGTTTAATTTCTGTCCAAAGTCCTACCGGCTTGAATGACCTCTAAGCCCGTAACTCATTATTCAAGCCCATAGGACTTCAATGATATATTGAGGTTGGATTTTAAAGTCCTATGGGCTTGGAGGTTCAACCTCCAAGCCCATAGGACTTTGGACAGAAAATAAACATGAAATGAAGTATTTTATTTTGGCAATGTGCGAGCTTGAGAATGTTGTACTTTTAATTCTGATGTAAACCATTGTGTTCCCCATCATTTACAGTGCTGGATTGATTTAATATTTGATTTTAAAGTGCTCCGATTTGTAAGTAAGGCCTAAGTAAGACCTTTTGGTACCAGTAACCTGTGGTACGATTATTGCCATTTACGGGCTTGACGGGAGGATAAAGCAAAGCTATTTGATTAGTGATTTGTGATTTTTGCGGTGAAAGGTCAAAGGCTTGGAGGCAAGTAACTTGCACATTTAAGGAAAGTGAGGGATAGTAGCGCACAGCAAGTATGAGGCATTTGAATGGCAAAGTAACTTGCTATCTCCACTTGCAGATCTCAAGTAAGTAGCAATTGAATGAGGCCCTATGTAAGTAACCAGACCTATAGGACAAACCTACTTAGGTATTGTTCGTTCTCAGATGAGCACCTTTGCCTCTCTCCCGTTTTTTTAGACAAATACCAACAATTGTTCCTGATGAGCTAAATTTTGTAATGCAATTTGCAAACTTTGAAAACTATAAAATAAATCTTCAAATGTCAGAAATGTTATGGCTTAGAGACCCCACAAATTAATTTGCAATAGTACAACTTTCAAAATGACATCTTCTTGTGTAAAACACCTGGGTATAACTCTACTAGCAGATGAAGAACTCAGAGGTTTGTATTTTTACAGCAGATTAGAAATAATTAAAACTGGTGATTTTCCTAAAATATAGCACAAAAATATTAATGATATCATTTTAATTACAATGGAAGAATATAAACTTTACCCTCACTGTTTTCAAAAGATCACACGTGTATAAGCTTTTTTTACTGAAAGAGTTGGAAGATCTGCCAAAAAAACACATGTTTAATTTAGAATATTTGTCTTATGCCTTCTTGGAGTCATTCACTCACTAGAGACAGATATTTATACAAAAGCTAGAACAGATGATTTTTCTCATCCTTTTCTCAAGCAGGTATGATGTCCTGTGTCCCTAAGCTGATACACATGCCCTATTCCTTAAGACCCTTTTTAAAAATAATTAGTAAGATTCTTAGCTTTACTAAACTGTCTTTGTAAGACATTTGTTTCTAACAACAACCTACTTTCTACCATATGTCCTACATTCATCTTACATGAAATCACACTGTATCCAAACAAGGATTATTTATAATCCTTTTTGGAAAAACAACATTTTTTTTTACGGTACCAAGCTAGTGTTGGTCTATTCAAAGTGATTTAATCCCATATATACTTAATCAGACGTAGCATTAAAATGGAACTTCCTCTCTATATAAATATAAACATAAACACCAATATTGTCATAAACCACCCTATTCCAGTCTTATATTTGCAGTTTTATATTGTTACCAAAGTAAAAAATTAATATAGAAGATCTAGACGGTACTAGAACACAAGTCTTCATTATCATAGCCTTGCTGCTTAATCATTAGAATATGACATGCATTGGAGATGGTGAAAAGTAATCTATCTAATGAACAGCTAGATTTCCTTCACCTGCACAGCTGATTTTAATTAGTTCCATCTTCCGTTTGTATAAGTAAATGCTTTATATCACAGATTATTCCTAAAATATGTTGTTATTATTATTATTATTATTACATATGATTACAAATAAATAAAATAATAAAGTGAAAGCATTGCATCACAAAATCACATTTCCTAATGATCTAGCTACATTAAATACAAATTAATGTGAGTGCTCTTATAGGCATATAGGCATACATGTTTTTAAAGTGAATAAAACATATAACAGTAAAAATACATAGGACATTAATTATGTAATCTACAGTACAGTACAATTGCTTTTCATTAAAGAATAACAAATGAAAGCAAAATATCATTATGTTACACAGAGATAAGACAATGCTAACTAACCCTTTGTAGGAAATTTACGCTGCAGACAATAGACATGTTAAATGGCATAAACACTGCTCCTAGAAGGTTCTGTCTTACTGGCATGCCTTCACATTTTTTACAAAAACATATACATTTATGACCCCTATCTCATTTCCCAAAATAACTTTTTTTCTCCTTTCTTGTCCAATCTCTGCTTTTTGTTCTCCTATTTTTAAATTTTTGCTTGGCCATAACCTCTATACTCGTGCCCTGCCCCATTACCTCTATGTCCTAGCCGCTACACTTACTATGATACTCCTAAACCATTCTCTACTTTTCTCTCTCTGATCCCAAGGTCTCCCTTTAGCACCAATCCTTTTCTTCTGCCAATTCATCTTACAATACAGTGAACATCCTACTTAATTTTCCATAAGCTGTGTTGCATTGTTTACCTGATATAATGACTCATTGCAGCCTAAATCCTGTGTGCCTCAAAGGCTCGCCTCCCTTTGCAAGGCTCACAGTGCAATGAATGGCTTTGGCGCTTTTTGCAGCCTGTCCTGCGTGCTACAGACATCAACGGCTTGCCTCACTTTGGGCCTCAACGTGACCAATGTCCTTGAACTGACAACTATGTATGTGATAGTATTAATCCATATTTTAAAAACGATACACAGAAATACTGTTATCTAAAATGTGGATGTGTAGATGTAACAGAAATATAACATTTCTAAATGATCTAACTTGACATAAAGCATGATACTACATTAAATGTCTTATATCATTCATTGCTTTGTACATTTTACATCTAGATCATTTATAACATGAGAAGCAATAAAATGAGAATGCAGTAAATATTTGCATACCTTTTTAAAATAGGATGTAGATACATATATGGCTCCGAGTAGGACTCCAAAGATTGATTACAGCTCACTACAGCTTCTTGAATTAATAGAGTAACCTGACATAATAAATATATTCAGCTAACAGCTATATGTAGGTGCTGTTCAATTTAGCTTTATATTGTGCTGTCCACAGAGACATTCAGAAAAGTGTTATCTTAACCAGTGTATACTTCTGGGGATTCTTCATTAAAGAATCAAATGTTAATGAAAATAAGTTGCTAAATCAATTTGGTATAAACAAGTAACTGACAACTGACACACTTTGTGCATGTGATAAAATGTTCACTAACTGTATTAATTCTCCATTTCTAGATGATAATAGTTGAAGTATAAAATAAAATAAAAATGGAACTAATAAGTAATGTCTACAGTTAAAAAAAATAGCTTCACTAACAAAATGATATTCCTAAGTTTAATTATATTTTATGATCAAACTTACACATCTATCAAGTACTCCTTAGAAGGGAAGCCTGGAAACCATTTATCTGAACAAAAAGAACAATGGTTTAGAACCCTTTTGTAAGTTAATGTATTGAAATAATAAACAGGGATTGCAAAAAAGATCCTGTGTATATATTGTATTCTTAGTTCTAGTAATAATAGCAGTAGTAGTATTTATTTATGAACTTCATTATGTTAGGTGTATAATACAATTGACTTAATTTAAGGAGGAGTTTGGGTTTTTAGAGCACTGGGCTGATTTCTCTCTGATTTCTCTCTTGGATTGCACCTTAATGATGAGGGAGCTTTTGTGCTAGGAGATAGGATGGTGCAAAGGCTGAAGGAGATTTAATCTAGTAGATTGGGGCAGGGACTAGATAGAAGTAATGGGGTAGAAAGTGTAGAGGGGGTTAGGGATGAGTTAACTAGTCATGGGGGTGGAAAAGGGGGAAAGTTAGTATAGTCAATAGGGAGGTTTTGCCAGGTAACTCAAGTATAGTGGCAGGCACTTGAAAACTAAAAACTCATAACAACATAAGGTGGATGCTTGCTAATGCCAGAAGCTTGCCAGATAAAATGGGTGAGCTGGAATTATTAGCAGTTAATGAGAAATGGGATTTATTAGGCATTAATGAAACATGGTGGGATGAATCTCATGACTGGACTGTTAATCTGGATGATTATAACCTATTTAGGAAATATATGGGTAATGGTAAAAGAGGAGGATGGATGTATCTGTGTGTTAAGCCTGAATTTAGGTCTACAGTCAGAGAAGAAATTTATGGCAGAACTAGCGATAAAGTTGAATGCTTGTAGGTAAAATAAAATAGTGGAGCAGCAAATTCTAAAAGAATAGTCAGTAGTATGCCATAAACCCCCAAATTTCCTTGAAAGTGAGGAATTACAATTATTGCTACAGATTGGAAATGCAGCTAAGTATGTTCAAGTTTTATTATTGTGAGATTTTAACTACACTGAAATAAACTGGATGAATGAGACCAGCAGTTCAGCTAAGGGGAGCATGTTCTTGAGTACACTCAGAGATCATTATGTGGCCCAGGTTATACAAGAAACTACTAGAAAATAAGCTCTCTTGGTTTTAGTCATCACAAATAATATTAATATGGTATCAAAAGTTGAAATAGGACAACCTTTGGGAAACAGTGATCCCAACACAATCTCATTTGAAATTGAATAAATAAAACAAAACATTAAGGGGCCAACAAAAACTCTGAATTATAAAAGGGCAGACATTAACGGTCTAAGAGCAGCAATACAAAGTATAGACTGGGACAAAGAACTGATAGGTAAAAATACTAAACATAAATGGACAACGTTTAAATCCTTACGAAATATACATACTTATCACCATATACCATGATGGAATAAAAGTAGGAGTAAATCACATCCAATGTAGTTTAACAATGATTTAAAGATCAAGATACGGAGTATAAAAACAGGCATTTAAATTATACAAACAAGAGGGGACAGAGACTGCTTTACCTGAATACATGGAAATCAACAAGCCTTGCAAAAGGGCTATTAGACTGGCTAAAATAGAAAATGAAAAGTTAGTTGCAAAGGAGAGTAAGACTAACCATAAAATATGTTTTTAAATATATTAATGGGAAAGAGGTTGTCTGATAATTAGTGTACAGGAAAAGGCAAATGAGCAAAATAGGTTATTTTCTTCGGTAGGGAGGTACCATTGGTTGTTTCACCCCAACATAATGGGGCTACACTACCTTCACCAAATAATTGGTTAATCAGGAAGAAATCCAAAAGAGGTTGAAAAAAAAAATGTTAATAAAGCCCAAGTTACTGATGGAATACATCCAAGGGTACTGAGGGAACTGGGCTCTGTAATAGCAAAACCATTATATCTATTTTTTAAAGATTCACTGAATGCAGGGTCGCTACCAGATAACTGGAGAAAAGCAGATGTGATATTCTCCTATATGTAAGAAGGGAGCAGGATCAAACCGGGGCAATTATAGATCAGTGAGTCTCACTCCTGTAGAGGGAAAGCTTTTAGAAGGGTTACTTAGGGATAACAAGGAGGTTAGTAGGAACTTGGATCAAGGCAACTCACTGAATGTAGTATTTTTGGATTTTGCAAAGGCTTTTGATACTGTGCCACATGGAAGACTATTGTGCATAAGGGATACAGAAATTGCAGTAAATGTCTGCTCATGGCTAAAAGACAGGAAGCAAAGGGTTTTTGTAAATGGAACATACTCAGATTGCACTAATGTGGTAAGTGTGATTCCACGGGGTTCAGTATTAGTTACTCTCCTTTTTAACATATTTATTCATGACTTAGAAGTAGGACTGGAAAGTATTGTCTCCATTATTGCTGATGACCAAAGTTGTGCAAGGAAATTAAATTGGAAAAATATGTACTTTCCCTGCAAAGGGATTTGCATAAATTAGAGAAATTGGCAGCTAAATGGCAGGTGAGATTTAATATGAATAAATATAAAGTTATGCATTTAGGAAGGAAAAATAGACATGTCTTAATGGAGTAAATCTCGGGGTATCAGTTATTAAAAGGGATTTGGGAGTGCTTGTGGACAACGACCTAGGTTGCCAAGCAGCAGCTGCAAAGGCAAATGAAATATTAGCATGTATTAAGAAGGGTATGGAAGCAAGGGAGGCAAATATAATTCTACCACTATACAAATCCCTAGTACGCCCTCATTTGGAATATGGAGTACAATTTTGGGGACCACTTCATAAAAAGGACATTTTAGACCTGGAAAAAGTACAGAGAAGGGCAACGGAACTAATAAGGGGAATGGTGGGGCTAAATTATGAAGAAAGACTAACTAAATTAAACGTAATTTTCTTTAGAAAAAAAAGGCATCTATGAGGGGATATGATTATCCTATATAAATATATCCAGAGTCAGTATAAGGATTTATCAAGTGAACTTTTTGTGCCAGGAGGTTTTCAACTGACAATAGGGCATCCGTTGACGTGAGAAGTAAAAAGATTACACTTTAAAGAAAGAAAAGGGTTCTTTACAGTAAGGGTGGTTAATCTGTGGAATTCTATACAAAAGGAGGTGGTGACAGCGGATTTGATAGATAATTTAAAAATGGGATTGGACATATTTCTAAATAAAAAGGGAATACAGGGTCATGGGTGTAGGAGCCAAAGCAAATCTGGTGGGATAAAGCATATAATATAAAAATACCACACAACTGCTTCTCTACACATAAACACGCACATTGAAAAATCTGTTCCCCTTATCCCTCCCAGTTCCTAAAGCCATGATCTCGTTTATCCTTGTTAATTAGAGAGCGAGTATTGATCCACGAGTCGATTGCCAGTTTCTGGGGTCAGGAAGGAATTTTTTTTCCCTTTTGAAACAATTGTCAAAGTTTCACTTGTTTTTTTTTCTGTTTGCCTTCTTCTGGATCAATTAAATAAACTGGGTCTCGACTTTACGGGAGATTTCTGGTGCTTAACACCTCATCGTCTAAAGGTTAATTTATTTTAGGGACACTTTATTTTTAGCTGTTTAAAAATCAAAAAATATGCAGTGGAAAGAAGTGATAAAATTAAATATAAACAACAGTGTTTAAATCCAATACTTGAGCACAAATAATTATTGCCTTTTGTGCATTTTGCAATTGCACTACATAGTTTAAACCCGATTGGATATTCTAATGACTCTATATAATGTATTAGCAAGTCCACATATAACGTTTTGACAAATCCTCATATAATGCATAAATCTGCTAATCATCGGGTTTGTTTAGTTTATATTAATGAAAAAACACTGAGTTATATCTGGGTTAAAAAGCAACAATGTTAAAAACAAAGCAACAGAATACTGAGGTATCAACCAGAAAAAAAAACATTATAGTAGAGATCAATAGAGATCAATAGAGGAAATACAATAAATGTATATTACACAAAAAAGCATCAAAAGCATAAAAATATATATAGGGGGTATAATCTTTATAGAAAATACAGGACTTTCTGCTTGTCCTATTATAATTTGCTATTTCATTATCGCAGATACTTGCGGTTCACTTGGCCCCTTCTTCTGGATCAATTAACAATTAATCTGAATACTGCAGATGAGAGGAGATCTAAAAAGGTTGAACATGATGGACTAAACATCCTTTTTTCAACCTCAATTACTATGTAACTATGTAACTATGTAATACATATTTAAATATACAAATAAAACATAGGGAATAATCACATTGTAAGCATTTAAAATCTAAAGGAGTTAATGGGGTGTGTTTGAGGCAAAGAGTGTCATTTTATTTTTTGGTGTGGACCAGTAGCCAAGAAATCAAATATCACTATACTAATGAGTTCCAGGCAATCAGTTGTTGTCACTTTAAATGTTAAGGATACTAAAGACTGCCCCAAATAGAAAAATATGAACATTTCCCAAAGGACATACACATAGAAATATTTTTTCTCATATTTACTAGAGCTCTGTAACCATATGCTGACATTGTGTGCCTCATACATCTTATTACCAAAGTACATGACACCTTACCTGCCTAGAGACAATATTCAAGTTTCCCTTGCTTTAACTTGTTCTAATCTAACAATACTGCTAATCTAACAATACAAGCACACATTACATGGAGTCATTCTAAACACATACTGATTTAATTTATTTAAAAATAAAATGTGTTTTCCACACCTCCAGAGCTGCTTACATAGGCACAGTTGAAATCCCAATAGAAATACTGCATTTGAGTATGGTTTTTAACACTATACAAACCTTCAAGCTAACAGCAGCACAATGAAGAGATCCACACTGCAAAGTCTGGCTCCTTCTTTCTTCCTTGTGCAGGGGATTACACATCACATGATGCCTTCCTGTAAAAATCAGCCATCACTGATTGATTCAATGTATTAGCTGTCTGCGATTGGCCAAAACAAATTATGATGTTTATGCAAATTTTATGCAAAAGTTAACTATGAAAATCAAAACTCAGGATATTTAGAAAACGTTAAGGTAATTATAATATACAGTGCCTTGCAAAAGTATTCCCCCCTTGGCTTTTTACCTATTTTGTTACATTACAGCTTTAAGTTCAATGTTAATCTGACTTTTACGTGATGGATCAGAACACAATAGTCTAAGTTGGTAAAGTGAAATGAGAAAATTATATACATAAAACTATTTTTTTGAAATAGAAAACAGAAAATTGTCATGTGCGTATGTATTCACCCCCTTTGTAATGAAGCCCATAAAAAGCTCTGGTGCAACCAATTACCTTCGGAAGTCACATCATTAGTGAAATGATGTCCACCTGTGTGCAATTAAAGTGTCACATGATCTGTCAATACATATACACACCTTTTTGGAAAAGCCCCAGAGGCTGCAACACTTAAGCAAGAGGCACCACTAACCAAACACTGCCATGAAGACCAAGAAACTCTCCAAACAAGTAAGGGACAATGTTGTTGAGAAGTACAAGTCAGGGTTAGGTTATAAAAAACATATCCAAATCTTTGATGATCCCCAGGAGCACCATCAAATCTATCATAACCAAATGGAAAGAACATGGCACAACACCAAACCTGCCAAGAGGCAGCCACCCACCAAAACTCACGGACCGGGAAAGGAGGGCATTAATCCAAGAGGCAGCACAGAGACCTAAGATAACCCTGGATTAGCTGCAGAGTTCCACAGCAGAGACTGGAGTATCTGTACATAGGACGACAATGAGCCGTACACTCCATAAAGTTGGGCTTTATGGCCAGAAGAAAGCCATTACTTTCAGCAAAAAACAAAATGGCACATTTTGAGTTTGCGAAAAGGCATGTGGGAGACTCCCAAAATGTATAGAGGAAGGTGCTCTGGTCTGATGAGACTAAAATGTAACTTTTCGGCCATCAAAGAAAATACTATGTCTGGCTCAAACGCAACACATTACATCACCCAAAGAACACAATCCCCACAGTGAAACATGGTGGGGGTAACATCATGCTGTGGGGATATTTTACAGCAGCCCGGACTGGGAAACTGGTCGGAGTTGAGGGAAAGATGGATGATGCTAAATACAGGGATATTCTTGAGCAAAGCCTGATTTGAGGCTAGGACGGAGGTTCACCTTCCAGCAGGACAAGGACCCCAAACACACTGCTAAAGCAACACTTGAGTGGTTTAAGGTGAAACATGTAAATGTGTTGGAATGGCCTAGTCAAAGACCAGTCCTCAATCCAATAGAACATCTGTAGTCAGACTTAAGATTTCTATCCACAAGCGCAAACCATCCAACTTGAAGGAGCTGGAGCAGTTTTGCAAGGAGGAATGGGCAAAAATCCCTATGGTAATATGTGGCAAGCTCAAAGAGATTTATCCAAAGTGACTTGGAGCTGTGATTGCCGCAAAAGGTGGCTCTACAAAGTATTGACTTTAAGGGGTGAATAGTTATGCACATTGACTTTTTCTGTTATGTCATATTTGTTGTTTGCTTCACAATAAAAAAAAACAAAAAAACAACTTCTTCGCAGTTGTGGGCATGTTCTGTAAATTAAATTATGCAATTCCTCAAACAATCCATGTTAATTCCAGGTTGTGAGGCAACAAAATAAAAAAAAATGCCAAGGGGGGTGAATACTTTTGCAAGGGACTGTATATAATAATGTATAATTTGGTATTTTTCATGCAAACAATGTTTGCATACAAACCTTTATCAGATGCATTCATAATTCATGCAACGTAAATATGCCTGTAAAGTACAGTATATTCTCTCTGGTTAAATAAGTAAAAAGCATTATACTGCTAATCTCTAATATATTACCACAGTACTGATAATTTTGGAAAAAGGTATTTGTTTGAAATATGTTAATCACAGATAAGTTTGTTATACACATTTTCTACCATACCTATAGAAGACTAACTGTTCAATGTAAACATCAACTGTCAACTCTGCAATATGTTTATTTCAGAGAAATCTATTTCTATTTTTTTTAAATGTATAAAAAATACCAAATAAAGACACCTCTGCTTCTATTGCTGATAAGTTTGGAGAAATGTTCTTTCAATATAGAAGGACTTGACATTCTGAAGTAACAATAGAATTGTTTGTGAAATAAATGAGTGAGACAGCTATTAGTTTGCAGGCCTTTAGCATCCAATATTGTGTAAGGATAGGTTCTGCTTCTAGCAGTGAGTGTTGCTTTAAACAGAGAGCTCAATAGACTGTTGGATAAGAGGACATGCTTCCAATGTAGAAATTAGTAAAACTACACAATGCAGGGATCTTCTTTATACACGTGCCACTTTTTTGCTGGGTAATGGCTGAGAGGAATTAAAAAATAGTAATTAACCTAATGACTTTCACAACTTGGAGAGAACACTATTATTGTTTTATATTGTTGATTGAAACAAGTAACCCATTACAGCTACAAAAAGTATTACATAACAAGTCCCTTTTCTTTATTATGTGGCACTGGGTTCCCTTTGTCCAGGGAGATTAAAGACCCACTAAAGTGAACATAATTGAATAAGAAAATAAACAATGGTTACATAACATGGTAATGACTGGCAGAGTATCTTTAAAAATATTGAAATCTTCAACAGCATTTTGAACTCTATAAAATAATAATACCATATTTTTATGATGTTGTCACGACTGCTACTCCTATTGGGCTTGTCCTGTGTTTGTAACTCCATTTAAGCAATCTTGTAACCTTGCACGTATGTCTAGTAATATTGCAAATGAATGGGCTGGATTAGTCCTATATAATCTTCTGTAACTTCTCAATAAATCGAGACAATCTGATACAACTTCCTTGTGTCTGTTTGGTATAATTTCTGTCTCCCATGCCAAGAGAAGAGAGGGAAAGACTGGAGGAAGGTGGATAAAGGTGTTCAACTTGAGGTGTGCGCTGTTCCTAGCAGTGGAGAAAATCCTGCTCTAACAGTAGTGGACCCCCTGAACAACCACAGGAACATCAGAATAACAAGTCAGAGGAACAAAATTACCTGTACAGTAGATGCAGACTTATTAAACCCTATGATCGGGGTTATCCCTTCCCTCAACAATGAGCACATACTTAATTATGTATGGCCACCTAAGCATCTTTATTTGTCATCCATCAAAACATGTTATACATTTTAGTCACCCGTCACCATCAGGTCACAACACTTAGTGACAGTCCCCTTTATCCAATCCGCACACTTCCTGCTTCCAGCCATGTGGCCTGCCTGTCAATCATGTGGTGTTAAGGAAGGGGGATATGTATATATATAAGTCATCTATGTCAATACAGGCAATTTTAGCCAACTCATGACAACAGAGCAAAACCAGTCCATGTACCCAGATGGTGGGTTAATCAATTTGCGGAAAAGGGATCAGTTGTGCCACTTTAACCCGTGCTCATCTAGCGCCCATATTAGTTTGCTCCGACCCAACAAGTCCATAGTGCCCCTGGATATCTTAAATCCTCAACATGGCAACAATCACATCACACAGTTATAACTACATGCCCTTAATGTACCAATTATTATGAATCTACATACGCAAACAGGGCAACCCTAACCCAGACATCCAGGGGGTACCAAAATTATGACCACCATGCTTACAGGAAAATAACACTGCAGATACAGGCTATCAGTCCCATTAAATTCCAGCCTCGTAGATACAAGGTTTGTACTTAAGCCCTACATGCTTCAAATTTAGATAAGTTACAACGCTATTAAATTAGCCCTGATGCGAGCAATGTGTGAGCTATGCAGCAGGGCCCTCCGTGTCAAACACGGAGAAACTGTGCAGGAGGAGTGACAGCCTGCGGGATTATCTCGCAGGCCTCCCCACCTCATCACTTGCCACAGGGGACCTGAAAAGGATCTCCGCAGCAGTTCTACATACAGGCCCTGCCGTGGGGGGTACTCCAAGTACCCCCCTGAGCACAGAAAATTAACCCCCCTCTATGCTGGCGGTCCCCATCGGGACCCCCAAAGTGATCCCACATTAACCCCTAGCAGATCAGGTCCCCGATCGGCATAGATCAGGCCCCAGCTGCATTTCAAAAACTCAAATTCCCCACCAGAGTTCCTTGCCTGCAGCACACCATTAGCCAAATCCTGCCGCGGCACCTAACATTAACCCCGCTCTATGCTAGAGGAACTCATTGGGACCCCCAAAGTGTCCCCATATTAACCCCTTGATGCGGGGGTCAGTAGGGACCCCCACAGCCTCCCCACATTTACCCCTTGTAGGGGGGTCCCCGATCAGCATCAATCATGACCCCGTTGCATTTAAAAATTCAAATTTCCCGCCTCGCAGTTCTTTAAAAAGGACCCGCGCTAAAAATATTAACCCCTGCAAATTAACCCCATCGTTCATGGGGCTCCAAACAATTAACCCTATAACTCACAGGGCTCCATACAGAACCCTATGAGCACTTAATTAACTCTATAACTCATGGGGCTCTATATGGAGCCCCATGAGACTAAAATTAACCCCCTAAGTCCAATAGGGGTCTATATAGATCCCTATAGGACACTATTAACCCCTAGGATAACCCTACAAGTGCCATGAGGGTCCTCCAGGATCCTCATGAAAACGTCTAAGCACTACATTACTAACCCTAACTATACCCCATTAACCCGCTAGCCCTAACTATACCCCATTAACCATACTAAACCCTATCTAACGCTAACTGTGCCTATCTAACCCTATCTGGACCTCATAACCATTACTGGACCTATCTAAGCCTTACTTGGCAACTCTAACCCTAATTGGGCCTATTTAAACTTACCTGAACCTAATAACCCTAACTGGGCCTATTTAGCCCCATCTAGCCCTATTTAATCCGATCACTTATTGGGGGTATATACAGACCCCCATCAGCCTCCATCTAACCCCATCCCTTATAGGGGTTTATACAGACCCCTGTAAGCCTCTATTTGCCCAATCAGTCCCATAAGTGTCTATGAAGACCCTCGTAGGACAATGAGAAGCCTATTATTAACCCCATAAGCGCCATGAGGGTCCTCCAGGACCCTCATGACACTAAGTACAAACACTACACTACACTATTCCCTCCAATAAACCATTAAATCTAAACTAACCCCTCTCTGCCCTAACCTATTAACCTCTACCTACCTAACACTACATACCTAACCCCCCTATTAAACCCTGCTGTGGTCTCGTGCCTGCTGTGGGCTTGCGTAGCTCACAATTTAATGTGCTATTCAATTGGCTGGGGCCACAAGTTATTGCCTGATCGCAAAATCGGAAACCATGCAATTGTCAGTAGAATTTGAACATGATCAATTAACCAAGTCCGTAACTCTCAATTGAGAAACAGGCAATAGAAACAAAGCCCGTCAACGTAGCCCTTAGAGTAGCCGGCAAGACTTATAGCTATCCAAACAGACCATAAATCAAGGCACGCACGACTTGCGTCTTAAGGCCAAATCCTTGGTGCTGTAAAGCCCTTAATTGCTAGGCATCCATTTTGCAATGGATTTTCAAAGACACCGACGGCGTTTAAGCCCGTTACCCGAAAATGGAGGCCAAAACATTACGGCCTTCAAATGGGACCAGCAAATGGTTCACAGGCCACATTTAAACCCTGTAAAGGGCAATATAAACCCAACAGTGCACTTTAAAACATAGGGAAAGCATGGCAAGGCATTACAATTGCTTGCTTAATAATCCCTAAATAAAAATTAGGCTAATTAAAAATATTTAATTTTCATCATATTTTGGAATGGTCATTCACATGCCAATATGAAAAGCCATGCTGAAACATGCAGAAAGTAATTAAAAACAAACTACCTGATTAAATAGCAACACCAAAACATGAAACTCATTCCATATTAACCCTTTCCCAATCACAGAGGCTCTATTGTTGCCCCCAAAATATCAATATTATTGAATACTAGCGACTTGCCCGTCAAAAAATGACGGCAATGTGATGTATATGTTTGTCAAGTTGTTTAGTTATTAACATATATTTTTGACACTTGTAAGTATTTTAATATGAACGTGTATTTTTGTAAAATGTTGATGTAATGGTTTTTTAAAATGTAATTAGTATCTGAAGAATTGTTAACTTTAATATACATTGAATGAATAGGAAAGCAAAAAGTAAAAACCCTTCTTTAAACGTTGCGAATTTTAACATGAATTTTAAACTATATGTAAGCAATAACCATCAAAGTATATATTTTTAAACTTGAACTTTATTTTTTATGTAAGTTTAGAAGTTAACAAAACATTTGTATAATTTTGAACATTATAAACAGGAACATAGTGAATACATTTTGTAACCTAATTTTTTATTAAAATTATTAACATTTGAATGTAAAAACAATTGACATTTAAATTAATCAGTATTAAAATTCAATTTCTATCACAATAATTGTTAACTTGAATATACATTGAATGTAGAGGAAGGCATACAGTAAAACTCTTCTTAAAACGTACGTAATTAAAGTAATTTATTACTGAGCACATAAACTGGCGATAAACATTAATGTAGGTAGTAATCTTAAGATAACAGACAATATTTACATTGTGACTTAAAAGGTGCTTGACCTGTTAACATCCACTTTGTAATCTGTTGAATGAAATAACTTGAAAATATATTTTTTAAACTTGTAACATTAGAAACATTAACATAGTGACTTAACATTTTAACATAATTTTTACTAACAATGCAAGGCAAGTATTTTGTGAGGCAAATCATTCATAAACATGACTTCCATTAATTATGACTGAATTAAACAACCAATTGTTATGTATTTTGCAATGCTTTAAAAAAATCTTGGCATCGTTAATTTGTATCCTTCAAAGTTATAGTACTTCATAGTAGACAATGTTTTTAGTAAAAATACGTCCATCTTCTAATAAATCACCTTGACTTTCATTGTTTTCAATGTAAACTTTAATAGCCTGTGGATTTTTGCACCGTGACAACGCAACGTACAATTGACCATGTGCAAAAACTGGTTCTTCCAAGAAAATACCCACAGATTTGAAAGTTTGACCTTGTGATTTATTAATGGTCATGGCAAATGCCATAATAATGGGAAATTGTCTTCTTTGAAGTATAAAAGGGAGACTACTTTCACTTGGTGCTAAATCTATTCTTGGTATGAAAACTCTCTCTCCTTTATGGGTCCCAGTTAAAATTTCAGCATCTATAAAATGGTCCTTTAATTGTTGAACAATTAATCTTGTGCCATTGCATAGGCCTTTTTTGGGGTTCATATTTCGCAGTAACATGATAATTGCACCTTTCTTTAGCTGCAAAATATGTGGTGGCATTCCAGAAGGAGTTAAAGAGTTTATGAATTCAGTTGAAAAGTTAGCCTGACTTTCATTGTCATCAGCAAGTACAGAATCAGCACTGTGATAATTTCTTTGTGGTGCATAAATTTTTTTTAAGATTTCATTATTGAGGATTAATGCATCTTTATTTTTACACGTCAGTATGACTTGGTTGGCAAGCTCGGAATATTCTTCGTTATTTATGCTCCCTTCAAATATAGCCGATATAATATCTTGTTGACAAATCATATGAGGTGGGATCTCTACAGTGTCATCAGGTAAATGTAGTATTTTTTCTGTTCTCCCTTCTCCAATTTTAATAAGCCAATCATTGAAATCAGTTTGGCCTTCTGATCTCATATTTTGTTGCAGTTGAAGATGGGTAAAATGTTTCCATACTATACTTGACTTTATACATGTTTCGATAATGTCAGTTCGATTTCCATGTACAACGACAGGTAATGTTTGTCTGAAATCGCCACCCAACAACATTACCTTTCCACCAAATGGAAAAGTATTCTCCATGACTTCACGAAGCAAACGGTCAATACATTGGAGAGCATAGCATGACATCATTGTGGCCTCATCTATTATAATTAATTTACATTTCTTCAATTTCTTTGCTTGTAAGGATGTCATGCGAATATCTGACACAGAATTTTCTAAAATAGGCACTGGCAGTTTAAATCCACTATGAACAGTTCTTCCACCTTCTAATAAAAGTGCAGCAATTCCAGTAGTGGCAAACGCCATTGCTATTTTTCCTTGGGCTCGTACTGAACTCATTAATAAATTGTACAAATATGTTTTTCCTGATCCGCCAGGTCCATCAAGATAGAAATAACGCTCTGTCACCATGTCATCATCTATAGCATTTTTAATGGCATGAAATGCTTGCAATTGTAGTGTATTTAAAGTTGCAAGTCTTTCTTCTGTTCTTTCTGCTTGTAGTTGAATGTCATAGTCTTCAAAGTTAATGTCATCTATAAGACCTGGATCAGGCAAATTAAAACTTGCACAACTTAATCCATGAGTTAAAAAGACTTCTTGGATTTCCATTAACGCTTTTAAGTGTACAATGGGTTCATTGTATCGTCGCATAAAGTCTTCAGCCATATTACTTTTAAAAGTCTCCCACAAAGCTAATGCATTTGGAGCATTTGAGAAGATACAAATAAAAGCAAATTGTTCTCTCATCTGTCGTGGCATTTGACATTGTGCTGCTTCTTCTAAACATCTTTCCCACTCTGTATCATCAGCGAGTAAGTTTCTATGTCTTGCAGCTAAATGGAAGGATTCATATACAATGTCATTAACAGTTCTTAAGTGTTCAAAACTTTGTGCTCCAGGAACATTTAAAAGTAATATCCGTAAGCAAAAACGTTCCACATCTCTTGGACTGACTGTGTAAATTCTTGGAATAATTTTATTGCCTCTGGTTTTTCTTGGTCTCCATAATCCATTCACAAAAACATAGTGATATGGAATTTCAATATATAAGTATTGTGTTGCTTCAGCATCAGTGGAATTTAATGCAAACCATGCAGTTAGTGTAGTGTGACGATCTTCACTTTGGGCCAATGCATTCATTTCATTTCCAGCATGGAAATAGACTAAATGTCGTTGTGGCAAATGTACTTCTAACCTATATACTGCATGTGATCTATCATGCATTTCAAATTTTAAAAGCCGCCACATAGCTTCTGGCGCACTGACATAGCGAGCATCTACATGAGATGCAAGTTCATTATGTACTAACTCACTACTTTCAGGGTTGTCTGCACTTTTGACGACTACAGTAGCTGCATCGTAACCTTTGTAAATATATTTGTAGACATATTTAATGGATTTGATGGAAGTGCAGGCTTCTACGTTGATGTGGGCGTTGTACTTCATGAGTAAATGTGGATTGTAGGGTACTACATATCTATTGTCCACTTTTTTTCCACGAATAATGGCACTATCTCCTTCTCTTCTTTTATAAAGTGGATATCCATCACAATTGGCATAGGTTTTGTCTCTATAATCTTTTGGAAATTCTTTGGAACATTTATTATTTTCCATACATGGTGATTGTGGATTAAGGTCACCACAGGGTCCATGAATCATGCGATGAGTAACAATCTCATATAGTCTACCATATAGTTCTGGATCTGGTAGTTCAGCAACAATGACTGCATCCACTTTGTCTGAAGTATCTAATTTATCTTTTTCTTGAAGTATTATTAGAAGATGTGCATGTGGAAGGCCTCTTTTTTGAAATTCAATGGTATATACATAAGCAAGACATTTGCCAAATAACTGATTTATAGTGAAGTCACGTATTAATTCATTTAATTTAATCTTAAAAACTCTGGCTACTAAATCTGGTCGATCTGAAGCAGTTTGTCCAAGAAGTAGATTTAGTGTAATTTCTGGCCATTGTGGATTACATGTAAATGTCACAAATAGATCGGGTTTGCCAAATTTTGTCACAATAGCCATAGCATCATTGTATCTTTCTCTCATATTCCGAGGAGATCCTTGAAAGGAAGATGGTAAAATGATGGCTTTGCCAGCTGTCATGTCTCTGCTTGTAGCCACGTCAGCAACATAGTCCATGAGTCCAGAATATTGTTCTACACAGAGTTTATCTTGTTGATATTTGATAAAGTTTAAATTATTTGCCTCAACTTGCAAATATGAATCAATAATCCATTGTTGTGTTAGTTTCCCACCACATAAAATTGGATTAAATACATTGCGAATGGCAATTTGAGCTACTTTAAATTCAAGCATAGAAACATTATTTCGGATTCTGGCTTTAGCATTTGGGTAACTGGGAAGAGTTAATTTTGGTTGCCAACCTGCTTCTCCGTGTGGGAAAAAGATGGGATATGTCATTGGATCTAAATTTGGACTTAAGATACTCATATTAATAAACGGTTGGTCCTCATTTCTAGGATATATTCGAATGTCTCTTTGAAATGGTGGTTCTCCTTCATCATTGTGAAACACCATTGCAACCTCATTTGTTGTTGGCAAGTTATAACGACGTTTATCAGTATGTCTGTCTCTTTTAAGCACCATATTAACCTTCGGCATTGGTAATTGATGTGTTTGTGAATGAAGTAGTTGTTCATTTTCTACTTCTGCCAATTTTTTATACGCTTTACTGTAGGGATTGTTGTCCATAATGTTATTTAGCTCTATGAAAACAGTGGGTAAGCATTTTTTATTTTCTTCCATCTGCATACGTTGGTCAACAGCTTCCATTGTATCTAGGACATATAGTTGAGCGAATTTTCTTTTATTTCCTTCCTCTGGATGTAAATGGGAAGTGCGATGATAAATTTGTCCTTGGACTTTAAAACAGTAAGGACCATGTCCTGGTACATTAGCAGCTAATGTTGCCCCCATGGATGCAAAGGATATGGCACTATTGTAGGATCTTATGTTTGTCTTAAAATTTTTGTAGTTTGGAAAAGTAGGTTCAGTCATAATATTTTGTAAATAAATTGGAAATTCTTTCCTTTCTGGAAGTTTGAACTTGCCTTTTTGACAACAACTAATAAATTGTCCATCTCTGGGTCTCTCCTGTTTAAAATAATAAGCCTCACAAAACTGACATTGAGTAGTCATGTCCCCACAACTATGAACCTCTACTGCTAAAGACTTGAGTAGAGGACAATTTGCAAAGCATATAGGATTTTGACTTTCATATTCATCAGGTGAAATGTCATATAATGTTTCAACAACAGGTTCTAAATGTTTTGTTTTTTTCGTTGCTTTTCTTGGTATATGTTGTATTGTTTGAGGTAAAATGTCATGTAATGTTTCATGAAACGGTTCTAAATGCTTTGTTTTCTTTGTTGCTTTTTTTGGTATCTCTTGTATTTTTTCTGGTAAAATGTCATCTGATGTTTGAGCAACAGGTTGTAAATGCTTTATTTTCTTTGTTGTTTTTTTTTACATATCTTTAATTTCTGCAAGTGACAGTCTTTTGCTTGCAATTCTTTTGCGTTCTTTTTCTCGTCGAATTTCCTTCTTCTCCGGTGTCTGCTGGCTGTCTGCTCTCTGTCGTCGTTCTCTAGCTTGGCGTCTTTTCTTTTCTTGTTTACTCTCGTTATCAGCCATGTTAATCTGTAAAAATAAAATAATGTACCATTAGTTTATTTTGAGATGTTAAGTTGTTTTTCATGACAAATAGTTATCAATAGTGTGTTAACATTTTATACTTAATCAATTTCAATGCGGTCAATTGAATAAAAGTCTAAATAAGGCCATCAGATAATTATTTAAAGAAATTTTTATTTATTAAACATGTATCCAAAAGCAAGTGTTTCAGTAACTAAAAAGGTATTTTCAAAAAGATGTTATGTCCTTATTTACAGCACTATTCAATTTGTCAAATGGCAATTAAATTAGGGTTTAGGACTGGAATGTTACAATGACAAATTGTATAGATTCTGTGTTTTTAGACTTTTTTGGACTATGCCAATTTATTTTTTAAGTTTACATTGAAGTTTGTATTTATTGTTAAAGATTATTGGCCCTAAAAGACAAATAAGAGATAGATGATAGATATTACTTTTTATACTGTACCTTGGTTGAAGTTTGATTTCAAGCAAAATTCTTTGTTGGTCCTGTGTTGAAAGCCTTCGTCCGATGGTCTGGTCCTGTGTTGAAAGTCCTCGTCCGATGGTGTAGTCCTCTGTTGAAAGTCCTCGTCCTCTGGTGTGGTCCTCAGTTCCAACTCCTGTTGCGATGTTCTTGACGCAGTATCTGTTATAAAATAAAAATGAAAATGTTATGTTATTTGAATGTCTTTGTATGAATGAAAAAATGGCATTATTTCTGTGTTTTTCTACAATCCTTTTTGGTGCGCCACAATTTTGGTATGCTTCTGTAGGCTATTTTCTAAGGCTTATAGGTGGTTAAACATTAAAGAAGAATATTAATTAATTTTTCTCTTTTTTTACTTGTTATACTGTACCTTGGTTGAATTTTGATTTGAAGCAGAATCTTTGTTGGTCCTGTGTTGAAAGCCTTCGTCTGATGGTCTGGTCCTGTGTTGAAAGTCCTCGTCCAATCGTCTGGTCCTCTGTTGAAAGTCCTCGTCCGATGGTGTAGTCCTCTGTTGAAAGTCCTCGTCCAATGGTCTGGTCCTCTGTTGAAAGTCCTCGTCCGCTGGTGTGGTCCTCAGTTGAAACTCCTGGTCCGATGTTCTTGACGCAGTATCTGATATAAAATAAAAATGAAAATGTAATATTATTTTAATGTATTTGTATGAAGTAAAAAATGACATTATTTCTTTGTTTTTCTACAATCCCGTTTGGTGTCCACCACTTTTGGTATGCTTATTTAGGCCTTTTTCTAAGGCTTATAGATTGTTAAACATAAAATAAGTATCTAAATGTACTTTGGTATGTGTTTGTGTGAGTTTTCATACAATCCTGTTTGGTGCGCACCACTGTTGGTATGCTTATTTAGGCTTCTTTCTAAGGCTTATAGGTTGTTAAACATAAAATAAGAATGTAAAAGTAGTTTGCTATGTGTTAGTGTGAGTTTTCATACAATCCTGTTTGATGCGCACCGCTGATGGTATGCTTATTAATGTTGTTTTGTAATGCTAATAGGTTGTTAAACATAAAATAAGAATCAAAATGTAGTTTGCTATGTGTTTGTGTGAGTTTTCATACAATCCTGTTTGGTGGGCACCAATGTTGGTATGCTTATTTAGGCTTCTTTCTAAGGCTTATAGGTTGTTAAACATTAAATAAGAATGTAAATGTAGTTTGCTATGTGTTTGTGTGAGTTTTCATACAATCCTGTTTGATGCGCAGCACTGTTGGTATGCTTATTAATGTAGTTTTGTAATGCTAATAGGTTGTTAAACATAAAATAAGAATCTAAATGTAGTTTGCTATGTGTTTGTGTGAGTTTTCATACAATCCTCTTTGGTGGGCACCAATGTTGGTATGCTTATTTAGGCTTCTTTCTAAGGCTTATAGGTTGTTAAACATTAAATAAACATCTAAATGTAGTTTGCTATGTGTTTGTGTGAGTTTTCATACAATCCTGTTTGATGCGCAGCACTGTTGGTATGCTTATTAATGTAGTTTTGTAATGCTAATAGGTTGTTAAACATAAAATAAGAATGTAAATGTAGTTTGTTATGTGTTTGTGTGAGTTTTCATACAATCCTGTTTGGTGGGCACCAATGTTGGTATGCTTATTTAGGCTTCTTTCTAAGGCTTATAGGTTGTTAAACATTAAAATAAGAATTTAAATGTAGTTTGCTATGTGTTTGTGTGAGTTTTCGTACAATCCTGTTTGATGGGCACCACTTTTGTTATACTTATGTAGTGTTTTTTCTAATGGTTATAGGTTGTTAAACAAAAAGAATATAAATTTAGTTTGCTATGTGTTTGTTACAATCCTGTTTTGTGTGTACCAGTTTGTGTGTACCATATGTTGCATACTTTGGCCCTCATTCAATTGCAGTTTGGCCAATTCAATAGGGTTCTAAATGTGCTTATTTGGAGCCCTATTGAATTGTCCAAAATATCAATTGAATGAGGGCCTTTGTTTGCTGGATTTGTTATATTGTGAGGGCCTCATTGAATTTTGTTTTTCAATAGGGCTCTATATAAGCACAGAGCATATTTTTGAACAGAAGTTTTTAGTTAAATTGAGCCACATGTGCTTATATAGAGCCCTATTGAAATGGTCAAATCACATTTGAATGAGGCCCTCGGCCATTAAACATATTTAGGTCCTGAATCAATTGCGTTTTGACCAATTGAATAGGGCTCTATATAAGCACATAAAAATTTTTTGGACAGAAGTTTTTAGTTAGTGAAGACCTATTATGTGCTTATATAAAGCCCTATTCAATTAGCCAACTCAGAATTGAATAAGGCTCATGGTTCGGTTCTTTTTTATACTTAATACTTTACCTTGATTGAAGTGTGGAATGACAGAGGGTCCCCTCCTGCCAATCTTAATCCGCCGGTCTTCTTGTAGTGTCTGTTTGAAAAATAAAGTGAAATAGTGAATTATAGAATTTTTTATTTGTATTTAACAAACCATGGCCTTTTCAGCATTTAAAGTATTTTTGTATCTTACCTCTTGTTCTTTGTTGGTGTTCTTTAAAAGGGATTGTTCTTCACAGTGCACAGTGCAAATTGTTGAGAGACGCTGTTGATGCAGAGTCTGTTTGAATATTAAAAAAAGTAGAAAGATTGAGTTTTAGGTGATCTATTAAATTTCAGTAAATTAATTTCATTGAAATATACTTCTGTAATTAATTTGAATTAACATTATTTTTTGGTGGGGTCTACACACATATATGTCACATACATGAAGCACATTTCCATAGTTGAAAGTAATTTTTTTGTGTGCGTGTGACATATCACTATACATGAATCATATTTTAATTGTTAAATTAACCTTATTTTTATTTTTGGCCAACATACATAAATGTGTGTGTGACATGTGACTATAGATGATACACATATATGTGCGTGTCACATATCAGTATACATGACTCATATTTTAATAGTATTTTAATAGTCCCAACTTATTTGTTTGTAATGTAATTTAAATGTAGTTGTTTAATTAGTTTGTTGCAGGGGCAATACACATAAATGTGCATGTAACATGTCACTATACATTATACACATAAATGTGCGTGTCACTTGTCAGTATACATTATACACATAAATGTGCGTGTCACTTGTCAGTATACATTATACGCCTAAATGTGCGTGTGACATGTCACTATACATTATACACATAAATGTGCGTGTCACATGTCAGTATACATTATACGCATATATGTGCGTGTCACATGTCACTATACATTATACGCATATATGTGCGTGTCACATGTCACTATACATTATACACATAAATGTGCGTGTCACTTGTCAGTATACATTATACGCATAAATGTGCGTGTCACTTGTCAGTATACATTATACGCATAAATGTGCGTGTCACATGTCAGTATACATAAACCTCTTTGTCTTCTTTAATTTTTTTTTTTGATGTCCTGTCTTGAAAATAAGTAATATATTATAGCTTACCTCTCAGTTGTAATTTGCACAATGTAAAGTAGTAAATTAGGAAAGAATTATCTTCTCAAGTTTTAGCAGCAGTTATCTCCGAAGTCACTCTGTTCATCACCTGAGGAGAAATGTATTTTTCTCTGTCAAATAGACAGTATTTATAAACTTGTAGAACATTCTGGAAAGTTAGACCGTTAGAACGTAATACGCATGCGCTATTTGCGTTCCAGCTTACAATTTGCGTTCCATCCGCCATTTTGTGCGTAGTAGTGGTTAAAATGGTGTTTAATATGAGTGTGATCCGTTCCGCATAGTATGTGTTTCATTATTGCGAGTAAGTGTAGTGTAGTTACGTCTGGAGCCTCGTTTTCGTTTTGTTCGGCGGCCATTTTTTCTCTCGCTTAGCCGATTTTCGGTCGTTTAAACTCTTTGTTTTCACTTAAATGGACGTGTAAATGAACTTTTGGAGGTGCCGGATGCCCCCCCGTGCTGTAAGTAAGCTTTTTATGTGTTTGTTGTGTTTATTTCTTGTGTTTGTGATGTTTTGATGCGCGGTGGTTGGAATGGGTCTTTCGCGGCCGTATTTTTTTCCGATGCGGCCGTATTTTGTTGCGATGTTGCCGTATTTTTTTGCGATATACGCAGTTAGCTTTTACGTGTACGACGCAGTGTATTTGTTTCTAAGTCGTGCGTATGTGTGTTAAAAGCGTGTGAAGGGCCTTTTTTACTGTTTTTTTGTTAAGTCTTGCGTCTGTGTGTCTGGGTGTAAGCGGGTGTGAGGCGACTTTGAGTTTTTTTTTGTTATGAAGTTGTGTGTGTGTGTATGTGTGTGTTAACACAGCCGATGTTGGGATGCTCCCACCACCGCAAATGCGGACCCTCGCTTCGCGAGGATCCGCATTTGCGGGGACGTTGTTTGGTTTTTGTTGGCTGGGCGGTTGGGTTTATTCTGTTCAAAAAGTCGTGTGTGTGTATGTGTGTGTTAACACAGCTGACGTTGAGCCTCCACAACCGCAAATGCGGGCCCTCGCTTCGCGAGGACCCGCATTTGCGGCGAACTGCGTCCCTCGCTTCGCGAGGGACGCAGTTTCTTGCGGGCTCGCTACCCGAGCCCGCAAGCGTAAGCAACGACTTGGGTTTTTGTTGGCTGGGCGGTTGGGTTTATTCTGTTAAAAAAGTCGTGTGTGTGTATGTGTGTGTTAACACAGCCGACGTTGAGCCTCCACAACCGCAAATGCGGGCCCTCGCTTCGCGAGGACCCGCATTTGCGGCGAACTGCGTCCCTCGCTTCGCGAGGGACGCAGTTCTTGCGGGCTCGCTACGCGAGCCCGCAAGCGTGAGCAACGACTCGTACGCTCACAACTATATATGTGATTCATTTGGGAACACAAATAGTGGCCATATTTCCCCGCCACATCACATAGATCAAGTACCCGGGGAACATTTGTTTATTTGTTGTTCAGTCCTTCAGTCGTGTCCGACTCTCTGTAACCCTATGGACTGCAGCACATGAAGCTAGGTCTCTGATTGTGCAAACAATACTGGAGTGGGATGCCAGTTCCTTCTCTAGTGGATTGGGATTTCTCTGACCTCTCTGCTATGACCTGCCCACCTACACTGGCTCTACATGGTATAGTTCACAGCTTCATACAGGTACACAAGCGTTTCACCACCACCACACACATGTAAATTGATGAATAGCAGAACAGAATGGGAGGTCACCAAATGGGAATGGCTATACATTTTGGCAAATGCCCACCAGCAATGGTGTGGGACTTTCCAGGATGGGCGTAGCAGAGATTAGCCCTGATGGAGGTGAGTTGGCTGTTGATCCATGTACCTATGCAAAGCCTCAAAGTTTTTATTGAGGCCCCTCCTTATGGGTTACAGTAGAATAGTATGGTGTATGTTCCCCTGGTCCCCTTTAGCATTGCTACGTGGTGGTGGTGAAGGGGATTGTGTACTGCAATGAAGCTGTGAGCTATACCATGTAGAGTCATTCTAGGTAGGCAAGTCATAGCAGAGAGGTCACAGTCCACTAGAGAAGGAACTGGCCACCCACTCCAGTATCTTTGGTATGCAAGCCTGGTGGAAAAGCACAGGCAGAGACCTAGCTGAAGGTGCTACAGTCCATAGAGTCACAGAGAGTCAGACACAGCTGCAGGACTGAACCACAAATAATAGAATGTACACGGGGTACTTGACCTATGTGATGTGGTGGTGAAATATGGCCACTATTTATGTTCCCAAATGTAGATGTGATAAGCGATATGTAAATGCAATCAGATAGATATTTTAGGGGCCACAATAAAGCCTCTGTGAGTGGGAAAGGGTTCATATGGCATGAGTTTCATGTTTTGGTGTTGCTATTTAATCAGGTAGTGTGGCTTGAAATATGTTATGCATGTTGCAGCATGGTTTTTCATATTCGCATGTGCATGACCATTACAACATATGATAACAAAAATATATTTTGCTAATTCGTTTTTATTATTGGGGGATTTTTGCGCAAGTAATTGCATTCCCACATATGCTAAGTGTGTGTGTGTACTTCAATGAAGCTGTGAGCTATATTATGTAGGGCCACTGTAGAGAAATGCCAATCCACTAGAAAAGAAACTGGCAACCCACTCCAGTGTCACCTGTCATATTCATTTTAGGCCCTCAGAGGAATGTTCATACGCCACAGTATCACTAATTGGACTTGGCCTGTGTATGCACCCTTTATTATTATTAGATCTGATATTTTGAATTATATGATATCTAATGCTATTATGACTATTATTCCTCTTAAAATGTATGCATCTATAGCATGTTAACTATAGCTCATTAGTTTACATCAATAGGAATGTGCACTAATGTGATACATGTGGAGGGATCTCCCATAACCCCAACCATTGAAAACACACTGACATGGTTAGAACGGTATAACAAAGCTTTATTTCATACACAGACCACAATCAGAAATGGACAAGACTGTGCATAAATATCATGTGTGTGAGCAGGTCCTGAGAAAGCAAGAGGTTATTATTGAAAAAGATGGAATATGTACAGGGGCTAATGTTATAGTCTAGAATAAGCATGTTGCAAAGCACCTACCAGGGTCACATATGGTCACTACACCACTGCATCCTGACTCTGGTGAAAAATAGGATCATCACAAATCACTCCATTTAATTGAAGAAACCATGTATGTGCATAGCACTTACAACTTGTCTCGATCTGCTCAATGAAACAAAAGAGTCAACCTCTGGACTGTGTAATTCAATCCAGTTTCACACAGACAGTGTGGCAACAAAAAAATGGAAAAAATTGGTCAATTAAAAAAAGGCGCAGGAGGATACAAAAAACAACTAATCACAATGCATGTACAATACAGTGCTAAATACTGTACCAGTATACCAACTCACCTGATTCCCATCTGCAAGCATTACTAACTATTAGCTAGGTCTCTGGATAGTCAGTAATATGGGAAAATAGCCATTAATACAGAGAGGACACAAAGCTCAGCAGCCAGATTCACTGTTCCTTACATCAGACACAAGGATCTGTTCTCAGGCCGATATTGAGGTCAGGATCACATGCTGCACTAGTGCATATATTAATGGTGGCTGTCATTAACATGCCATTGTGAGACTTTGCAAGTCCACCACCATAGCGGTATTAGTCTACATTGAAGTAACAACAATCATGAGATATCTGGCTATATGATAGCTTTAAAATTGTGTGGGCTATATGTTAAGGAGGCTGTCACTGAAAGACTGTCTACCGGAAAGGCACCTTACAGCTCATACATTTCCTCCACAATGCTTGCAGATGCAGAAGATGCCCTCGTAGACATGAATTGTACCTAAAACAAAACAAATAAAAAAAAAGAAAAACATAAAACATAAGGCCTGAAAAAACATAGGGACTGCAGCATCTTTTCTCAACAGCATTCCTAAGTGACCATTAATTGGTGACATATTAAACAGAACCCTACGTGTGCCAGAGAGAAGTGGATCATTGACTATCTGCATAGAAAATATCACCATCACATAGGCCAAGATTGTTACTGAGGAGTGCTGTTGAGAAGGCACAAACATGTCCGCAGAACCTATGTCCTCCTCTGCTTTGCCACAGGGCCCACATCCTCCGGACCCTGTCTCCCCGCGGGTGGTGGTGGGCTGGTGAGGCAGCGGCACCATGCCTGGCCGGGTGGAGACATGTTGGGAGGAGAGAAGGGGCCGGGCTGCTGGTGTCTGGGCGATGGCTCTGGGATAGAGCCCACCCCCCAGCCCCCCCTTAGCAGCCCAACCAGGTTTTGTCTTTGTCATCAGATGATGCCTCCTCTTCTCGCTAGATAGCCTGGTCAGGCTGCACTTCACCTCTGCATGGTTGGCAGAGATGCTGGCCTGGATCCCATGAAGTAAATCACACTGCTCATGCATGATAGCCAGCATCTCCGCCTGTGCAGCCTGGCTCGGTGGTGGGGTTGTTGACAGATGTCCTGGTTGCAGGGCCAGGTGAAGAGGTGGCGAGGATGGAGTGACGAGGGTCTGGGGCCCGGCTGGAGCTAGGGGTAATGCTGGTGGTGTTGGTGTCTGTGGCCCCAGTGGCGGTGGCGGCCAGGCCAGTGCACTGGTGTATAGGGAAGGAGGTGTTCGCCGACTGGCTTGCAGGTTGGAGGGCCCCAGTGAAAACCAATGTCATTCAAGGAGGGGGTAGTTGGGTCAAATCCAAGTGTGCTCGGTGTCTGTCCGGGGGGGGGGAACTTCCCCAGCACAATGACCTATCCCTCCTCAGAGCCAGGGCCCTCTGATTGTCCTCCTTCCTCCTCCCCCTGCACTGGTTTCTGCTGGGCGGGGCTGACACCAACGCCTCTGGCTCGCCAACGGATTCAGAACTCCCCCTGGATGATGAGAGATAGAAAAGAAAGGTATGTGTCATTAGCATGATGAGTAATACATTGTTATGTGTTCATTCCTAGCTATCTGACATCTAGGCTCGAACATGGATGATTCTCCTCATTGCAACTCCGATTAGCTATCATCTGCTATATATGATCTATTCTTTGGTTCTTGCTTGTTCTTGACTCATAACGCTTATCTTGATTCCATCTGTGGTCTGTAACTGAATAGCCTGCAGTGGGCACACCAATACATGGAGTCTCTATTGGTTGATTACTGTTGTTGTGCCCAGGAATGGCAGTGATTTTTCAGCTTCATGTATTTAATGACGCATTTATCTATACCTTGTTAATTCTATGGAGCTGACATGTCAGTGTCCTTGTTGGTCATTATGTACATGTGTAGTGTGTGTGATGCACATGTGGTAGCACGTTAGTGTATGTCATATTCACATGGAGGCTGGGTCCTGTTGTGCCACAGGGCCTGAAGCTCCAGCAGCGGGCGACGGTCTCAGAAGGTCCCTTGCGACCCTCTCCCTATCATTATAGGTCACTACACTGCCTTGCTCCTCTCTGGCAATCATCCTCCTCACCTTGGCCCTGATGTCATCATATTGGTGCTTCACGGACCTCTCATCCCTAGGCGATGTGCCTACCGCAGTCACTTCTGCCGCTACCTCCTTCCAAGCCTGAGCTACACCCCGCCCCCCGTGAGGATGACGGGGCAGCCATGGATTGCACCGAGAAGGACCAAATTCTCCCGGTGCATATAGTTATGGGCCCTGTGCTTGCCCCTTACCCTCTTTACAGTAGATGGATACCCAGGCCTCCCTGACCTGTCCCTGAGGCCTGTCCCTTCCCCAAACTACCACTCTTCCTGGGATCAGGCCTCGTCCTCCTCTCCTTCCTCCTTGCTCTCCTTCCTCCTCTCCCTCCCTACTCATCACCTCATCCTCCCCACCTCCACTCCACATGACCTCCTGCTGCTCCTCTGTCTCCTCCTCCACTCTCCTCTCCTCCTCCCCAACTTTACCCTCCTCTCCAATCCTAGCCCCTTCTTCCATCATTAAACAAAATACAAGTAAGGATAAATCAAAAAAAGTATTCCTGTAATATTTGTGTTGAAAAAAAATGTATGTGCTATGTGTTATGAATAAGTGTTGGGGATGGAGTGTGGGGGATAGGATGGGATGTGGGGGATGGGATGGGGGGGTTGTGTGGTGTGTCCTAACTCTATATATCTATATGTGTATTCTTTAACCTATGTATATAGAAAATAAGTGTAAATACTTTTGAAAATCAATCAAAAAACTAATGTACCTCAAAATTGAAAGAAGGATAAATAAAAAAAAAGTATTCCTGTAACATGGGTGTTGGAAAAAATGTATGTTCTATGTGTTATAAATAAGTGTTGGGGGATGGGGTGTGGGTGATGGGATGGGGTGGGGGGGGGGGGGGGTATCTGGTGTGACCTAAAAGGATATATCTATGTACAATCTGTAAATATGTGTAAGTCTGAAGTGTAAATACATTTGAAATAGAATGTAAACAATTGTAAGCCGCAATCTACCTCTCTCAAACCTACTTTTACTCTCTCTCTCCAAAAATTCACCCACCAGCAACTTGTCCTGCGTGCTACTTCCAATTAAATTTACAACACAATCAACTCATGAGGGTATGTCAATCAAATTTATAAGCTCCCACTGTCAATCATATTGTCTAGGCTGCATGTGATTGGCTGATAGGCCTGGGTGGCACTGCGTTATTCTGCAATTGGATGTTTCATGCCGATTGCAGCTAGTCCGTCCCCTTTTCAGCTTGCGAACGCGGCTAAGATTTACGGGCTTAAACTAGTAGGTGGGGGGCGACGAGATAGAAGTAATGGGGTAGAACGTGTAGTAGAGGGGGTAAGGAACGCATTAACTAGTCATGGGGAGGAGATGGGGGAAGGGTTAGTACAGTCAATAGGGAGGTATTGTTAAGAAACTCAAAGTACAGTGGCAGGCACTTTAGAACTACAGACTCATAACATAAGGTGTATGCTTGCTAATGCCAGAAGCTTGCCAGGAAAAATGAGAGAGTTACATTTTTTAGCAGTTAATGAGAAATGGGATTTAATAGGCATTACTGAAATGTGGTGGGATGAATCTCATGACTGGACTGTTAATCTGGATGGTTATAACCTATTTAGGAAAGATAGGGACAATGGTAAAAGAGGGGGAAGGATTTGTCTGTATGTTAAGCCTATAGTCAAAGAAGAAATTTATGCTGGAACTAGCGGTAATGTTGAATGTTTGTGGGTAGAGTTAAATGGCGGAGCAGCAAATTCTAAAAGAATATTAGTAGGAGTATGCTATTAACCCCCAAATATAATTGAAAGTGAGGATATGCAATTATTGTTACAGATTGGAAATGCATCAAAGCATTGTCAAGTTCTAATAATAATAATTTTAAGGGGCCAACAAAAACTCTCAATAAAACTAATTTTAAAAGAGCAGATTTTAACAGTCTAAGGTCAGCAATACAAAGTATAGACTGGGATAGAGAACTGGTAGGTAAAAATACTGAACATAAATGGACAACGTTCAAATCCTTACTAAATAAACATACTTATCACCATATACCATGTGAAAATAAAAGTAGAAGGAGTAAATCACAACCCAAGTGGCTTAACAATGAATTAAAGATGAAGATAAGGAGTAAAAAAACAAGGATTTAAATTATACAAACAAGAGGGGACAGAGACTGCTTTACGTAAGTACAAGGAAATCAACAAGGCTTGCAAAAGGGCTATTAGACTGTCTAAGATCGAAAATGAAACGTTAGTATCAAAGGAGAGTAAGACTAACCCTAAAATATTTTTTAAATATGATAATGGGAAGAGGGCCAGGAAGGAAGCTATAGGAACATTACAATATGACACAGGCCGTCTGATCATTAATGATCAGGAAAAGGCAGATGAGCTAAATAGGTTATTTTCTTTGGTATACACAAGGAAGGTACCAGTGGTTGGGTCACTGCTAAATAATTGGGTTACATTACATTCACCAAATAACTGGTTAACGCAAGAAGCAATCCAATAGAGGTTGAAAAAAAACATTTTTAATAAAGCCCGGGTCCTAAAGAAATACATCCAAGGGTAATGAGGAAACTGGGCTCTATAATAGCAAAACCATTCTATCTAATTTATCAAGATTCACTCAACACAGGGTCTATACCAGATGACTGGAGAAAGGCAGAGGAGATACCTATATTTAAAAATGGAGTAAGAGCAAATCCGGGGAATTATAGACCAGTGAGTCGCACTTCGGTAGCGGGAAAGCTTTTAGAAGGGTTAATAATGGATAATATACAAGAAAATCTCTATTCAAACAGGATTATAAGTAGGAGCCAACATGGATTTATGAATATAGGTCATGTCAAACAAACCTAATACGTTTCTATGAAGAGGTTAGTAGGAACTTGGATCAAGGCAAATCACTGGATGTAGTCTATTTGTATTTTGCAAAGGCTTTTGATACAGTGCCACATGGGAGACTATTGGGCAAACTAAGGGATACAGCAATTGCAGTAAATATCTGCTCATGGATTGAGAGCTGGCTAAAAGACAGGAAGCAAAGGGTTGTGGTAAATGGAACATACTCCAATTGGACTAATGTGGTAAGTGGGGTTCCTCAGGATTCAGTATTAACTCCCCTCCTTTTTAACATATTTATTAATGACTTGGAAATGGGATTGGAGTGTGGTGTCTCCATTTTTGCTGATGACACAAAGTTGTGCAAGGTAATTAAATCAGAAAATGATGTACTTTCCCTCAAAAGGGATATGCATAAATTCGAGGAATGGGCATCTAAGTGGCAGATGAGATTTAATACGAATAAATGTAAAGTTATGCATGTGGGAAGGAAAAATAGCCATGCAATTTATAATCGTAATAGAGCAAATCTAGGGGTATCAGATATTGAAAGGGATTTTGGAGTACTTGTGGACGACCGCCTAGGTAACAGTGCTCAACGCCAAGCAGCATCTGCAAAGGCAAGTAATATATTAGTATGTATTAAGAGGGGTATAGAAGCAAGGGAAGCAAATATAATTCTCCCACCATATAAATCTCTAGTATGTACTCATTTGGAATATGGAGTACAATTCTGGGCACTACTACATAAAAAGGACATTTTAGCAGCCTTACTAAATTGCGATTCGGACAATTATAGAGGCATCTATATAAGAGCATTTTTTTTTTACAGAAGTTTTCAGTTAGTGAACTTCTATCCAAAAGCAAGGTCTTCACTAAATAAAAACTTCTGTAAAAAAATATATGCTCTGTGCTTATATAGAGCCCTATTCAATTATCCGAATCACAATTTAATAAGTCTGTAGAGCTGGAATAATTAAAGAGAAGGGCAACAAAGCAAATAAAGGGAATGGAGGGGCTAAGTTATGAAGAAAGACTAACCAAATTAAACTAATTTACTCTAGAAAAAAAGGCGTCTAAGAGGGCATATGATTACCTTATATAAATATATCCAGGGTCAACACAAGGCTTTGTCAAGGGAACTTTTTGTCCAAAGAGGTTTTCAACTGACAAGGCGGGACATCCTTTGAGACTAGAAGTATAAAGATGTTGCCTTAAAGAATGAAAAAGGTTCTTCACAGTAAGGGTGGTTAATCTGTGGAATTCTCTACCGAGGGAGGTGGTGACAGCGGATTTGATAGATAACTTTAAAAAGGGATTGGATATATTTTTAAATAAAAAGGGCATTAGGGCTATCCTGGATAAATATAGAGGGAGTATTGATCCAGGGATAGAGATGTCCCGAATAGTTCGCCGGCGAACTGTTCCCGGCAAACATAGCATGTTCGCATTCGAGGGCGAACTGCGAACATATGAAAGATTCGACCCGGCCCCTATAATTTATCATTGAGCAAATTTTTACCCTGCCTGTCAGCAGACACATTCCAGCCAATCTGCAGCATACACTCCCTTCCAGAGCCTTCTAACTCATGGACAGCAGCCATTTTGGAATCATAACTAACTTGCAGTCTTACTGAGAGGAGGCTGAGTGTAGGTGATACTGCATCAATAGGGAAAACCATAGCTAGGCTACTGTACACAGTGTGCAATACAGTCCTGAAGGACTCTTTTGATCTCTGCTGCAAGGTCACCCCTGTGTCTCTTCCCCCCCTTATCATCATCCTCCCCTCACCTTAGCACCCAACCCTAACACCCCTCACACTTATCCCTAACACCTAACCCTAACATCCCTCACACTTATCCCTAACACCCCTCACCATAACACCTATCCCTAACACCCCTCACCCTAACCCTAACACCCCTCACGCTTATCCCTAACACCCCTCACCCTAACCCTAACACCCCTCACACTTATCCCTAACACCTAACCCCCTCACCCTTATCCCTAACACCCCTTACCCTAACACCCCTCACACTTATCCCTAACACCCCTCACCCTAACCCTAACACCCCTCACACTTATCCCTAACACCTAAAACCTATCCCTAACACCCCTTACACTTATCCCTAGCACCCCTAACCCTAACACCCCTCACACTTATCCCTAACACCCCTAACCCTAACACCCCTCACACTTATCCCTAACACCTAACCCTAACACCTAACCCTAACACCCCTCACACTAATCCCTAACACCCCTCACCCTAACACCCCTCACACTAACCCTAGCACCCCTCACACTTATCCCTTACACCTAACCCTAACACCTAAACCTAACACCCCTCACACTTATCCCTAACACCCCTCACGCTATGCTAACACCCCTCACACTTATCCCTAACACCCCTCACCCTAACCCTAACACCCCTCACACTTATCCCTAACACCCCTTACCCTAACCCTAACACCCCTCACACTTATCCCTGACACCTAACCCTAACACCTAACCCTAACACCCCTCACACTTATCCCTAACACCCCTCACCCTAACACCTAACCCCCTCACACTTATCCCTAACACCCCTTAACCTAACACCCCTCACACTTATCCCTAACACCCCTCACCCTAACCCTAACACCCCTCACACTTATCCCTAACACCTAAACCTAACACCTAACCCTAACACCCTCACACTAATCCCTAACACCCCTCACCCTAACACCTATCCCTAACACCCATCACCCTAACCCTAACACCCCTCACAATTATTCCTAACACCTCTCACTCCTAACACCTAGCCCTAACACCCCTCACCCTAACCATAACACCCCTCACACTTATCCCTAACACCTAACCCTAACATCTAACCCTAACACCCCTCACACTTATCCCTAACACCCCTCACCCTGACACCTATCCCTAACACCCCTCACCCTAACCCTAACACCCCTCATACTTTCCCTAACACCCCTCACCCTAACCCTAACAACCCTCACACTTATCCCTAACACCCCTCACCCTAACCCTAACACCCCTCACACTTATCCCTAACACCTAACACTAACACCTAACCCTAACACCCTCACACTAATCCCTAACACCCCTCACCCTAACACCTATCCCTAACACCCCTCACCCTAACCCTAACACCCCTCACTCTTATCCCTAACACCCCTCACCCTAACCCTAACACCCCTCACTCTTATTCCTAACACCTCTCACCCTAATACCTATCCCTAACACCCCTCACCCTAACCATAACACCCCTCACACTTATCCCTAACACCTAACCCTAACATCTAACCCTAACACCCCTCACACTTATCCCTAACACCCCTCACCCTAACACCTAAACCCCTCACACTTATCCCTAACACCCCTTACCCTAACACCCCTCACACTTATCCCTAACACTCCTCACCCTAACCCTAACACCCCTCACACTTATCCCTAACACCTAACCCTAACACCTAACCCTTAAAACCCTCACACTTATCCCTAACACCACTCACCCTAATACCTATCCCTAACACCCCTCACCCTAACACCCCTCACACTGATCCTAACACCTCTCACCCCAACACCTTACCCTAACACTCCTCACCCTAACCCTAACACCCCTCGCACTTATCACTAACACCTAACCCTAACACCTAACCCTAACACCCCTCACACCTATTCCTAACACCTCTCACCCTAACACCTATCCCTAACACCCCTCACCCTAACCATAACACCCCTCACACTTATCCCTAACACCCCTCACCCTAACCCTAACACCCCTCACACTTATCCCTAACACCTAACCCTAACACCTAACCCTAACACCCCTCACACTTTTCCTTAACACCCCTCACCCTAACACCTATCCCTAACACCCCTCACCCTAACCCTAACACCCCTCACACTTTTCCCTAACACCCCTCACCCTAACCCTAACACCCCTCACACTTATCCCTAACACCTATTTGTCATGAATCAGCCAGTGGCCATACTGGATTTGGACAAAGTGCATGGCTCCTGCTGTGGAAGAAAAGATTTGGGGCCCACTTGTTATGGATATATTGTTATGTTGTGGTCTAGGGGATAAAGTATTATAAGTTTATCCCTTAGCATATTCCCATCCCTTCCATGTTTAGGCTCATTGTAATGGGTGTCATGTGAGGGAGCTGGTGGGATGTGTTGGTTGTATGTGTGTGAAACATTGTGTGTTGTATTTGTAAATATGAATGTATGTTATTATATTAGTATGTTATATTGTAGAGGGGAAGCCCATTGAATACAGACAAAACCTCCTTTGTTCCCAAAGGCCTTTTAATCCCATTAGCTAAGTGTCCAGCAGAGAACTAACAATGGGAAGCTCACAGCTGGAGAGCAGACAGGCAGGCACCCAGAAACAATTGGATGCCCTGAGGCTTCTCAGCCTTCATAGCATGGGCACAGGAGAACCAAGGTGCTTTCCCCTGGAGATTCAGACCCCAAATGGATTAGTTGGCCCCGCCTAGTGGGTGGACCTGGGGAGGAGTCTCATGGTTCCCACGTAGGGCCCCTGCCTGATTGGCCAGAGGCAGTTAGGGGCTGACTAAAGGTAGCCCCTTCCTGGTAATTATGTATGCCTGTTTAAAAGATGTTGTTTTCCAAATAAAGTGGTTCATAATTTTCATCAAGACTTTGTGTGCAGGTGTATTATTGACCCAGGGGCATATGCTGGTAGAGGAGATCGTTCTGACTCCCTTCCAGGTTTTTCCCAGGCACACTACCTTAAGCTGGGACTTATGCTCTTGCATCCGCAAAGAAGGTCCATTGGTCTGAGTCACCCAAATCTTAGGTCTTAAACCTACAGGAGATAAGAGGACTAGGATCCTCTATACTCCATCATCATTGTAGGTTGTGACACTATTCCTAACACCCTTTACCCTAACCCTAACACCCCTCACACGTATCCCTAACACCTAACCCTAACACCTAACCCTAACACCCCTCACACTTATCCCTAAGACCTAACACCCCTTACACTTATCCCTAACACCCCTCACCCTAACACCCCTCACACTTAGCCCTAACACCCCTCACCCTAACACTTAACCCCTTCACACTTATCCCTAACACCCCTTACCCTAACACCCCTCACACTTATCCCTGTTTCTCTTCCCCCCCTTATCATCAAGGGAGGGGGGAGGATGATGAGGGAGGGGGGAAGATACACAGGGGAGGATGATGAGGGAGGGGGGAAACAGACACAGGGGAAGATGATGATGAAGGGGCTAAAGAGATACAGGGGAGGATGATGAGGGAGGTGCGAGGATGATGAGGGAGGGGGGATGAAACACAGGGGAGGGTGATGAGGAAGGGGGCAAAGAGACACAGGGGAGGATGATGAGGGAGGGGGGGAAGATACAAGGGGGAAGATGATGAGGGAGGGGGAAAAGAGACACAGGGGAGGATGATGAGGGAGGGGGGAAAGAGACACAGGGGAGGATAATGAGGGAGGGGGGAAAGAGACACAGGGGAGGATGATGAGGTAGGGGGGGAAGAGACACAGGGGAGGATGATGATGGAGGGTGAAGAGACACAGGGGAGGATGATAAGGGAGGGGGTAAAGAGATACAGGGGAGGATGATGAGGGAGGTGGGAGGATGATGAGGGAGGGGGGATGAGACACAGGGGAGGGTGATGAGGAAGGGGGGAAAGAGACACAGGGGAGGATGATGAGGGAGGGGGTAAAGAGACACAGGGGAGGATGATGAGGAAGGGGGTAAAGAGATACAGGGGAGGATGATGAGGGAGGTGGGAGGATGATGAGGGAGGGGGGATGAGACACAGGGGAGGGTGATGAGGAAGGGGGCAAAGAGACACAGGGGAGGATGATGAGGGAAGGGGGGAAGAGACAAAGAGGAAGATGATGAGGGAGGGGGAAAAGAGACACAGGGGAGGATGATGAGGGAGGGAGGGGGGAAAGAGACACAGGGGAGGATGATGAGGGAGGGGGGAAACAGACACAGGGGAGGATGATGAGGGTGGGGTAAAGAGATACAGGGGAGGATGATGAGGGAGGTGGTAGGATGATGAGGGAGGGGGGATGAGACACAGGGGAGGGTGATGAGGAAGGGGGGAAAGAAGTGATACGACCAACAAAGCATCTTTTTCCATCTCCCGGTTCTAAAAATCCAGGCCTTATACAGGGAGTGCAGAATTATTAGGCACGGTGTATTTTTGAGGAATAATTTTATTAATGAACAACAACCATGTTCTCAATGAACCCAAAAAACTCATTAATATCAAAGCTGAATATTTTTGGAAGTAGTTTTTAGTTTGTTTTTAGTTTTAGCTATTTTAGGGGGATATCTGTGTGTGCAGGTGACTATTACTGTGCATAATTATTAGGCAACTTAACAAAAAACAAATATATACCCATTTCAATTATTTATTTTTACCGGTGAAACCAATATAACATCTCAACATTCACAAATATACATTTCTGAAATTCAAAAACAAAACAAAAACAAATCAGTGACCAATATAGCCACCTTTCTTTGCAAGGACACTCAAAAGCCTGCCATCCATGGATTCTGTCAGTGTTTTGATCTGTTCACCATCAACATTGCGTGCAGCAGCAACCACAGCCTCCCAGACACTGTTCAGAGAGGTGTACGGTTTTCCCTCCTGGTAAATCTCACATTTGATGATGGACCACAGGTTCTCAATGGGGTTCAGATCAGGTGAACAAGGAGGCCATGTCATTAGATTTTCTTCTTTTATACCCTTTCTTGCCAGCCACGCTGTGGAGTACTTGGACGCGTGTGATGGAGCATTGTCCTGCATGAAAATCATGTTTTTCTTGAAGGATGCAGACTTCTTCCTGTACCACTGCTTGAAGAAGGTGTCTTCCAGGAACTGGCAGTAGGACTGGGAGTTGAGCTTGACTCCATCCTCAACCCGAAAATGCCCCACAAGCTCATCTTTGATGATACCAGCCCCAACCAGTACTCCACCTCCACCTTGCTGGCGTCTGAGTCGGACTGGAGCTCTCTGCCCTTTACCAATCCAGCCACGGGCCCATCCATCTGGCCCATCAAGGATAGGAATGTTAGGATGTCCTATCTCACAATCAAACCCTACTGAGGATGCTTTATTTATATCATGTTCAATAGGCATGCACAGAGGGTCTGATAATGAGATAACTGATTGAGCTTTGCCTTCATGAAGCCCATCTCCAAATATCAATTACAAGCCTTAAAATTTCATCTAAATACTTTAACCATAGAATTGATTTACTTCTTTATGTACAATAAAGAGATATAAAATCACTTGTGTAGGTAGTACGGTGGTCCGTTAAAGGTATATGGAAGTGAGCTGGGTTCTTAATGCATCTGATAGAGGAGAATTTATAATGTCTGAAAAAAAATTGTTTGCATGAAAAAATACCAAAATAAACAGTTAAACCGTTAGCCTTAAGTTTGCTGAATTTCTTGCATTTGCAAATTGTTTTCTCTCAATGTTAACACCCCCTGAATTTCCTAGGGAATATTAGCATAACTAATGCATTGTACCTTTTTGGCCTGGGGATTGTGCAGGCTTTCTCAGTTAGCACCTGAAGTCTGCCCTGCTGTGGGAAGTTACATGATTTCAGACACTTTGCTTTCCTTTACATTTCTATATTACCCAGAACAAGGTCTGTGTCTCTTAATTCCCTGATTGTTTTAGCTACACCCCAGGTGATACTTCCCCCAGCCTCAGTGATTTGCCCCTGCAACCCCCAGCCCAAGTTAATTGCCCCCATCACCTGCCCCAGCTCCAGTGAATTGTCACGTGATCTCTCCCAAGCCAGTAAATTGCCCCATCACCTCCACCAGCCCCAGTGAATTGCCCTCCAGCCCCAGCGATTGCCTCGAGACCAACCCCAGCCCCAGTGAATTGCCCCCATCACCTGCCCCAGCCCCAGTGAATTACCCCATCACCTGTCCCAGCCCCAGTAAATTGCTGCGTGACCTCCCACAGCCCCAGTGACACGCACACACTAAGACACGCACACACTCACACAAACAGATTCACACAGACACAAACACTCACACAGACACTCCCACATACATACTCACTCACTCACTCAGATATACACACTCACTCATTCACAAACACACTCACATAGACATACATACTCACACACAGACACTCTCACAGACATACACACTCACTCACACTCAGACCCACACACTCAGACACTCACACAGACATACACACTCACTCACAGACATAAACACTCACTCACACAGACATACACACTCACACAGATATACACAGTCACTCACTCACAAACTCACACAGACATACTCATACACACTCACTCACTCACACAGACACACACACACAGACAGATAGAAAGATAAAACACTCACTCAAGCGCCCGTGTGATCGACCTCACCCCCCCCCCCCCCCTTCTCCCTACTCCTTCCCTCTCAGTGGCGGAGTTAGTGCTTGAGGGTCCAAAGTGCAAAAAGAAAATGTGCCCCCCTCCCCAGGAGGTGGCAGGCACTATTTTTTTTTGCACTGCCCGAAACCCCTTCAACATCAACTCCTACAGTAAATATGAAAAATATATATAAAAAATAAATATATAAATTAAAAAATATAGCCATGTCCCGTATATATGTACATCACTCACATTTTTGTAAATATTTTATTATATGTTTTCATGAGACAACACTAAAGAAATGACACTTTGCAACAATGTAAAGTAGTAAGTGTACAGCCTGTATAACAGTGTAATTTTGTTGTCCCCTCAAAAGACCTAAACACACAGCCATTAATGTCTAAACCATTGGCAACAAAAGTAAGTACACCCCTAAGTGGAAATGTCCAAATTGGGCCCAAAGTGTCAATATTTTGTATGGACACCATTATTTTCCAGCACTGCCTTAATCCTCATGGGCATGGAGTTCACCAGAGCTTCACAGGTTGCCACTGGGGTCCTCTTCCACTCCTCCATGATGACATCACAGAGCTGTTGGATGTTAGAGACCTTGCACTTCCCCACCTTTTGTTTAAGAATGCTCCACAGATGCTCAATAGGGTTTAGGTCTGGAGACATGCTTGGGCAGTCGTTCACCTTTACCTCCAGCTTCTTTAGCAAGGCAGTGGTTGTCTCTGAGGTGTGTTTGGGGTCGTTATTATGTTGGAATAATGCCCTGTGGCCCAGTCTCTGAAGTGAGGGGGTCATGCTCTGCTTCAGGATGTCACAGTACATGTTGGCATTAATGGTTCCCTCATTGAACTGTAGCTCCCCAGTGCCGGCACCACTCATGCTTAAATCGGTATTGCTACCAGCCTTGAGGGCTTGAAAAGACGTTACGGGTTTAAAGCCACTGTAACTCAGCAGCCGATGGAAGGCCGGCAAAGTACGCCAATTGAATATCAAATTAGCTTTCAATCGGACTTATGTACTCCCTGCCTTATTGGCGCTCATTGCGGATCGCGTCAAACCCGTAACATTCGGGCCTCGCAAAGAGCGTCAGAGGCTCGAGACCCGCAATGAGCGCTTTCGGCGATCATTGTGCATGTGCTAGCCCATATATTTTAACATTGCGTAACAACAACTCGTAATTATGACAGCTATATATGTGATATGCCATTGTATCTTATATACAAGTATGGTACAATTGATATTGAATGCTGCTATTGTTGTGCTTTCAAAAACTAACTGTAAATGATTAGTTTGCTAATACTTTATTTTGTAATTATTTAATTATTCATTACAAAGAAAGACAGAATGCCTGAAATCGTATAAAGCTTCTGGGACACAGGTTATTGAGAGTGGCCTGTGGTACATAAGAAAAGATGAGACCCACTCCCATATAGTACTTTGACAGTATTTTTTATAGTACACATGCACAATGTGTACTGTGATGGTTTATACAATTGTTGTAGTTAGAATTGTATCAATATGTCTCAACCAGCACAGTGTTTAATCATCAACAGCATTTCAGATTGTAATATATATTTGGCTAAAATATAAAAAAATCTGAAATATACAAGTATCATATCATACCATCTCCATTTCAACTATGAAATTATTCAACAGTTTTAAAAATGGTGTCGATGGACAAAAAGCCTTTGCATTGCTATTTTTACATCATGGTTTTTTAAAGTATATATCACCGGGTTTAACGTTGGTGTTACAACGCTATACAAAACTGAAATGAGTCTATCCTTGCCTAAAGAGTAAGAAGAAACTGGTCTTACATAGTTGAAAATGGCACTACCATAATATAAAATAACTACTACAAGATGGGAGATGCTGGTGGAGAAAAGTTTGTGCCTTCCTTTAGCAGATCTAATTGTCATTATATTTGCAATAATGTACACATAAGACACAATGATACATATGAATGGTGCCCAGCCAATAAAAACACCAATGGACAGTAACAGTGCTTCATTAACGGATGTATCATCACAGGAGAGGGAAAGAAGTGGGGGTATATCACAGTAAAAATAATTGATCTTGTTAGAAACACAAAAATGTAAATGAAAAGTAAAGACTGTATGGACTATAGAATTCACAATACCACTGAACCAGGAAATACCTGCAAGATTTATGCAAGCTTTACTATTCATAATAACAGGGTATAGGAGAGGATTGCATATAGCTACAAAACGGTCATAGGACATAATACCAAGAAGAACACACTCAGTACCAACAAAGGTGACAAATAAATACATCTGTGTAACACAACCAATGAAGGAAATTGATTTATCTTCCACTAAAAGGATTTGCAACATTTTAGGCATTGTGGTGGTGGTATAGCAGATGTCCAGGACAGACAGATTACAGAGGAAGAAGTACATTGGCTTCTGAAGGTGTTTATCCATTTGTATTAGCAAGATGATGGCTATATTTCCTGCCAGGGTCAGCACATAGATGAGAAGGAGGGTAAAAAACAGAACTATTTTGAGGTCAGGATCATCAGTCAATCCCAAAATAATGAAGTCAGTGACTACTGTCTGGTTTATATTATTTGCATGTTGAGACATTTCACCTGCAAAAAATAACACATTTTTATAAGTTGGAGAAATAAACATACAATTTAAACTCCAACCATTATTTATTAGAGAAAAAATTAAACAGGAATTACAAGCAATGGGGGAGGGAAAATAACAAATATATAACTTAGCAAAAATTATGTCTCAGAGTGTTTAAGTGTTACAAATAATGCAGCCCCAATGTGCCAATGCACTTCTGTCAGTAACCAGCAGACTACCATAAACTTCAGAACAATCCTTCAGATCAGCTGTGTAATTACATGGTTTCATATCTTTATACAGTAGGCACCAATCTGTTTATCTGTTTTGGATGACTTTAACTATCTGAGTTTTTAAGAAAACAGCAACACAACATTGTGTTGTCAAATAATATATGTAATATCTTTGAATAATTACACCCTTACTTTTTCAGTAAAAAAAGGAGTACATATCAAAAGTAGTATGTGAGAATATCTGAAATAAACAGAGAAAGCTAAACAGTAATACAAACTGGTCATTGAAAGTATATTTGTTCAGCTATATTTAGTCAGTATGTAAATGCCATGAATATTTTATTTAATACCAAAGATGAACAAAATCAAAATCAATGCTTGATTTGTTTTTCAGTCAGACAGCATAAGAAATGATTTGCCTCACAGTCAATCATTATCTTAGTGAGATTTGCCTAATGGCTGTAATTAATTATTCTGACTATTCCCAGATACAATGATTGAAGAGTTATATACTTCATGTGGTCTTGTAATTTGACCAGATCAAATTGAAATGTAATTGATATATCTGCTAACAGGGTGTCATTTGTAGGCCTAAGAGTTATCTAGATTATATTGGTATAGTCATGATGATTATTTATAATTCACTTGTGTATGGTGATACAGTGTACTGTAAGTAATTATCAAATTACACTTAGAAGCTGCTTTAAGTTGATCCCTATATATGTCTTATTAAATATTATTATAAAAAAACGCTAACCATTCTCACACTTGTGTCTTCGCCACACCAATATCTAATAGTGGTGGACAACTTGATCCTTTGAGGGCCACCGATAGAGCAGTATTTCAATATGTCTCTGTTTGTGCACAGGTGAACTAATACAACTGAGTAACTTGGGTGTGCTAATGCATAGAGAACCTTAATACAATAATCAGAGAGATACAGAAATCCTGAACTGTTGGTGAACCCCATAGGATTGAGTTGCCCACAACTGATCTAAAATTTGGTTTCTATGGTAACCAGAAACATTTCATCATAAAATCTTATGTGCATCTATTGGAACATACTTGGTTTGATCTCACTGACAAAATGCATAGGTTTAAATGGTGCACAATGTGTACTTTAAGCAGCAACAGCTGTATAAGGATTATATTCTTTGTATCAATTAAACTATAAATTAAAGCAGCAATAATTTATAAAGCTCTATAAATTAGAGTATATAATTGAATGCATATTTTATTTATAGTAAATAGCACTGACCTGCATCTTGTAAATAATGCACAGTGGTACTCTAAATGGTGCAGTGAAGCTGATCTGATAACACATATTTCTAATTAAAATAAAAAATGGTCAGTATTGACTATTTGTTTAGTTAACTGCAAATTTTATCACATAGCATATTACCGAAATATTCATTTATAATCATCTTTCAAGCAAAAAGATTGACTCATTGCTGATACTAAAACTTTCACTTAACATAAAATCCTGAATGATAACATCTACTTGTACTTTAATATAAAAGTTATATTTATCATCTCTGAGATTTAGTATTGCATATGGTGTAAGTAATGTATTTAAAAAGTTATACATAGAATATACACAAATTAAAAATCAATACAGTACCTTCAATAATCTACTTACTCTAATGAAGAGGAGACACATTAGAGCTGTAACAGTTTTTAAATACTGTTTACGGAGAACAATAGCTGTTGGATTCTTCTGATTAAATTGTGTCCTGTGAAGTTGCCAGTACAGTAATTTAGCAATGTGATTATTGTGGTGTTTTTATATGTCAGATGTTTTTCTCAGGGGAGATCAAACAATTATATGAGGTCTACATTACTGTATGCTATTAACTGAGAATATTCAATTAAGCTGCTGCCGAGGAATGTTAGTAATAACCATGTACTCTGTTTTTCATTTCAATGTAAAACTTGATACATGATTCATGAAAAAAAAGGTTTTGGTAATATATAATAAAATAAAATATATTATTGAAATTACACTGTATATTATATTTAATATATTATATAATTAAAGGATCACAAAACTTTGAAAATAATAGCTGTTAAAAAACATGCATAAGTATACTTGATTTATAATGTGTAATTTTTTTAATCTTAGTAGTTGTACTTTAAAGCTCTTACTTTTATAGGTTTCTGTCTGATATGCAGTGCTGCTTAGCTCCACCGTATTTGAATAATTAGGGGTGTTGTAGCAGACTTTCCGCTGTGTGTTCTGGTGTATGACTGGTGTAGATCAGACTAAGATGAGAAGGAACAACACCTAAGTAGGTTTGCTCTATAGGATTGGTTACCTACTCAGAGAGCAGCCCCTTTTAGTGCAATTGAGCCCTTCACAGGGAGAAATATCCTGTAGTATATCAGTCTGGACTCACTCAAAAGAGTGACCCAGCTCCGAAATACTAGGTAATTCTACCCTAAAGAGAAGAAACAGCAAACACCAGACGTACGTTTCGGCCTTGTCAGTAAGGTGCAGCTGTACTCCCTAAGGCACAGTGAGCAAGTAGTCCATGTCTGTTTCCTCCTATCACCTTTAAGTAAAAAGAGTAACGGTATCAGACCTTAAGTCTACACCTGTCAGACACCAAAGCACTCAACAGCAAGTCTACTTTAGCTACGGTGCCCCTAATAATGCAAAAGGGGGGAGCTAAGTGGAACAGCACATTGGGTAGAGATATATAAAAGTAAGAGCTACCTACATTATAAAGTTCACAAGGTATACTTGTGCATGTGCTTTCATTTTAACCAGCATTATTTTTAGAGTACAGTTGCCCTTAAATACTTGGGATCATTATCTGGCCCAGGTTATACAAGAGCCTACTAGAAATGAAGCTATCTTAGATTTAGTCATCACAAATAATATTGATATGGTATCAAATGTTGAAATAGGGCAACCTTTGGGCAACAGTGATCACAACACAGTCTCATTTGAGATTGAATTAAAAAAACAAGAGTTTAAGGGGCCATCAAAAGCTCTCAATAAAATTAATTTTAAAAAGGGAGATTGGGACAAAGAACTGATCGGTAAAAATACTGAACATAAATGGACATCATTTACATCATTACTAAATATACATACTTTTCACCACATACCAAGTGGGAATAACAGTAAAAGGAGTACATCACATCCAATGTGGCTTAACAATGATTTAAAGATCAAGATACAGAGTAAAAAACAGGCATTTAAATTATACAAACAAGAGGGGACAGAGACTGCTTTACAGGAGTACAAGGAAATCAACAACGCTTGCAAAAGCGCTATTAGACTGGCTAAAATATAAAATGAAAATGAATTGCAAAACAGAGTAAGACTAGCCCTAAAATATTTTTTAAGTATATTAACTGGAAGAAGGCGAGGAAAGAAGCTATAGGAACATTACAATGTGACACAGGCCATCTGAAAAGTAGTGACAAGGAAAAGGCAGATGAGCTAAAATTTGTTATTTTCTACGGTATACACAAGGGAGGTACCAGTGGTTTGAACACTGTATCATAATGGGGCTACACTACCTTTGCCAAATAATCGGTTAATGCAGGAAGTAATCCAAAAGAGGTTGGAAAAAATAAATGATAATAAAGCCCTGGGTCCTGATGGAAAACATCCAAGGGTACCGAGTGAACTGGGTTCTCTAATAGCCAAACCATTATATTACATTTTTCAAGATTCACTCAACACAGGGTCTCTACCAGATGATTGGAGAAAAGCAGATGTGATACCTATATTTAAAAAGGGAGCAAGAGCAAATCCAGGGAATTATAGACCAGTGAGCCTCACTTTTGTAGCGGGGAAGATTGTAGAAGGATTAATAAGGGGTAATATACAAGAATATGTCTATTTGAGCAGGATTATAATTAGGAGTCAACATGAATTTATGAGGGATAGGCCATGTCAAACAAATCTAATTAGTTTCTATGAGGAGGTTAGTAGGAACCTGGATCAAGGCAACTCAGTGGATGTAGTCTTTTGTGCAAACTAAGGGATACAGGATTTGCAGTAAATATCTGCTCATGGATTAAGAGCTGGATAAAAGACAGGAAGCAGTGGGTTGTTGTAAATGGAACATACTCAGATTGGACTAATGTGGTAAGCGGGGTTCCTCAGGGTTCAGTATTAAGTCCTCTCCTTTTTAACATATGTATTAATGACTTAGAAGTGGAACTGGAAAGCAGTGTCTCTATTTTGACACAAAGTTGTGCAAGGTAATTACATCAGATAATGATGTGCTTTCCCTTCAAAGGGATTTACATACAATTGAGGAATGGGCATCTAAATATCTAAATAACTGAATAGATTTATTATGAATAAATGTAAAGTTGTGCATCTGGGAAGGAAAAATAGTGATGCAATTTATAATCTTAATGAAGCAAATATAGGGGTATCAGATATTGAAAGGGATTTGGGAGTGCTTGTGGACAACCACCTAGGTAACAGTGCTCAAAGCCAACCAGCAGCTGCAAAGGCAAATAAAATATTAGCATGTATTAAGAAGGGTATAGAAGCCAGGGAAGCAAATATAATTCTGTCAGTATACAAATCTCTAGTATGCCCTCATTTGGAATATGGAGTACAATTTTGGGCACCACTTCATAAAAAGGACATTTTAGAGCTGGAAAAGATACAGGGTAGGGCAACAAAACTAATAAGTGGGAATGGAGGGGCTAAGTTATGAAGAAGGACTAGCCAAATTAAGCTTATTTTCTTTAGAAATAAGGCATCTAAGAGGAGATATGATTACTTATATAAATACATCCAGGGTCAGTATAAAGATTTGTCAAGGGAGCTTTTTGTGCCAAGAGGTTTTCAACTGACAAGAGGACATCCCTTGAGGTAAGAAGTAAAAAGATTCCACCTTAAAGAAAGAAAAGGGTTCTTCACAGTAAGGTTGTTTAATCTGTGGAATTCTCTATCAGAGGAGTTGGAGATAGTGGATTCATTTGATAACTTTAAAAGGGGACTGGATTTATTTCTAATTAAAAAGGAAATTCAGGGTTATCCTGGATAATTAGAGCGAGAATATTGATCCAGGGAGAAATCCGATTGTCAGTATCTGGGGTCAGGAAGGAATTTCCCTTTGAGACGATTGGCTAAGTTTCACTTTTTTTTTTTCTGTTTGCCTTCCTCTGGATTCATTATTTAATAACAATAAAAAAAAAATAGTTGATCAATAACTAATTAACATTTTATTAACAATTAATTAATAACTAATCTGCATATTGCAGATCAGAGGAGATCTTAAAAGGATGAACTTGATGGACTGAAAGTCTTTTTTTAAACTTAATTACTATGTAACTATGTAACTATGTAATTAATAGTCTAGCTTTGTGCCTGTATTTCAGGCACTTTGATAGAGCAACACAGTGCACCTGACTGTATACACTTTCCAAGTGTTACCCTCCTTTAACAAAGTGAGAGGTAATTCTTAGCCAGGTATCTTTCTGTCAGTGTAACAACCCTATCTGGGATCTCTGGTTAATTTTGTCCCACCCATTCTCACAAGCCTGGATGAAGATTTCTTAAATAGTAATCTATCACCAAAAGTTCAATACTTCTCCCAGGTCCATTATTTTCAGGACACAAATATTTTTGCTAGATGCAGAAGGTCAAACAACTGTGAGCAAAACTTGAGTGGAATCTCTGTGCTCTCTGCTTGAGATCAGCATAATTCATTGCCTGTTCTGTATCCATGTCAAAGTAGGTTTTCTGAGTTTCACCACATTAGTATGGGGCAATGATACTGGCCCAGTTAGTCTTTACTAGTCATTTAATGCAGGAAGATATTAGCTTTAATCTTGCCACTGGTCTCTGAATTGATTTTTGTAGGCATCAGTAATTGGCTTGTTTCCGTCTGAAGTCATTTGTGCTGGTCTCAGCAACTGTTATGTAGTTTTTTTATTGGCATACAGTGGATATATATATATATATATATAATATTTTTTTTAAATTATGTTTGTGATACTATATTGCTGTGATACTATATGATATAGAAATGTTTTATGTAATATTGTTATCATATAGTATATATAGTATACATAGTTATGTGGTACAACATATTATTAGGATATAGTATGGTAAATTATTATGATATGTAATATCATATATTATTATGCTACGGTAAATATATCATACACTATATTATTATTGTATGGTACATTATTATCATATTAATAGCGACTTGCCTGTCAAAAAATGACAGCAAGATCAATTTTTTCCCAAACATTTCTCTCTCCCATGTCTCTTTCCCTCCCCCTCCTGTCTCTCTTTGCCCTCTCTCTCCCTCCCTTGTCTTTCTTAGCACCCTCTCTCCCTCCCTTGTCTCTCTTTTCCCCCTCTCTCCCTCCCCTGTCTCTCTTTGCCCCCTCTCCCTCCCCATCTCTCTTTGCCTCCTATCCCTCCCCGTCTCTCTTTGCCTCCTCTCCCTCCCCCCTCTCTCCCTCCCCTGTCACTCTTTGCCCCCTCTATCCCTCCCCTGTCACTCTTTGCCCCCCTCTATCCCTCCCCTGTCACTCTTTGCCCCCTCTATCCCTCCCCTGTATCTCTTTGCCCCCTCTATCCCTCCCCTGTCTCTCTTTGCCCCCTCTATCCCTCCCCTGTCTCTCTTTGCCCCCTCTATCCCTCCCCTGTCTCTCTTTGCCCCCTCTATCACTCCCCTGTCTCATTCCCTCCTCTCTCCCTTCCCTGTCTCTCATTCCCCTCATCTCCCTCCCCTGTGTCTCTTCCCCCTCTACCTCCCCGGTGTCTCTCCCCCCTCTGTCTCTCTTTGCCCCCTTCTTCCTCCACCGGTGAATCTATGCCCCCCCCCCCTGTGTCTCTATGCTCCCTCCCCCCCCCCCCATGTGCTACAGTATACCCCAGATAATGTTTGCCAGGTCATTATGGCCTGCTGTTGTCTGCAAAATATAGCAATACAGGCTAACTGTCTGGGGGACAGTGATTAGGCTCTGCTACATCATGAAAAAAGAGCCTCTATTTCCTCTTGTTGTGGATAATGTTCAGGGGTCACATGTAAGTTCAAAACAGGTAACAACCTACTATAATGTGGCTTGATTATGCATAACTAATAAAACTCTTTTCTCTTTCCCCATTGATATATAGAATATCAAACAGCCCACAGTAGAGGAGAGCTTCCTGGTATCATGTATGTCTCATGATGCATTATGGATTAACACTGGAACAACTAAAACATGCTATTCTATTTGTATAATGGTAATTATGCACACATTACCATACACATGATATGTACTGACATTTCCAAACCTCATAGCTAAATGGATGGGATTATGTATCCCACAATGTATATTGGCCTCACAATCGTATATAAAAACCTCACCACAGTACAGTACAGTAATACTCACATTGTCTGATCATGCAAATCCACATCCAACAGAGGTCATTGCAATTAATAGCAATCTGTAAATATGAACATACCAGCATATTTTAAACGATAATCAATGTTCAGCATGTTATACAAAGATATGATCACTTATTGAAGTAGAAATCAATGTTGAAATAAAACTGATTACAGTGGATTATCATCATATTGCCAGTACACAACTGATGCCTGGTGTCAACTCATTGGTTAACACAGACAAAGAAAAACAACATGTACAGCAACTGAACACTAGCTACATCAATATCAACTACATTGTAAGTATTTGCTGATAACATGTGCATGTATCCAGAAGAAAAACTAAATAACAACTCAATTTATTTTCCAAAAGACATCCAATATGTATTGCTAAAGCAGTCAGAAAACATATTCATATACTGCGGACTTGGGGGAACAAATCTCTTCGTACAAATCCTCTAGACCACATTCAAGGTAAAACACCACATGTAGATCTCCAAAAATGCATCAGTGTGTAATAGTTGAGATATTACCACATCATGAGGATTTAGAATTATCCATCATTTTTATCATCTGCCACATGAGTTACTTGTTTGATATCTCACAAAATTGCATCATGTATGTGCATATCTCCTCATCATATTTTGCATCAGTTGTTGCATCCAGTGGGAAATCTGATTCTTACTACTGATTAGATAATATATGTCAATCTTTATTTGCATAATACAATGCAGATGTCATGTGACATCTGTCACATTGTTTCTTGCATACCCACAGCATGTGTATGCTCACATACTCTACATAGATTTATATGTACCTATTGCTTTAGATATTCTGTTCTCTCCTCTACTTGGACTGGTGTGAAACCATGCATCATATTTCCTTCCAGATCTCTTCTTCTTCAGTGCTGATGTGATCCTCCCTGCACATATGGGAAAGAGTAACTTTAGGCTTGAAACATAACTGTTAATGAGGTTACGTTAATCTTCAGTTATGCATATGCTACAACATATAATAGAGATGCTCATTTAGAAAACAGAATTCCCCTCAAATTGCCCTGTTTGTTGTGAGTGAATCTCTCAAATAAGTTAGAACAGACTGATATGGTGCTGGTCAGGTCCCCATCTGAGTGTCCTACATTATATATTGAGAGTCTTCTATCATAGCAGATTATCAATGCCAGTGAACTGAGCTTCTGTAGTTATAACGTTCACTGATTGAGCATGTATACTTCTGAAGTTGCATAGGAGTGTCTGTTGGACACACAAGCATACATTTTAATTGTCCCCATCAGTATATCTTCTAATTATGTCTTATTGTTGTCTTTGCTTATTGAATGTTATAGTTGTCTTGATATCTGTAATAATATTATGTAACTTATATTGCCTCATGTTGTATGATACACTGTAAATCCCCTTCAACTGATCATCTGAAATCGATTCCTATATCCCTATTTCCCTGTGTTGCTAGAACTCTGTATCTTACCCACCTCCACCATGATACTTTGCATACCTGTAATCATTTGTCACTGTGTGACTTTGTTGCTGTGTTTATGTTGTGATTTATGCTAAGATTAAATATTATTATCAAATATGGTGTTTGTGTTTGCCCCGTTAATGTTGATACCATAGTATTTCCATAACACCAATTAAAGGACCATGAAAGTCAACATATGTACTCTACCATATATTAGGGGTGTGAATATCATATTCACAATGTGTTTACATTATTGTATAAAATCATGAAGGTGGCTAAATTTATCTTGTTTAGCCTTTGAAGCAATTACACAAAACCCAGCATATGTCCTATGTCCCATTCTGATTGACTAAAATATCTGTCAATCCAATTTCAACCAATCAGAATGGGACATAGGAGCGTATCCCATTCTGATTGGCTGAAATTTGATTGACAGATATTTCAGCCAATCAGAACGCTCCAATGCATTTTATATGTAGGAGCATGCATGTGAACTGCCATTTGCATCGGGGAGCTCCTTTTAGAATTGGTGTTTTTTTTTTTTAGAGCGTCTGTTTTTTTTGGGATTGCCCTTTTCTGGCTAAGAAGATGAGAACATGGGCTTCAATCAAGAAAGAAGAGGACTAGACCTTCTACTATCAACATGGATAACCCGTCTAGTCCAGGGCAGAATCTGTATTTGGGAAGCTTTTAGAAGGGTTAATAACGGACAGAATACAGGAATATGTCTATTTGAACAAGATCATAGGTAGCAGTCAACACGGATTTATGAAGGATAGGTCGTGTCAGACCAATCTAATTAGTTTCTATGAGGAGGTTAGTAGGAACTTGAATCAGGGCAACTCAGTGGATGTAGTCTTTTTGGATTTTTCAAAGTCATTTGATACAGTGCCACATGGAAGACTAGTGAGCAAACTAAGGCAGACAGGAATTGCAGTAAATATCTGCTCATGGATCGAGAGCTGGCTAAAAGACAGGAAGCAAAGGTTTGTTGTAAATGGAACATACTCTGATTGGACTAATATAATTCTGCCACTATACAAATTTCTAGTAAGCCCTCATATGGAATATGAAGTACAATTTTGGGCACCACTTCATAAAAAGGACATTTTAGAGCTGGAAAACGTACAGAGAAGGGCTACAAAACTAATAAGGGGAATGGAGGGGCTAAGTTATGAAGAAAGACTAACCAAATTAAACTTATTTTTGATAGAAAAAAGGCGTCTACGAGGGAATATGATTACCTTATTTAAATACATCCAGGGTCAATATAAGGCTTTGTCAAGTGAACTTTTTGTAGCAAGAGATTTTAAACTGACAAGAGGACATCCTTTGAGGTTAGAGGAAAAAAGATTTAACCTTAAACAAAGAAAAGGATTCTTCACAGTTAGGGTGGTTAAACTGCGGAATTCTCTACCAAAGGAGGTGGCTTATACTCGAGTCACCACCCCCGTGTCTCTCTTTCCCCTGTGTCTCTCTTCCCCCCTGTATCTCTCTTTCCCCCTGTGTCTCCCTTTCCCTCCCCCTCCCTTATCATCCTCAACCCCCCTCCTCATCCTCTACCCCTCCATCCTCAAACCCCCCATCCTCATCTTTAACCCCCATCCTCAACCCCCCTCGTCAGATGGAAGGTAAGTGAGGGTAAAGGGAGAGGGGGAGGTAATTAGAGGAGTAAAGTGAGGAAGGGGGTTTAGGATGAGGAAGGGGGTTTAGGATGAGGAGGGGGGTTTAGGATGAGGATGGGGGTTTAGGATGAGGAGGGGGGTTGAGGAGTGGGGTTGAGGAGAGTGGTTGAGGAGGGGGGTTGAGGAGGGGGGTTAAGGAGGTGGGTTGAGGAGGGAGGTTGAGGATGAGGAGGAAGGTTGAGGAGGGATAATGAGGATAAGGGGGTTGAGGATGAGGATGGGGTTGAGAATGGGGGGGTTGAGGAGGGGGGTTGAGGAGAGAGGATGTGGAGGGAGGTTGAGGAGGGGGGTTGAGGTGGGGGGTTGAGAATGGAGGTTGAGGATGAGGAGGGGCTTGAGGAGGGAGGTTGAGGAGGGGGGTTGAGGATGGGGGCATTGAGGATGAGGAGGGGGTTGAGAATGAGGAAGAGGGTTGAGGATGGGGGGGTGGAGGATGAGGATGGGGGGTTGAGGATGGGGTTGAGGATGGGGGCTTAAGGCTGAGGATGGGGGGGTTGAGGATGAGGATGGGGGGTTGAGATGGAGGAGGGGTGTTGAGGTTGAGGAGGGGGGTTGAGGAGAGAGGTTGAGGAGAGAGGTTGAGGAGGGGGGTTGAGGAGGGAGGTTGAGGAGGGGGGTTGAGGAGGGAGGTTGAGGAGGGAGGTTGAGGAGGGGGGTTGAGGAGGGAGGATGAGGAGGGAGTTGCGTAGGGTAATAAGGGAGGGAAGGAAAAGAGACACAGGGAAGGGAGGGGGAGGGAAAGAGACACAGAGAAGGGAGGGGGAGAGACACAGGAAGGGAAAGGGGTGTAGAGACACAGGGGAGGAAGAGGGGGGAAGAGAAACAGAGGAGGGGAAGAGACACAGGGGAGGGAGAGGAGGTGAGACACAGGGGAAGGAAAGGGGGGAAGAGACACAGGGGGGGAGAGGGGGGGCACAAGAAAGGGGCACAGAGGGCACACAAGAACGGGACACAGAGGGCACAAGAGGGACACAAGGGGCAGCTCATTTCCCACCCTCGGCTTATACTCGAGTCAATAAGTTTTCCCAGTATTTTGTGGTAAAATAGGTGCTTCAACTTATACTCGGGTCGGCTTTTACTCAAGTATATATGGTACCCTTTTTCATTCATCCCAATCTTTAAGACATTTCTTCCATAATTCCCATTTTGTTAAAGACCACCTAGATATTCCTATTTCATAAAGTTCTTTTTCTAAATGGTAATTTTTATTTATTTTTTCTCACTTTTAATTCTGACTGAATCTTTTGATTTGTAGTTTTTTTGCATTTTTAGTCTGTTGGTCATTCAATAGTTCTGTCCTATTGCAGCTCAGAACATGTTTAGAAGCTGATTTTAGGCACCTGTTAGGGTATCCTCTTTGTTTGAATCTTTTCCTTACTTTATCAGCTTCTATTTTAAATTCAATGTGTGCTTCAGTTGCTTCATATCCAAAGATATTGTCCCTTTTGTATGCCTCTCTTCAATGGTTCAAAGTGCTGACTATCCCTATTCAGTAGGGCATTGGTGGCTGTTTCTTTTCTGCGCGTAGAAGTTGTCATATTTCCCTTTATGTTTTAATTTTGAGATCCAGTAAGTTAATTTCTGTCTGATTGGCCTCAAAGGTAAATCTTATACCCAGATTGTTCTTGTTTAAGTATTCCATAAATATACTTAGATCACTTTTGGTCCCTGTCCACACAAGACAGATGTCATCTATATACCTACAGCAGATAAGTATCTGGCCTGTAAAATATCACATATATAGTTGTGAGCGTACGAGTTGTTGCTAACGCTGCAGGCTCGCGTAGCGAGACGCGGGCCTCGCGTAGCGATGGCCGCTGCTCGCGTAGCGAGCTCGCGGCCCTCGCGAAGCGAGGGCACTGTGCCAGGTTCTCTGTTGCTGGCTTGGAGCGCCGCAGGCGCTCCATGCCAGCACCTGAGGACCTCGCAAAGCGAGGTCTTCAGTTGCAGCAACTGCGACCCTTGCAAAATTCACCTGAGGACCTCACAAAGCGAGGTCTTCAGTTGCAGCAACTGCGACCCTTGCAAAATTCAAACAACTGCGAATCTCGCAAAGTTCACGTCGCAACACATTACGACACTCGCAAACAACATACGACACACGTTCACACACATTACGACACTCGCAAACAACATACGACACACGTTCACACACATTACGGCCTCGCAACACTCGAACGCAACTCGCGAACATTACAAAATTAAAAACACAATACATACACACAGCACATACATAAAAACCTTACCTACACAAACAGGAAGCACCCAGGACCTCAAAAATGCAACTTACAACTTAATTGCACTCAAAATAAAAGAGTTTAGACACTAAATAGTTTGTTAAGGGACACAAAAAATGGCCGACGAATAAAACGAAAACGAGGCTACACACGCAAACACCATACGATACACTTTACCACACATTACGACTTCGCAAACATCGGACGCAACACGCCGACATACAAAAAGTTAAAACTTAAGAAAGACACACAACAAACACATAAAAAGCTTACCTACAGCAAGAGGAACCAGCCAGCACCTCAAAAAAACAAGTTACACCTACATTTAAATCAAAATAAAACACTTTAGACACTAATACCATCGCTAAGCGACAGAAAAAATGGCCGACGAACAAAACGAAAACGAGGCTTCAGACGTAACTACACTACACTTACTCGCAATAATGAAACACATACTATGCGGAACGTATCACAATCATATTAAACACCATTTTGAACAGTAATACGCAGAAAATGGCGGATGGAACGCAAATTGTAAGCTGGAACGCAAATAGCGCATGCGTATTGCGTTCTAACGGTCTCACTTTCCAGAACTTTCTACAAGTTTATAAATACTGCCTATTTCAAACAAAAAAATACATTTCTCCTCAGGTGATCAACGGAGTGACTTCTGAGATAACTGCTGCTTTTACTTGAGAAGACAATTCTTTACTAATTTACTACTTTGCATTGTGCAAATTACAACTGAGAGGTAAGCTATAATATATTACATTTTATTATCAGGACAGGTCAAACAAATAAAAAAAAAAAATAGGATTTATGTAGTGACATATATGGCACATTTATGTGTATAGGCTCACAAAAAAAATACGGTTCATTTAACAAAACAACAAAATACCATAATTCGATATTAAACAGAGGTTTATGTATAGTGACATGTGACACGCACATATATGTCTATAATGTATAGTGACATGTGACACGCACATATATGTATAGAATGTATAGTGACATGTGACACGCACATTTATGTGTATTGCCCCTGCATAGTGACATGTGACACGGACATATATGTGTATCATGTATATTGACATGTGACACACACATTTATGTGTAATGCCCCTTTATAGTGACATGTGACAAGCACATTTCTGTGTATTGCCCCTTCATAGTGACATGTGACATGGACATATATGTGTATAATGTATAGTGACATGTCACACGCACATTTCTGTGTATTGCCCCTTCATAGTGACATGTGACACGCACATTTATGTGTATTGCCACTGCAACAAAATTAGCTTAAAACAAAATCAGTAAACAACTACATTTAAATTACATTATATGTCATGTATACTGATATGTCACACGCACATATATGTGTATCATCTATAGTTACATCTCACACACAGACATTTATGTGTGTTGGAAAAAAAAATATAAGGTTAATTTAACCATTTAAATATGAGTCATGTATACTGATATGTCACACGTACACAAAATAATTACATTAAACTATGGAATGTGCTTCATGTATGTGACATATGTGTGTAGCCCTCAACAAAAAATAAGGTCAATTGAAAATAATTACAGAACTATATTTAAATGATATTAATTTACTGCACTTCAATAGATCATATAAAGCTGAATCTTTCTATTTCTTTTAATATTCAAACAGACTCTGCATCAACAGCGTCTATCAACAATTTGCACCGTGCACTGTGAAGCACAATCCCTTTTAAAGAACACCAACAAAGAAGAAGAGGTAAGATACAACGAGACATTATATGCTGAAAAGGCCATGCTTTCCTAGATGAAAAATTATAAATATACAAATAACTATTTCACTTTCTTTTTCAAACAGACACTACAAGAAGACCGGCGGATTAAGATTGGCAGGAGGGGACCCTCTGTCATTCCAAACTTCAATCAAGGTAAAGTATTAAGTATAAACAAGAAAGAACCATGAGCCTTATTCAATTGCGACTTCCTCAATTGAATAGGGCTCTATATAAGCACATAACATATTTTTTATACTGAACTTTTTAGTTACTGAACTTCTAACCACAATCAAGGTTTTCAATAACTAAAAACTTTGCTCAATAAATATGTTATGTGATTATATAGAGCCCTCTTCAATTGGCAAAATTGCAATTCAATGAGGACCTATATATCTTTAATGGCCAAGGGCCTCACTCAAATGTGATTTGCCCATTTCAATAGGGCTCTATATAAGCACAGAGCATATTTTTTAAAGGAACTTTTTATTTTGTGAACACATTGCTTTTGGATACAAGTTCACTAAATACAAAATTCGGTAAAAAAATATGCTCTGTGCTGATATTGAGCTCTATTCCATTGGCCAAAACACAATTGAATAAGGAGCTGACAATATAACAAATGCAGTAACCAAAGGCCCTCATTCAATTGCTATTTTGGACAATTAAATATGGCTATAAATAAGCACTTTTAGGCCCTTATTCAATTTTAACAAATATATGTGATGTGATTATTTACAACCCTATTCAATTTTCAACATTGCAATTCAATGACGGCCTTAGAGTACTATTACATTGTAAAAAATGCAATTGAATGAGGGGCAAACTATGCAACATATGGTACACACAAAGGACCTCATTCAATTGCAATTTGCCAAATTGAATAGGGCTCTAAATAACAACATAACATTTTTTTTAAAAGAAGTTTTTAGTTACTAAAAATCTATCCAAAATAAAGTTTTTCAATGACTAAAAACTTCTTTAAAAAAATATGCTATGTACTTATTTAGGGCACGATTCAATTAGCCAAATCGCAATTGAATGAGACACAAACTGCTACACACAAAACAGAATTTCTTATTCAATGTTTAACAACCTATAAGCCTTAAAAAGAAGCAAAAATAAGAATAACAAAAGTGTTGCGCACCTAATAGCATTGTACAAAAAATCACACAAACACATAGGAAACTACATTAACATTCTTCTTTAATGTTTAACAACCTATAACCAGTACAATCAACAATAAATAACTTTTGCACAAGTGGTGCGCACAAAACAGGATTGTCAAAAACTAACACAAACATAGCAAAATAAATGTATATTCTTATTTAATATATCACAACCCACAAGCCTTACTAAGAACCTTAAATAAGAATAACAAAAGTCGTGGGATTGTACAGAAAGTAAAAAAAATATATATAGAAAAAAATAACCATAACTGATACAATACAGCCAAAATCATAATTGTTTTACTTATTTAAAAGACATTTCACTCAAACAACATTTTCTATTTTATATTACAACAGATACTGCGTGAAGACAATCGGACGAGGACTTTCTCCACAGGACCGGACCATCGGACGAGGACTTTCAACACAGGACCAGACCAGCAGACGAGGAATTTCAACACAGGACCAGACCAGGAGACAAGGAATTTCAACACAGGACCAGACCATCGGACGAGGACTTTCACCAAAGGACCACAACATCGGACGAGGGCTATCGTCACAGGACCACTACATCGGACGAGGGCTATCGCCACAGGACCACACCATCGGACGAGGACTTCCAACAGAGGACCACACCATTGGACAACGATTTTGAACACAGGACCAACAAACATTCGGATTTAAATCACACTTCAACCAAGGTACAGTATAATAAGTACTTAGTTACTTAGTTAAGTTTTGCAGTGGTAAATATCTATCCACAAACAACGTTTTTAATAAATAAAACCATTATTTAAAAAAAATATGTTACATGCTTATTTACAGCAGTATTCCATTGGCCAAATTCTTAGCCAGTGAGGACAGGAATTATAAATTTAACTAAATATAAATGAGACATTAATGATTTGCCTTTTATTTCACCAATTGTGCACAAGAATCTTTAACAGGAATTACAAATTAAAATTTACACAATTACATTTATTTTTTTTCCTTTACAGATTAATATGGCTGATAACTAGACCAAAGAAGAGAAGAAAAGACGTCAAACTAGAGAAAGACAAGAGAGATGGGCCACCCAGCAGACACCGGAGGAGAAAGAAATTCGACGAGAAAAAGAACGCAAAAGACTTGCAAATAAAAGAATATTAGCTGCAAAAATGAAAGATACAATCAAAAAAAATAAAAAGATAATAAAGCATTTACAAACTGTTCCTCAAACATCAGATGACATTTTACAAGATACCAGTCAAGACAGACCAAAAAAAGCAACTACAAAAACAAAGCATTTACAAACTCTTACTAAAAACTTACAGGACATTTCAACCAAACAAGGACAACATATACCAAGAAAATCCACGAAAAAAACTAAACATTTAGAACCTGTTGTTGAAACATTTCATGACTTTTCACCTGATGAATATGAAAGTCAACATCCGATATGCTTTGCAAATTGTCCTTTACTCAAGTCTTTAGCAGTAGAGGTTCATAGTTGTGGGGACATGAGAACTCAATGTCAATTTTGTGAGGCTTATTATTTTAAACAGGAGAGACCCAGAGATGGACAATTTATTAGTTGTTGTCAAAAAGGCAAGTTCAAACTTCCAGAAAGGAAACAATTTCCAAGCTATTTACAAAATATTATGACTGAACCTACTTTTCCAAATTACAAAAATTTTAAGACAAACATAAGATCCTACAATAGTGCCATATCATTTGCATCTATGGGGGCAACATTAGCTGCTAATGTACCAGGACATGGTCCTTACTGTTTTAAAGTCCAAGGACAAATTTATCATCGGACTTCACATTTACATCCAGAGGAAGGAGAGCAAAGAAAATTCGCTCAACTATATGTCCTAGATACAATGGAAGCTGTTGACCAACGTATGCAGATGGAAGAAAATAAAAAATGCTTACCCAGTGTTTTTATAGAGCTAAATAACATTATGGACAACAATCCCTACAGTAAAGCTTACAAAAAATTGGCAGAAGTAGAAAATGAACAACTACTTCATGCACAAAGACATCAATTACCCATGCCAAAGGTTAATATGGTGCTTAAAAGAGACAGTCATACTGATAAACGTCGTTATAACTTGCCAACATCAAATGAGGTTGCAATGGTCTTTCAGAATGATGAAGGAGAACCACCATTTCAAAGAGACATTAGAGTATATCCCAGAAATGAGGAGCAACCATTTATTAATATTAATATCTTAAGTCCAAATTTAGATCCAATGACATATCCCATCTTTTTCCCACATGGAGAAGCAGGTTGGCAACCAAAATTAACCCTTCCCAGTTACCCAAATGCTAAAGCCAGAATCCAAAATAATGTTTCTATGCTTGAATTTAAAGTTGCTCAAATTGCCATTAGAGATGAATTTAATCCAATTTTATGTGGTGGGAAACTAACACAACAATGGATTATTGATTCATATTTGCAAGTTGAGGCAAATAATTTAAACTTTATAAAATATCAACAAGATAAACTACGTGTAGAACAATATTGTGGACTCATGGACTATGTTGCTGACGTGGCTACAAGCAGAGACATGACAGCTGGCAAAGCCATAATTTTACCATCTTCCTTTCAAGGATCTCCTCGAAATATGGGAGAAAGATACAATGATGCTATGGCTATTGTGACAAAATTTGGAAAACCAAATTTATTTGTGACATTTACATGTAATCCACAATGGCCAGAAATTAATCAAAATCTACTTCTTGGACAAAGTGCTTCAGATCGACCAGATTTAGTAGCCAGAGTTTTTAAGATCAAATTAAATGAATTAATACGTGACTTCACTATAAATCAGTTATTTGGCAAATGTCTTGCTTATGTATATACCATTGAATTTTAAAAAAGAGGCCTTCCACATGCACATCTTCTCATAATACTTCAAGAGAAAGATAAATTAGATACTTCGGACAAAGTGGATGCAGTCATAGTTGCTGAACTACCAGATCCAGAACTATATGGTAGACTATATGAGATTGTTACTCATCGCATGATTCATGGACCCTGTGGAGACCTTAATCCACAATCACCATGTATGGAAAATAATCAATGTTCAAAAGATTTTCCAAAAGATTATAGAGACAAAACATATGCAAATTGTGATGGATATCCACTTTATAAAAGAAGAGAAGGAGATAGTGCCATTATTCGTGGAAAAAAAGTGGACAATAGATATGTAGTACCCTACAATCCACATTTACTCATGAAGTACAACGCCCACATCAACGTAGAAGCCTGCACTTCCATCAAATCCATTAAATATGTCTACAAATATATTTACAAAGGTTACGATGCAGCTACTGTAGTCGTCAAAAGTGCAGACAACCCTGAAAGTAGTGAGTTAGTACATGATGAACTTGCATCTCATGTAGATGCTCGCTATGTCAGTGCGCCAGAAGCTATGTGGCGGCTTTTAAAATTTGAAATGCATGATAGATCACATGCAGTATATAGGTTAGCAGTACATTTGCCACAACGACATTTAGTCTATTTCCATGCTGGAAATGAAATGAATGCATTGGCCCAAAGTGAAGATCGTCACACTACACTAACTGCATGGTTTGCATTAAATTCCACTGATGCTGAAGCAACACAATACTTATATATTGAAATTCCATATCACTATGTTTTAGTGAATGGATCATGGAGACCAAGAAAAACCAGAGGCAATAAAATTATTCCAAGAATTTACACAGTCGGTCCAAGAGATGTTGAACGTTTTTGCTTACGGATATTACTTTTAAATGTTCCAGGAGCACAAAGTTTTGAACAATTAAGAACTGTTAATGACATTGTATATGAATCCTTCCATTTAGCTGCAAGACATAGAAACTTACTCGCTGATGATACCGAGTGGGAAAGATGTTTAGAAGAAGCAGCACAATGTCAAATGCCACGACAGATGAGAGAACAATTTGCTTTTATTTGTATCTTCTCAAATGCTCCAAATGCATTAGCTTTGTGGGAGACTTTTAAAAGTAATATGGCTGAAGACTTTATGCGACGATACAATGAACCCATTGCACACTTAAAAGCCTTAATGGAAATTCAAGAAGTCTTTTTAACTCATGGATTAAGTTGTGCAAGTTTTAATTTGCCTGATCCAGGTCTTATAGATGACATTAACTTTGAAGACTATGACATTCAACTACAAGCAGAAAGAACAGAAGAAAGACTTGCAACTTTAAATACACTACAATTGCAAGCATTTCATGCCATTAAAAATGCTATAGATGATGACATGGTGACAGAGCGTTATTTTTATCTTGATGGACCTGGCGGATCAGGAAAAACATATTTGTACAATTTATTAATTAGTTCAGTACGAGCACAAGGAAAAATAGCAATGGCGTTTGCCACTACTGGAATTGCTGCAATTTTATTAGAAGGTGGAAGAACTGTTCATAGTGGATTTAAACTGCCAGTGCCTATTTTAGAAAATTCTGTGTCAGATATTCGCATGACATCCTTACAAGCAAAGAAATTGAAGAAATGTAAATGAATTATAATAGATGAGGCCACAATGATGTCATGCTATGCCCTCCAATGTATTGACCGTTTGCTTCGTGAAGTCATGGATAATATTTTTCCATTTGGTGGAAAGGTAATGTTGTTGGGTGGCGATTTTAGACAAACATTACCTGTCGTTGTACATGGAAATCGAACAGACATTATTGAAACATGTATAAAGTCAAGTACAGTATGGAAACATTTTACCCATCTTCAACTGCAACAAAATATGAGATCAGAAGGCCAAACTGATTTCAATGATTGGCTTATTAAAATTGGAGAAGGCAGAACAAAAAAAATACTACATTTACCTGACGACACTGTAGAGATCCCACCTCATATGATTTGTCAACAAGATATTATATCGGCTATATTTGAAGGGAGCATAAATAATGAAGAATATTCCGAGCTTGCCAACCAAGTTATACTGACGTGTAAAAATAAAGATGCATTAATACTCAATAATGAAATCTTAAAAAAAATTAATGCAACACAAAGAAATTATCACAGTGCTGATTCTGTACTTGCTGATGACAATGAAAGTCAGGCAAACTTTTCAACTGAATTCATTAACTCTTTAACTCCTTCTGGAATGCCACCACATATTTTGCAGCTAAAGAAAGGTGCAATTATCATGTTACTGCGAAATATGAACCCCAAAAAAGGCCTATGCAATGGCACAAGATTAATTGTTCAACAATTAAAGGACCATTTTATAGATGCTGAAATTTTAACTGGGACCCATAAAGGAGAGAGCGTTTTCATACCAAGAATAGATTCAGCACCAAGTGAAAGTAGTCTCCCTTTTATACTTCAAAGAAGACAATTTCCCATTATTATGGCATTTGCCATGACCATTAATAAATCACAAGGTCAAACTTTCAAATCTGTGGGTATTTACTTGGAAGAACCAGTTTTTGCACATGGTCAATTGTACATTGCGTTGTCACGCTGCAAAAATCCACAGGCTGTTAAAGTTTACATTGAAAACAATGAAAGTCAAGGTGATTTATTAGAAGATGGACGTATTTTTACTAAAAACATTGTCTACTATGAAGTACTATAACTTTGCAGGATACAAACTAAAGCCATGCAAACATTTTGGAAAAACATTCAAAAATACAAAACAATTGGTTGTTTAATTCAGTCATAATTAATGGAAGTCATGTTTATGGATAATTCGCCTCACAAAATACTTGCCTTGCATTTCTATGAAAAATTATGTTAAAATGTTAAGTCACTATGTTAATGTTTCTAATGTTACAAGTTTAAAAACAATATTTTCAAGTTATTTCATTCAACATATTACAAAGTTCATGTTAAGAGCTCAAGCACCTTTTAAGTCACAATGTAAATATTCTCTGTTATCTTAAGATTACTACCTACATTAATGTTTATCGCCAGTTTATGTGCTCAGTAATGAATTACTTTAATTACGTACGGTTTAAGGAGAGTTTTTACTGTATGCCTTCCTCTACATTCAATGTATATTAAACTTAACAATTATTCTGATACAAATTGCATGTTAATACTGATTAATTTAAAGTTAAACTGTTTTTACATTCAAATGTTAATACTTTTAATTCAAAATTATGTTACAAAATGTATTTACTATGTTCCTGTTTATAATGTTCAAAATTAGACAAATGTTTTGCAAAAATTCCAAAGTTACATAAAAAATAAAGTTCAATTTTTAAAATATATACTTTCAAGGTTATTGCTTACATATATTTTAAACTTCATGTTAAAATTCGGCACGTTTCAAAAAGTCTTTTTACTTTTTACTTTTCTCTGGATTCTATGTATATTAAAGTGAACAATTCTTCAGATACAAATTTCATTTTAAAAAACCATTACATCAACGTTTTACAAAAATACATGTTCATATCACAATACTTACAAGGGTCAAAAATATATTTAAATAACTAAACAACTTCAGAAACATATACATCACATTGCCGTCATTTTTTGACGGGCAAGTCGCTAGTTTACATATATTTCTTGTCCCACCAGCCCAAAAATTAATTAGTATCGCTGGCGGCACAAGGTGTGCCCATAGCGGTACCTTGGCGCTGATGGATCAATTGGTCCTCAATTACAAGATAGTTGTACTTTAGGACAAATTCCAGTAGGGTCAGAAGGAAACTGTTTAATTTATTATAGTTCATATTTTTCATATACAGAAAGTATTTTACTAATTTGATTCCTTGTTTATGAGGAATACTACTGTAAAGAGCCTCAACATCTATATAGACTAAGCAAGTATTTGTTGATACATTTAAATCCTCAGGTTGTCTAAGGATATTGGGGGAATCCTTTACATATGAAGGTAAACTTGTAACAAATTCTCTAAGATGATAATCCAGAAATTGGCTAGGATTATGAGAAAGATTGTTTGTGCCTAAAAATATAGGCCTACCAGGATCCGGAGTACATTTTTTTAAGGATTTTGGGTAATGCATACAAAGTTAAAAATACAGTTGACTTAGGTAGAAGAAAGTGATATTTTTCAATACTTTCTTATATTCCAGAGTGGAATATTTATGTATGAATTTGTGTGTTTTTACCTTTTAGAATTCTATTACACATATCTTTATATTCAGCATTACCCATTATTACAATATTTCCGCATATCTGCTGGTTTTCAGCCCTATTAAATTCCAGCCTCGTAGATACGAGGTTTGTACTTAAGCCCTACATTCTTCAAATTTTGAAAAGGTACAACGCTATTAAATTAGACCTGCTGCGTGCAAAGTGTGAGCTACAGAGCAACAGTGCAAGAGGAGTGACAGCCTGCGAGATGATCTTGCAGGTGTCACACCTCATCACTTGCTGCTGGGGTTCTGAACGGGATCTCCGTGGCAGTTCTACATACAAGCCCTGCTTGTAGAGGTCCCTATCGGGACCCCTGAAGTGACCCTTACATTAACCCCTTGTTGCAGGAGTCCATAGGGACCCCTGCAGCCTCTCCCCCCACATCAATCAGGCACCCGCCGCTTTTAAAAAATGGCAAATTCCCTTCTGTGGCTTTTTAAAGGGCATGCAGCACACCATTAGGCAATCCCTGACAAGAGATTACTGTAAGTACCCCCGCGGCACCTAACATTAATCCCTCTATATGGTGGGGGTCCCCATTGAGAACCCCAACGTATCCCCATATTAACCCTTGCAGCAGGGGTCTCGATCGGCATCAATAGTAACCCGGCTACATTTAAATATTCAACTTTCCCGCCTCGCGGGTCCTTAAAGGGCCTGCGCAAAAAATATTAACCCCTGCAGCGGGGGTACTATAAGTACCCCCCAATACCTAAAATTAACCCCATCACTCATGGGGCTCTATACAGAGCCCCATGAGCCATTGATTAACCCTATAACTCATGGGGCTCTATACAGAGCCACATGAGCCCTTAATTAACCCTGTCACTCATGGGGCTCCATACAGAGCCCCATAAGCCCTTAATTAACCCAATATCTCATGGAGCTCTATACAGAGCCCCCTGAGCACTTAATTAACCCTGTCACTAACGGGGGTCAACACAGACCCCCATGAGCCCTTAATTAACCCTATAACTCATGGGGCTCTATACAGAGCCCCATGAGCCCTAATTAACCCTATAACTCATGGGGATCTTAACAGAGCCCCATGAGCTCTTAAGTAACCCTGTCACTCATGGGGGTCAATACAGACCCCCATAAGCCCTTAATTAACCCTATAACTCATGGGGCTCTATACAGAGCCACATGAGCCCTTAATTAACCCTGTCAATCATGGGGGGTCAATACAGACCCCCATGAGCCCTTAATTAACCCTATAACTCATGGGGCTCTATACAGACTAAAATGATCCCCCTCAGTCCTATAGGAATCTATGTAGACCCCTATAGGACACTAATAACCCCTAGGGTAACCCTACAAGTGCTATGAGGGTCCTTCAGGACCCTCATGACAAAGTCTAAGCACTACACTACACTATTAACCCTAACCATGTCCCACTAACCCATACTAAACCCTATCTAACCCTAACTGGCCTATCTAACCCTATCTGGACCTAGTAACCCTTACTAGCCCCATCTAACCCTTACTGGGCCAATCTAATCCTAAATGGCCTATTTAAACTTATCTGAACCTAATTACCCTAACTGGGCCTATATAACCCCATCAAGCCCTATTTCATCCCATCACTTATGGGGGTCTATAAAGACCCCCGTAAGCCTCTATTTAACCCAATCAGTCCCATAAGGGTCTATGAAGACCCTCACAGGACAATTAGAAGCCTATTTTTAACCCCATAAGTGCCATGAGGGTCCTCCAGGACCCTCATGACACTAAGTACAAATACTGCACTACACTACACTAATCTTCCCCATAAACCACTAAATCTAAACTAACCCCCCTAACCTATAAAACCCTACAAACCTAACACTACCTACCTAACCCCCTATGAAACCCCCACCCACTAATTACACAAAATAGAAAAAAAAGCTGTTACCAAAAATAAAAAAAACCTAAGGTACAAAAAGTGAAAAAGGACACTACAACCCCCCCACTACAAAAAAAAGAACATGACAACCCCCCGACTACAAACAAAGCCATACACAAATATACATAACATCGCAGTAATAATTACATAATAAATATACCCCTAACTACAATACATTTTCCCCTATCTACACATTACCCCCTATACATACATAACCCCCTATCTTTACATTACCCCCTACCTATACATAACCCCCTATATATACATAACCCATATCTATACATAACCCCCTATCTATACATTACCCCCTACCTAGACATCACCCGTATCTATGCATAACTCCCTATCTAGACATTACCCCGTATCTATACATTACCCCCTAAACCAAAACCAGTCTATTGCTCTGCCTATTCTGCCCTCCCACACCTACAGTAGAACTATTCTCCCAGCTGTTACTACATTTCCTCTATCAAGACATTACGCCCTATCTATTCATTACCCCCTATCTATTCATTACCCCCTATCTAGACATTACACCCTACCTAGACATTACCCCCTATCTATACAATACCCCCTAAATCTAAGCTAACGTAGAATAAATAAAACCACTTACCTTTGCAGATGTCTCTTCAGATTGCACCATCTAGGAAAAAATAAACATCAAATTAGTGCATAATTAAACAGTACATATAAAAAATAAACATTGCATAACCCCCTATCTAGACATTACCCCCTACCTATACATTACCCCCTATCTATACATTACCCCCTATCTATACAGAACCCATATCTATACAGAACCCATATCTAGACATAACCCCCTATCTAGACATAACCCCCTATCTAGACATTACCCCCTATCGATACATTACCCCCTATCGATACATTACCCCCTATCTATACATTACCCCCTAAACCAAAACCTGTATGTTGCTCTGCCTATTCTGCCCTCCCACACCTCCAGTAGAACTGTTCTCCCAGTTATTACTACTACATTTCCTCTATCAAGACATTACCACCTATCTATGCATAACCCCCTATCTATTCATTACCCCCTATTTAGAAATTACCCTAGTGATGTCGCAAATATCAAATTTTGGGTTCGCGAACAGCGAACGCGAACTTCATCAAATGTTCGCGAACGGGCGAACATCGCAAACCGCCATAGACTTCAATGGGCAGGCGAATTTCAAATCCCACAGAGACTCTTTCTGGCCACAATAGTGATGGGAAAGTTGTTTCAAGGGGACTAACACCTGGACTGTGGCATGCCGGAGGGGGATCCATGGCAAAACTCCCACGGAAAATTACATAGTTGATGCAGAGTCTGGTTTTAAGCCATAAAGGGCATAAATCACCTAACATTCCTAAATTGTTTGGAATAACATGCTTTAAAACATCAGGTATGATGTTGTATCGATCAGGTAGTGTAAGGGTTACACCCGCTTCACAGTAACAGACCAATCTCCCTGTTTAATGCACCACAAACAACCGCAAACAGTCCCTTTGAACAACCACAAACTCCCCATTTGCACAAGGTTGGATACCAAGCTAGCCTTGTCACTTTCCCTGTCCTCACTGATGTAATTGAAGGTCTCTTCCTCCACCCAGCCACCAAGGGTCCCCGAAAGGTGACAACAAGCCCCCTGGGATGCCTACTGTGTTTGGTCTTCCACCTCCTCAAAGCCACCTTCCTCCTCTGACTCCTCTTCTTCAGACTCCCAGAGTCTGGGGGCTTCCACTGCCCAGCATGGAATATTATACACAGGTCAGAGTCTGGGGGCTTCCACTGCACAGCATGGAATATTATACACAGGTCAGAGTCTGGGGGCTTCCACTGCCCATCATGGAATATTATACACAGGTCAGAGTCTGGGGGCTTCCACTGCTTAGCATGGAATATTATACACAGGTCAGAGTCTGGGGGCTTCCACTGCCAACATGGAATATTATACACAGGTCAGAGTCTGGGGGCTTCCACTGCACAGCATGGAATATTATACACAGGTCAGAGTCTGTGGGCTTCCACTGCCCAGCATGGAATATTATAAACAGGTCAGAGTCTGGGGGCTTCCACTGCCCAGCATGGAATATTATAAACAGGTCAGAGTCTGGGGGCTTCCACTGCACAGCATGGAATATTATACACAGGTCAGAGTCTGGGGGCTTCCACTGCACAGCATGGAATATTATACACAGGTGAGAGTCTGGGGGCTTCCACTGCACAGCATGGAATATTATACACAGGTCAGAGTCTGGGGGCTTCCACTGCCCAGCATGGAATATTATACACAGGTCAGAGTCTGGGGGCTTCCACTGCACAGCATGGAATATTATACACAGGTCAGAGTCTGGGGGCTTCCACTGCCCAGCATAGAATATTATACACAGGTCAGAGTCTGGGGGCTTCCACTGTACAGCATGGAATATTATACACAGGTCAGAGTCTGGGGGCTTCCACTGCCGAGCATGGAATATTATACACAGGTCAGAGTCTGGCGGCTTCCACTGCACAGCATGGAAGATTATACGCGTTGCCTCTGTCTGCGTTATTATAAGGTGTGTACTGTTAAGTAGTACTATTCCTATCAGTTTAATCCCTGTTACGTCCACTATCAGGAGACGTGTATATGGCATGGATTTTTGGAAGCGGGAGATAGAAAAAGATGCTTGGTCGGTCCTCCCACTTCAAATTTGGGGCACTGCGCTTGCAATCTAAGGTGCCACCAGATATGAGTGTCACTGTGCACTGGCAAAAGTTGGCAGAGTAGATGCAATAGGCTTCACACACACGCCTGTAGGCAGGCAATTGCTATTCAATCTATTACAGTCAAAAAAGTGTTGTTTTATGTCACTGTACACTACGGTTGCACCAGATATGACGTATCACTGTGCACTGGCAAAAGTTGGCAGAGTAGATGCAATAGGCTTCACACACACGCCTGTAGGCAGGCAACTGATATTCAATCTATTACAGTCAAAAAAGTTTTGTTTTACTTCACTGAGCACAATATAAGCTGTTAGATGTTAGCCTGTCACACACACACGCTGGCAGGCAGGCAGGCATATGCAATTAGATTACACAGAAAAAAATGATAAAATAAAATAAATGATGTTCTATCCCTAAAAAAGGCTTTTTGGGTTGCTGTCCTTTAGATGGAAGGCTCTGGAAGGGAGTGTATGCTGCTGATTGGCTGGAATGTGTCTGCTGACTGTGAGGTGCAGGGTCAAAGTTTCCTCAATGATAAAGAATAGGGGGCGAACCCAAAAGCGCATGTGTTCGCCGTTCGCTGCAAACGCGAACATGCAAAAATCGATGCGAATAGTCCGCTGGTGAACTGTTCGGGACATCACTACATTACCCCCTATCTATACATTACCCCCTATCTAGACATTACCCCTATCTATATACAACCCTCTATCTATACATAACCCCCTACCTATACATTACTCCCTATCTAGACATTACCCCCTACCTACACATTACCCCTTATCTATACAATACCCCCTAAATCTAACCTAAAATAGAATAGATAAAACCACTTACCTTTGCAGATGTCTCTTCAGATCGCACCCCCTAAGGAAAAAAAAAAACATCAAATTAGTGCATAATTAAACAGTATGTATAAAAAATAAACATTACATTACCCCCTATCTAGATATTGATATGTTATCAAATGTTGAATTAAAACAACCTTTGGAAAACAGTGATCACAACACAGTCTCGTTTGAGATTGAATTAAAAAAACTACATTTTAAGGGGGCAACAAAAACTGTTAATTTCAAAAGGGCAGCTTTTAACGGTCTTAGGGCAGTATTACAAAGTATAGCCTGGGACAAAGAACTGGCAGGTAAAAATACGGAACATAAAAGGACAACAATTAAATCCTTACTAAAAAATAAAGTGCCTTGCAAAAGTATTCACCCTCTTAACTTTTTACTTATTTTGTTACATTACAGCCTTAAGTTAAATGTTTGTTAATCTGAATTTCATGTGATAGATCAGAACACAATAGTCTAAGTTGGTGAAGTGAAATAAAAACAAATATATACATAAAACTATATTTTAGAAATAGAAAACAGAAAATTGGCAAGTGCGTATTTATTCACCCCCTTTGTTATGAAGCCCATAAAAAGCTCTGGTGCAATCAATTACCTTCAGAAGTCACATAATTAGTGAAATGATGTCCACCTGTGTGCAATCTAAGTGTCACATGAACTGTCAGAACATATACACACCTTTTTTGAAAGGCCCCAGAGGATGCAACACCTAAGCAAGAGGCACCACTAACCAAACACTGCCATGAAAACCAAGGAACTCTCCAAACAAGTAAGGGAGTGGCCAGAAGAAAGCCATTATTTTCAGAAAAAAACAAAGTGGCACGTTTTGAATTTGGACTAAAATTTAACTTTTCGGGCCATCAAAGAAAATGCTATACCTGGTGCAAACCCAACACATTACATCACCCAAAGAAAACCATCCCACAGTGAAACATGGTGGTGGCAGCATCAATCTGTGGCAATGTTTTTCAGCAACCGGGACTTGGAAACTGGTCAGAGTTGAGGGAAAGATGGATGGTGCTAAATATAGGGATATTATTTAGCAAAACCTGTACCACTCTGTGCGTGATTTGAGGCTAGGACGGAGGTTCACCTTCCAGGAGGACAAGAATCCCAACCACACTGCTAAAGCAACACTTGAGAGGTTTAAGGGGAAACATGTAAATGTGTTAGAATGGCCTAATCAAAGCCCAGGCACCAATCCAATTGAAAATCTGTGGTCAGACTTGAAGATTTGTATTCACAAGGGCAAACCATCCAACTTGAAGGAGCTGGAGCAGTTTTGCAAGGAAGAATGGGAAAAAATCCCAGTGGTAAAATGTGGCAAGCTCATAAAGAACTATCCAAAGTGACTTGGAGCTGTAATTGACGCAAAAGGTGGCTCTACAAAGTATTGAATTTAGGTGGTTGAATAGTTATGCTCATTGACTTTTTCTGTTATTTTGTCCTATTTGTTGTCTGCTTCACAATAAAAATAAAAAAAAAACATCTACAAAGTTGTGGGCATGTTCTGCAAATTAAATGATACAAATTGTCAAACAATCCATGTGAATTCCAGGTTGAAAAACAGCCAAAAACACAAAAAATGCCAAGGGGGGGGGGGGGGGGGGGGTGAATACTTTTGCAAGGCACTGTAAATACTCATCACCATATACCAAGTGAGAATAAAAGTAAAAGGAGTAAATCACATCCAATGTGGCTTAACAATGACTATAATATCAAGATACCGAGTAAAGAACAGGCATTTACAAACAACAGGGGACAGAGACTGCTTTACGAGTGTACAAGAAAATCAACAAGGCTTTCAAAAGGGCTATTCAACAGGCTAAAATAAAAAATAAAAAATTAATTGCAAAAGAGAGTAAGACTAACCCTAAAATATTTTTTTAAGTATATTAATGGGAAAAAGGCAAGGAAGGAAGCTATAGGAACATTACAATGTGACACAGGCCATCTTGATGGAATACACCCAAGGGTACTGAGGGAACTGGGTTCTGTAATAGCCAAACCATTATATTTAATTTTTCAAGATTCACTCAACACAGGGTCTAAACCAGATGACTGGAGAAAAGCAGACTTGATACCTATATTTAAAAAGGAAACACGAGCAAATATGGGGAATTATAGACCAGTGAGCCTCACTTCTGTTGTGGGAAAGCTTTTTGATGGATTTATAAGGGATAATATACAAGAATATGTCTATTTGAAAAGGATTATAAGTAGGAGTCAACATGGATTTAGGCGGTATAGATCATGTCAAATAAATCTAATTAGTTTATATGAGGAGGTTAGTAGTTTTCTGGATCAAGGCAACTCAGTGGATGTAGTCTATTTGAATCTTTTGATACAGTGCCACATGGAAGACTATTGAGCAAACTAAGGGATACAGGAATTGCAGTAAATATCTGCTCATGGATTCAGAGCTGGCTAAAAGACAGGAAGCAAAGGGTTGTTGTAAATGAAACATACTCCGATTGGACTAATGTGGTAAGTGGGGTTCCTCAACATTAATTTATTAGGTCCACTCCTGGGACTGGAAAGTAGTGTCTCTATTTTCGTTGATGACACAAATTTGTGCAAGATAATTAAATCAGATAATGATATGCATTCCCTTCAAAGGGATTTACATAAAATTGAGGAATGGGCATCTAAATGGCAGATGAGATTTAATACAAATAAATGTAAAGTTATGCATCTGAGAAGGAAAAATATCCAAGCAATTTATAATCATAATGGAGCAAATATAGGGGTATCAGATATTGAAAGGGATTTGAGAGTGCTTGTGGACAACCACCTAGGTATCAGTGCTCTAGGCCAAGCAACAGCTGCAAAGGCAAATACATTTTTAGCATGTACTAAGAAGGGTTTAGAAGCAAGGGAAGCAAATATAATTCTGCCATTATTCAAATCTCTAATAAGCCCTCATTTGGAATATGGAGTACAATTTTGGGCACCACTTCATAAAAAGGATATTTTAGAGCTGGAAAAGTTACAGAGGATGGCAACAAAACAAATAAGGGGAATGGAGTGGCTAAGTTATGAAGAAAGACTAACCAAATTAAGCTAATTTTCTCTATAAAAAAGGCGTCTAAGAGGAGATATGATTACATTATATAAATACATCCAGGGTCAGTATAAAGATTTGTCAAGGGAGCTTTTTGTGCCAAGAGGTTTTCAACTGACAAGAGGACACCCATTAAGGTTAGAAGTAAAACAATTCCACCATAAAAAAAAAGGATTCTTCACAATAAGGGTGGTTAATCTATGGAATTCTCTACCAGAGGAGGTGGTGACAGCGGATTCCATAGGTAACGTTCAAAGGGGACTGGATTTATTCCTAATTAAAAAGGTAATTCAGGGTTATCCTGGATAATTAGAGAGAGAGTATTGATCCAGGGAGAAATCCGATCGCCAGTATCTGGGGTCACAAAGCTATTTTTTTTTTCCTTTTAAGACGATTGGCTAAGTTTCCCTTGTTTTTCTTCTTCTGTATGCATTCCTTTGGATTAATTAATCATTTAAAAAAATAGTTGATTAATAATTAATTAACAATTAATTAACAAGTAATTAATTAATAACTAATCCACATATTGCAGATTAGAGGAGATCTTAAAAGGTTGAACTTGATGGACTGGAAGTCTTTTTTCAACCTTAATAATTACTGTGTAATGTAGTTAGGGGTATATTTATAATGTATTTATTACTGTAATGTTTTTTATTGTAATTAATCTGCTGCTCCGCTATTTAACTCTACTCACAAACATTCATCATTACCGCTAGTAATATACCATAAATATCTTGTCTGACTATAGGCTTAAATTCAGGCTTGATGATCAATATTGGGAAGACAGTACCCTAAGAGTTTAAATAAGGCTTAAGTTCTTAGGTTGTCTGTTATTATTGGTAATAATGCCTATGTCTGGAAGGATGTCATTTTAACAGTTTTATATGACAAAAGAAAAGAAGAGACACCCTTTTGTATCCAGAGAAAGTCCGATATTAAATAGAGAAGTAAACAAATCTTATAATTTAAAACTTATTAACTTTATTGATATATTTTTTAAAAAAATGATTAAAACATATTTAAGACAAATTAGACAAATTCGACACTCACTAAACTGCTTCCTTACTTCCTGACTTCCTGGTTCGTGTCACTACAGCAGAGGAGCGCAAATCGTTGGGCCCGGCTCACCTTAATCCATTGCCATCTGGACTCTGCTTACACTTTACCAAGATAAGAATACTATATATCGATTATTTAAAGACTCTACATTCCAAAAAGTGTTATATTGTGTCCCAATTCCGTTTTGAGTATACAGTAGGAAGTAAATACAGAGAAGTGTGATTTCAAAAATCTTTCCTGAGCATTTGTATATGCTCTGTGTATCTATATATGTATGTTATTCCATGTTATTTTGTGTGGGTGTGATACTCAGCTACAATCAGGGTAGTTAATATATTATTCTTAGTTTAAGGGGAAAATGGTGGGCCCCCAGCACTACCACATAGATAGCACTAATCACTAGCATAGCACAGTTAGCAGCACTTTTCAGCAGGGAATAAGTGGCAGGTGCCCAGCTCCACCATAACAGATAGTCAGGGACCATCCCCTTTCTTTAATCTCATCCACTTTTTTAACCATTTCATGTATTATATGTCTTATTGATCCAGCTTATCACTAAAGTATCTGCACTGACACTTACTGTAATAGCTGTTTTTTTCCTCTCTTCAGGTTACAAGGATATTTCTGGTAAAATCCTCACACGTATACTATATGCGGTATATTAAAAGATCACATATATAGTTGTGAGCATACGAGCCGTTGCTCACACTTGCGGGCTTGCACAGCAAGGGATGCAGTTCCTCGCAAATGTGGGTCATCGCGAAGCGAGGGGGCGCATTTACGGTGGTGGAGCATCCCAACGTCCCCGCAAATGCGAATCCTCACGAAGCGTGGGGCAGCATTTAGGGTGGTGGAGGATCCCAACATCCCCGCAAATACAGATCCTCGCGAAGCGAGGGGCCGCATTTGCGGTGGTGGAAGGTCCAACGTCGCCAACACACACACACGCAAGACTTAACAAAAAAAAAAATTCACAGGCGCCTCGCACAACTTAGAAAAAAAACAACTGTATTGTACACGTAAAATCCAACTGCGTCCCTCACAAAAAAATACGCCCGCCTCGCAAAAAAATACGGCCACGAAATGAGTCATTCCCAACGCGCAAAACCGGCCGAAAACGGCGCGCATGAAAACATCAGAAACACAACAAATAAACACCACGAACACATAAAAAGCTTACTTACAGCAAGGGGGGGCATCCGGCACCTCGAAAAGTTAATTTACATGTCCTTTTAAGTGCAAAAAAACGAGTTTAAACTGCCGAAAATCACCTAAGCTAGAGAAAAAATGGCCGCCGAACAAAACGAAAACGAGGCTTCAGACGTAACTATACTACAGTGACTCGCAAGAGTGAAACACATACTATGCGGCACGTACCACACTGATATTAACCACCATTTTGAAAACTACTACGCATAAAATGGCGGATGGAACGCAAATTGAAAGGTGGAACGCAAATAGTGCATGCGTATTGCGTTCTAACGGTCTGAGGCACTTGAAAGTTTATAAATACTGCCTACTTTCCAGAAAATTCTGCATTTCTACTCAGGTGATGAATGGAGTGACTGGATAGTTAACTGCTGCTGTTACTTGAGAAGAGAATTGTTTCCTAATTTCCTACTTTACATTGTGCAAATTAGAACTGAGAGGTAAGCTATAATATATTACATTTTATTATCAAGAGAGGACAAAAGAAATTAAAAATGTAAGTATGAAAATGTGGTTCATGTATAGTGACATGTGACACGCACATTAATGTGTATTGCCCCTACAACAAACTAATCTTAACCGTAATTAATTAAACAAGTATATTTAAATGACATTAAAAAAAAAAACCATTTAACTATTAAAATATGATTCATGTATAGTGACATGTCACACGCACATTTATGTGTGTAGGCCCGAAAACAAACTAATGTTAATTGAAACTAATTAATGAAGTATATTTAAATGATATTAATTTATTGCAATTCAATATATAACCTAAAGCTCAATCTTTCTCCTTTTTTTTACTATTCAAACAGACTCTGCATCAACAGCTTCACTCAAGAATTTGCACCGTGCATTGTAAACCACAATCCCTTTTAAAGAACACCAAGAAAGAAGAAGAGGTAAGATAGAAAAATACATTACATGCTGAAAAAGACCATGCTTTGCTAAATCAAAAAGAAGAAATATACAATAAACCATTTCACTTTTTTTTTCAAACAGACACTACAAGAAGACCGGCGGATTAAGAGTGGCAGGAGGGGACCCTCTGTCATTCGACACTTCAATCAAGGTAAAGTATAACAAGTACAAAAAATAAAGGAACTATATATGTTTAATGGCCGCCAATATAACAAATGCAGCAACCAAAATGTGGTGAACACAAAATAGGATAATGCTAAAAATATAGCCAGAATATCAAAAATAGAAAAAACATTCATTTGCACTGTAGAAAAACAATAAAGCTTCATAAAAAAGACTAATTAAGCAAATCAAGTATGCAACATATGGTAGACACAAAATAGGATTGTACAAAAAATGACACTAACAAATAGCAAAGTAAATTAATATTCTTCTTTAATGTTTAAGAATCTATAAGCCTTACAAAGAAGCGTAAATAAGCATACCAAAAGTGGTGGACACAAAATAAGTTAACGCTAAAAACATAGCCATCATGTCCAAAATAGCACAAACATTTAACCTTCATAAAAAAATAAAATTAGGCAAATAAAGTATGCAACATATGATAGACACAAAATAGGATTGTACCAAAAATCACACAAACACATAGCAAACTACATTAATATTCTTCTTTAATGTTTAAGAATCTATAAGCCTTACAAAGAAGCGTAAATAAGCATACCAAAAGTGGTGGACACAAAATAAGTTAACGCTAAAAACATAGCCATCATGTCCAAAATAGCACAAACATTTAACCTTCATAAAAAAATAAAATTAGGCAAATAAAGTATGCAACATATGGTAGACACAAATAGGATTGTACCAAAAATCCCACAAACACATAGCAAAGGAAATTAATATTCTTCTTTACTGTTTAAGAACCTATAAGCCTTACAAAGAAGCCTAAATATGCATACCAAAAGTGGTGGACACAAAATAGGATAATGCTAAAAACATTGCCATCAGATACAAAATAGTAAAAACATTCATTTTCACTGTAGAAAAACATTTAACCTTCATAAAAAAGACTAATTAAGCAAATAAAGTATGCAACATATGGTACACACAAAACAGGATTGTACCAAAAATCACAGAAACACATAGCAAACTAAATTAATATTCTTCTTTAATGTTTAAGAATCTATAAGCCTTACAAAGAAGCGTAAATAAGCATACCAAAAGTGGTGGACACAAAATAAGTTAACGCTAAAAACATAGCCATCATGTCCAAAATAGCACAAACATTTAACCTTCATAAAAAAATAAAATTAGGCAAATAAAGTATGCAACATATGGTAGACACAAATAGGATTGTACCAAAAATCCCACAAACACATAGCAAAGGAAATTAATATTCTTCTTTACTGTTTAAGAACCTATAAGCCTTACAAAGAAGCCTAAATTAGCATAGCAAAAGTGGTAGACACAAAACAGGATAATGCTAAAAACATTGCGATCATATCCAAAATAAGAAAAACAGTTATTTAACAATACAAAGAAAGTACCGCTACAATGAACTGCAAGCACATATAAACAAACTGTTGATAATAAAAAATGTAAAAAACAAAGTTAACATCTCAAACTAAACTAAATATACATTATTTTCTTTTACGGATTAACATGGCTACTAACGAGAGCAAACAAGAAAAGATAAGACGGCAAGCTAGAGAACGACAACAGAGATGGGCCAACCAGCAGACACCAGAGGAGAAAGAAATTCGATGAGAAAAAGAACGCAAAAGAATTGCAAGCAAAAGACTGCTGCAAAAATTAAAGATACACCAAAAAAGCTAATAAGCAAACAAAGGATTTAGAACCTGTTCCTGAAATGTCAAATACGTAAATTAATAATTAAACAACTTTCCAAACATACACATCTCATTGCCGTCATTTTTTGATGGGCAAGCCGCTAGTATTAAATAATATTAAGGACACAGAGAATTATGTTCAAGTTAGTGACTATAAGATTAATAAGTATAGACAGACTGTCTCAAATTGATAATAAGGAAGAAGTTTAGTGAGTGTATAATTTGTCTTAAATATGTTTTAATCATTTTTTTTTATTTTTTTATATATAGCAATAAAAATTATTATGTTTTAAATTATAAGATTTGTTTAATTCTCTATTTAATATGGGAGTTTCTCTGGATACAAAAGGGTGTCTTCTTTTCTTTTGTCATATAAAACTGTTAAATTCAGGCTTAACATACAGACATATCCCTCCTCCTCTTTTACCATTGCCCTTGTCTTTTCTAAATAGGTTATAACCATCCAGATTAACAGTCCAGTCATGAGATTCATCCCACCACGTTTCGGTAATGCCTATTAAATCCCATTTCTCATTAACTGCTAATAATTCTAACGCTCTCATATTTCATGGCAAGCTTCTGGCTTTAGCAAGCATACACTGTTCTCTGTTTTCTATAGGATTAAGGTCTGGAGACTGGCTAGGCCACTCCAGGACCTTAATGTGCTTCTTCTTGAGCCACTCCTTTGTTGCCTTGGCTGTGTGTTTTGGGTCAGCGTTGTTTTCTTGGTGACTATGGTCCCAGCTGTCTTGAGGTCATTAACAAGATCCTCCCGTGTAGTTCTGGGCTGATTCCTTACTGTTCTCATAATCACTGAAACTTCACGAGGTGAGATCTTGCATGCACCAGAGAGAGGGAGACAGTTATTTTGTGTTTCTTCCATTTGCGAATAATCGCACCAACTGATGTCGCCTTCTCACCAAGCTGCTTGACAATGGTCTTGTAGCCCATTCCAGCCTTGTGTAGGTCTACAGTCTTGTCCCTGACATCATTGGACAGCTCTTTGGTCTTGGCCATGGTGGAGAGTCTGGAATCTGATTGATTAATTGCTGTGGACAGGTGTCTTTTACACAGGTAACGAGCTGAGATTAGGAGCACTCCCTTTAAGAGAGTGCTCTAATCTCAGCTCATTACCTGTATAAAAGACACTCAGGAGCCAGAAATCTTTCCCTCAATAACCTGCAAATATATTTATAACTTTTTTTACATGAATTTTTCTTCTTTTTTTTTTATTCTGTCTCTCTCTCACTGTTAAAATACACCTACCATTTCAATTATAGACTCATAATTTCTTTGTCAGTGGACAAACGTTACAAATCAGCAGGGGATTAAATACGTTTTTCCTTCACTGTAAGACTTGCCATTTTCATTTACTAATAGGATATTGAGACAAATACATCACAAAGATGTAAACAGATATTTAATCTCTGTTTCCCAATTGTTGATTTAACCACCACTCTAATCAGAAACAATATCCTAGAAAACTAAGCACACTAGTGATTAACACCACCAATCATAAACTCTAACATCTATGGGGTTAACTTCCATATAATACAATTTCTCTTCATTATCAAGGACATTAACAAATTAAAATAATACAAATAAGTTAATACTAGTGTATAAACATCTGAAGTAGTTCAAGATAATCTTGCCCATTAAACCATATTATATAAGTAAAACACATTCATTAATAAATTTGGTTCCCTTTCTTCTGTTACACCATTGCATGGTGAGACCTTGGTGCCTTGCGCTGTCATTGTATGCAGTCTATAAATATGAATATAGATCTTTACTAAATCATATTATTGCTGCTGCATTCCATAATCTGTCTAGAATCCAACCAAGAAGTATATTTAAAATATTTGTGTTCTTTTTTACATCAAATAGAATACTAATGAATGGTTCCCATATAAAAAAATAATTTCTCACAGGAATCTCCTTGTCCTCCAGTGCTACGGCCCATTCTAAACAAATACTATAATTCATTTTTGTTTTCCATTATTGCATACATGGGCCATCTGGAGAAGCATGCTTTATAGAAAAACCTCTATCGATATCATAATCATGCAATTGACAAATTTTATCTTGTATTTATCTAGTTGAGGATTACAGAGATAGCATTACAATAATATTCCTTTTTTTCCCAAAATACTTGAATTGTGGGACATTCCCATGGATTATGTAAAAGATCTACAATTTTTATACTACATTTCAGATATGTAGAGGTATGGGAGAGTCAGTAATTGAAACCAAAAACTAGGCAATATGCATAACCTTGAAGCATTGTATGTGTTAGTTCATGAAAGTAAAATGCTTTAGAAATTTTAAACATCAGAACAAGAAATTTTAAAGGTCACCTGGACCAATATTGGGAGAAGTTTCATGGTCTATAGAGGAAACCAAAAGCTTGTAGATTAAAACTGTTGAAATCAATTAATTAACAACTAATCTGCATATTGCAGATCAGAGGAGATATTAAAAGGTTGAAATTGATGGACTGAAATTATTTTTTCAATCTCAATTACTATATAACTATGGAAGCTTAATACAACTCATGTGCTTAATGTAGCTGACCAGTTGGTTACTAGCAAGCTGAGAGTGTAATAAGCCATTCATGCATTGTCTAGCTTGAGGGTATTTAAATATGTACAGCCTTATTAAATTGCGATTCGGCCAATTGAATAGGGCTCTATTTAAGCACAGAGCATATATTTTTTACAGAAGTTTTTTAGTTAGTGATGACCTTGCTTTTGGATAGAAGTTCACAAACTAAAAACTTCTGTAAAGAAAATATGCTCTTTGCTTACATAGAGCACTTTTCAATTGGCCGAATCGCAATTTAATAAGGCTGTTGGGAGTTGGGCAGGTCATATTTAAGTTTTAAATGAATAAAAGTGTATATTGTTTGAGTTCTAATGTCTAACAAATTAACCAAATACAAAATATCTTTTAGTTCCCTTAAGAGAAATTGTTTATCCTTTTGGCTATGTTGGTTTAAGTTTCCCATAAAGCAAAGGTGGAGAGAGACATCACCAGTGTTAAACATACAAATTACCAAGCTCTTATTGCTGGGAAGAGTAGTGGGTTCCTCTTGCAGTAAGTTGGAATTTGAGTTTAAGTTTCAAGTAGTAAATATGCAAGGTTTATAAGAAGACCAAAGTGTTGAGCCACAGACCATTTACTATATATTCCTATGATTTAACCAATCTCTTACAAATCTAAAAAGCATTGCTAACATATACCATTTTACATTATTTGGTAAGTTAAAACCACCATACGTCTCAGTTTTGGTCTTTTAAATCAAACTTGGTAAAATCAACGTATTAATTACCGGAATGTGTCCTTGAAAACATAGGGAAATAATCCATTCTTCTTGGATACATTCTTGCATTTTTTATAAAAGTTTATTCAAGATAGGGGTATAGTCACATTTAAAAAAAGTTCTACAAATTGGGGCAAGTTGTTATTTCATTAGCAAAGGTCAGTCCCAATAACAGCAGAGGGAAATAGTAAAAAATATATTCATGAACTGGACATGGGGCACTGTTTTCAAATTGTAGGCTTTGGCTAATTCTCCATCAGTGTGTGCTCACATAGAGGGGATGATGCCCCATTGCTATCAACATATACTGTTGGAGCAGTGCTAATTCTTCTTATACATTATTTACGTATACATAATACTCACAGGATAGCCAAACCCACAGGTTTGGCTATTAACCCCCCCCCCCCCCCCCCAAAACAATGACCTCTGTTCAATTGAAAGCCCATAATTACCTTTAAATGTAACTTTTGGCTGTGGGTTACAAATTTGTTACATATCTTGATGTATTCAATTGAAGACATGGCGTTCATAGTTACAAAACAATACCATAATTACAGTGTGCACCACAGCACTTTGAGCCAATTGAAAACAGCCTAACGGATAAAGATTGACAGGAATAAATAATAAAGCTGGCAGCATGCGTGTCCAGGCATTGGTGGGTTTTGAAATTTGAGAGGGAGAGAGCAATGGAACTTTAAAAGCAGGTTATTACTGATTTATTTTTCTTAGCTATTATTTCACACTATATCTTTCAAAACACATTCTAACTGATAACACATAATATACATACTCATAGAGTAATAACACACATGGAAACACATATAGATAGGCCACAACATCAACACCCTTCATCTCCCCACCCTATACCCTAACATATAATAAATACACATAAAACATAAATTTTTTATAGATCACAAATATATACACATATACTTATTTTCATTTATTGTTCTATTATTTTTGGGGGTTATGATGGAGGGTAGAACAAGGGAATAGGAAGGGAAAAGTGGGGAGGAGAAGAGTGAGGGGTCCCTGGGGAGTGGAGAAAGGGATGTAGATGGGAGGGATAGAGGAAGTGGAGTGGGGGGAGGTAGATGGAAGGAGTGGATGAAGTGGAGGGAGATAGTGGTAATGGTAGGGATGGAGGGATAATGGTATGGAGGGAGGGATAGAATGAGTGGAGGGTGAGATCTAGGTCTGATAGTTCTGTGGGGTGATATAGAGGAAGGGTAGGAATTGGCCATAGTAAAAGGGACATATAGCTCAGGTCAGATGGAGAGGGGCCTGTACCCGAAGAATAGTGTGTGGAGGGGGAAGTAAGGCCTCAGTTTAGAGCAGGGAGGACAGCATCCCTGTTTACAGTTGGGAGGACAAGAGGCTGTGGCTAAGCACAGGGCCCCCAATGGCAGGAACAAGGAGATCACCTCCTTGCCTCCCTCAATGGCACTATCTCAGGTGCTACTGCCTATAAGAGAGATGCCTCCCACTGAAACCCCCCCCCCCTCACCTGTCGAGAAGATGTGCTGGCATGGGGGATTGGAGCCCTTTGTCCAGGCAGAGGAGGATTTAGGGGCTGCACCTATGTTTGTACCTTCTCAACAGCACTCCTCAGTGACCATCTATTGGTCCAAATGTTTACATAATCTAGCCTGGCTACAGAGTGGGGGATCATGGCCTAGTTCATGGTGATATTTTGTACACAGATGGCTACACCCCATAACATGGTCCATGATCCTTTCCTCTGTGGACCAGTAGGGTTATGTCTAACATTTCACCATCTGTTGGTCACTGAGGAATGCCACTAAGAAGAGTTGGTGTGGTCCCTATATCAATGTTAGCCCTTACAATTTTATTTTCTTTGTTAAAGTTTTTATTTTAGGCTCAATTCGGGTCTTGAGCAAATTGATTCCCAGTGGCTATCAGATAGACATTCCACCACTGAGAACCTCTCAGAAGAATTTAGCTCACATGGACTAAATTCAGTCATATGAACACTTGGTAGTTGGTGAATATAATATGCACTAAAGCAGATATGGCGGTGGAGTAGCAAAGTTTAACAATGCCATGTTAATCAAAGACAGCATTAATCCAAACATAAGCGAAGCATGACACCCTCTTAGGAATCTCACTATAAGTATATTTTCACTGTACTGTACATGCCTTCTTTTTTAGATTTTTATCCTCCTCTGTCTTTTTTAGGTTTGGACCACCTTTTTTTATTTTTCTTCTGTTTGTGTATGTGTGTAACTGACTTGGATTACATAGTCCAGGTGTTTATGCATCTGTTCAATTGAGCAGATGATGACTGTATGTATGTACTATGCACATCACTGGTTACTTCTATTAAAAGGAGTGATGCATGATGAGATTTCTATTCATCAGATGGTTACTGTGGTGTACTGTCCACATGTGACTCTTGTAGATGCTAATCTTTCTGTATACCCAAGTGAGGCACCCATCCATTAATTGATGTCAGGCCTATAATCTATCCCTGTCTTGCAGTAACCTAATCATCAGGACAAGAAATATGATAATGGGGTTGTTGACCTTACAGCAGTACTTCAAGTAGGAAAATACTGGAAAATCTTCTATTTGCTTACCTGGTTATATGTATTAGGCCCCTTTCTTCATGTGCAGAGTGAACCTCTTATGTCCACTATCTCTAACTCTAGTTCCCCATACCTATACTTTATAAGCTTTCTTGGGGACAGAGCAGCAGTTTCATACCAAACATCCATATAATATTACAACAACCTACATGTACTACACGTAATAATCAGCATACATTGAAGCAATGATACTTTAAAAGAAATGAGCTATGGAACAAGATATATGTCACCATATATGAGGCCCCAGACAGGGGTCATATGGCTAAGCATAGTCCTTCCGTTCACATATTGTTGCACATAACACCTAACATTTGCATATCAAATAATTATACATATCTACTGTCCAAAATATTTTCAGAAATACTTTTCTTTATGATAATGGTTCATTGGAGAATATTGTGCAATTAATTCTGATGAACTTCCCTGCTTTCAGTGGTTTACTGTCTTTTTAATTGTTGCAAGGGCACTCTTACGTCTTTTTAAAGAAGCCTTATATATTTTAGATACATTTGAAGACAATGGCGGGCTACATAAATAGTTGTAATTGAATGTCGATTTTACATCTTCCGTACTGTTAACATTTGTGGCTTTGAAACATCAAAGGAGGAGATAAGACGAAGTTACGTTTTTGACAACCGCAGTGCTTGTGACCCTGTAATTCACAAATCCAATGGGAGTAGTAAAATGTAGCCAATTGAATAACAGTAACATTTACAGGCTCAAGTAATTGTGATTTAGACAAATAAATAGGGACCAAAGACTCTACATTTTAAATTTTAAAATCACACATTTAATAGTACTGCTTTAAAACACCATAGCAACAAGATAAACAAACAAAACCATTAAAAACATTTTAAAGGAAAATCACAGCAAAGTTTCTATTTTTACCTAGTAGTCATGCATGGCGGCAATTAAATACTGCTTACAAATAAAACATTTAGCAAACTATTTAATCTTTCTCTGTGAATAGGAATTCTAATTATAGTAACTAAATGCTCCACTATGTTGTATTCGATATTATTTAATTTTACTCAGTAAGTATAGTTATCTTAATTTATTCCACTATGTACAGTATGTGTTAGATATTACTTAATGATAATTTTGTATCAAAACAGAGAAGATTGAATCTTTCAAACCCATTTATATTATACACATATCGTATCCATATATCAATATAATACCCTATTAGTAGATAAATAATTGTATCCAAAATAACCGTTTAATGAAAGAGTTAAGAGTTTAATGAAATGTGACTATCCTTCATGGGTTAGCCATTTGACAGGCACCCATATTACTAGTCCTGAACTAATCTTTCTATTAGGTCTGTTAGCAAATCCCAACTATATACAGTGAAGTATGAGGGTAGGAACACAAACAAATATGTGAGGGATAATTCAACTCTACTCCAAGAACAGGAAGAAGGGGCGGATCTACCACCAGTGCACCCCCATTGTTGCAGTGCCCCTCAAAAAGTTTTTTTTCTATATTTGTTTAAATGTTCAATATAACTAAGCCCCTGCAGAGGGATATTATATACCAAGTAAGATCAAGGAACCTTCCATATCCCTTTAATTCTGCTCTACATGATGGCGCAGAGTAGTACCCATGAGTATGGTTTCCATTTAAAAAACATGAAAATTGGACCTCAAAACCTTTTATTTTAAATGTATTTGTTTAAATGCCCCAGACTCCCTGATATAATTGGAGGTGCTGCAAGAGCCTCCATGGCTAGGTAGGGAGCAAGGCTTGCCTATTTTGTTCCATGGGGGTCCATTAGAGATCCACATGGAAAAAGTTAACAGTTAGTTGCCATGGTGGTCCTTTAAGTTCGGGGTTCATTTGAGTGTGACATGGGGGTCTCAATATATCCCCATGGTTATTCTTAGTGGGAATTTGGTGGGAAATGGGTTTCCGAAGGGTTCCCTTCTCCTCGTGGGAAGAGGGAATCCCCAGGTGTTCCCTTCCCATCATAGGAGGAGGGAATCCCCAGGCATTCTCAGTGGTTGTAGGGTTGATTAGCACTGGCTTTTTATACCCTCTGCAGATTACTTACGGTATATTTAAACCCCTTCTCTGCCATGGGAGTGGGTTTATGTACATGTATGGCTGAGGGAAGGTGTTTTTACTTTTCAGCACTCCTGCGCAAACTACGGACTGGTAGTAACATAGAACCTTATTAAATTGTCAAAATCGCAATTACTGAAGCCCGTAATGTAGCCCGTAAAATTCCTTCGGGTTGTAAAAAACGGCACTCAGCCCCATCTAAGCCTTTGATCTTTCAAGTCCACAAATGTTACAATTGGTTAAGTGGCAAATGTAGCAAAAAATGAGTACTAGATAGGAGTCGCAAGGGTGTTAAACACCTGTTCATAACACTACAGAAGCAAATAAAAACAAAATACTGGACTTTAAAATACGGGGAAGTGATGAAAGACATTAGAATAAATTGCACAATAGTCTCAAGCTTGCAAATCTGCAATAAATAATATTTTTTTTACTTTAAATGTTTTGGTTATATTAATCTTTGTAATCAAGGAGTTAATACTTATCAGGCCACCCACATGTACTATAACAGTTTCCTCATTCATTTATATTGATTTTTACTTTGCTGTATTGAAAGCCCAATTGCATATCAGGAGTTTAAACGTCTTAAACGCCATGTTTTACTGATGTCATGATGACGGTCTCATTCACTATTGGCTGTTTCCTAAATCGCAACTTAGGTCTTGCTTAATAATCATGATCATGCCCTGAAATGCTACATACTGGTTCATGGTTTTTGACTTTCGACACTGTAATTGCGGGCTTGTTCAATTAACTTGATCTGTAACTGTTGCATTTTAATAAGGCCTATAGTCTTGTAGCAATGTTGAGTGGGGACAGTAGCAGCATCAGAGCTGCGATCAAACAGCCCTGATGTGTGGTCCCCACATTACAGCGAGATAGGAGGGACAGTTGTGAGAAGCTTTTTTTGAGTAATTTTGTAAAAGATTTAAATAGGGCCCTAACAAAATAATTGAAAATATAACATTTAATGCAAGATTATATTTGATACATCAGCAAGTTTACATATAGAGCATATCCACAAATGTCAACCGACTTTGGGCCTCATTCAATTTCCTATTTTGTGAAGTGGTGAGTAACTTTGCCTAACTAATTAATTAACACTTTTTTCATGATGGCAAGTGAGCTACTCGTTATGCCCAATAACAAGCTAAAATCTTTGAAAAAGGAACTTGCAAATTCTGGGATGCTTTCTCATAGATTTTCTGACATTTGTAATATTACAAGCTACTTTTACAAAGATTTTCACTAAGTCACTATTTGGAACTTTACTGAGCACTCACAAAATATGTAGGACTCGTACCTCATAATATAAGGTAAAATATTAATGGACACTGAAAAACAGCCATAAATAGTTTTAAAAGCTTTTCTGACCTGCAAAAGCAGTTAAAAAGACAGGACAGTAGTAAAAAAAAGTAAAAAAAAAAGTATGTACTTACATTAGAATGTAATGCCTAACAGTCCTATAGGCACAAATAAGCAAACAAAAAATATTTTTTGGAATCCAAATTGGCCTCCATCACTTTAAGTGTTTTCTCTTTGCAGATGATATGTTGTGCTCTCTCACGGAACCTGCCACCTCGGTCCCATCCCTATTTCAAATTCTTCAACACTTTGGAGACCTTTCGGGACTAAGGATAAATACGTCCAAGATGGAAGCCTTGGGCATTGCTATGTCCCAGCCAGAGATTTACAAAAGAAATATATAGCCTTATTAAATTGCGATTCGGTAAATTTAAAAGGGCTTTATTTAAGCACACAGCATATTTATTTACAAAAGTTTTTAGTTAGTGAAGACCTTGCTTTTGGATAGAAGTTCACTAACTAAAAACTTCTGTAAATAAAATATGCTGTGTGCTTATATAGAGCCCTTTTAAATTCACCGAATCGCAATTTAATAAGGTTTGATATTTTTGTGTGGCCCAAATCACATATAACATACTTAGGAGTAAACATAACCAGTAGATTATCAGATTTGTATAAAGTGAATTATACTACTCTTTATAAAGACCTAAGAATGGATTTATCTAAATGGACAAAAGGGCAAATATCATGGTTAGGAAGAATAAATACTGGAAAAAAATGTATTCTTTCCCCATCATTTATCTATTTTGCTCTACCAATAGCAATAGTCTATAAAGAACTGGAAATATTTATTTTGAATTATAAATACCAAAGAATCTCAAAAATAAATATGTATAAATATAAGCTCATGCTCCAATTTTAAGCTATCCTATAATGCAGCCCAGCTTGGCTTTTTACCTATTACTCATTCCTCTCAACACCAACCTCTGTGGGTATTTATGGAGAATTTAACAATGTCTCCATTAACATAGGACACAACGATCTTGCTCACAGAACCGTGAATGGCCCTTGAGACATAACTTAATACTTTTATTAAACATTCACTCAATATCTGGTCCTTGACGGTCCAGAAACATTGCTTAGCCCTGCATCAACTCTCACCCCTATCATACCGAATCCACAATTTCCTATACAACTTGGGTCTTATTTATGGATGTGGTGGAGATCCCATAACTTATTGCGGTTTGGGGAATGGTTCAAGAATAATTTTATTATAACATTTGAATATTTAAGAAACATTTGAATATTTATTTCAACTGCCTATAGCAGAGCATTATAACTTTTGAAGAATGAAGCACTTTATGAAGAGCTCAATACACATGATTGGAGACCCAACCACTAATTGGTTTACCAAACTTTGTGGGAATGTCCACTGTCAAGCAAGATCATAAGTGTTCTATATAGTTTCTTTAATGAGGCGGCATCAGTGCCAAAACTAAAATATGTGCGTCTGTGGGAAGAGGATCTGGGGGACTCTTATCAATAAATCATGGAAGAGGGCCTGGCGAACTCTTACAAAGGGCTCTCTGAACTGTAGCATTCTTGAAACATCTATCTTTTTTTTTCAAATTTTTATTTTCCATTACAATACAAAATACATTTCACAACATAAATAACAAACATTCCAGTTGGAATGAGAATTTATACCATTTAAAAAAAAAATCACAATTCTTCTCCTAAATCTTAGACTTAGTTACCGTTCTTTATACAACCGTCTATCCAAAAAAAATAATAAACAGATCCACAAAAAAAAAAATAACGGACATATCACAATCCCTCCAACACAACTTATCTTCAATTTTGTTTGATATCATATAATTTTTTTTCTGGAGTATAGTACCTCCTATGTAACATTTAATATACGTCTCTCTATGGGCAGCATTTTTTACAAATTGATTGGTTACGGAGAAAGCCTTTGTCCATACCTCTTTAGAAAATTAGATCTTTAAATCCCTTTCCCAAGCCACGAGAGTAGATTTATCTTTGATCTTTTGATTTCTAAGTAAATCAAGGATTTTTTATATCAGATGTTTTTTACTTTCAGACTTTAATAACTTTTTTAATATATTTTAACTATTCCTTTTACATTTTCCATATCCAGGGAGCTTTTAAGACTTAAATAATGGAGCCAATCTTGATGTGCTATATTATATCTCTCTTGAAGTAGCGCAAATGAAATCCAATTACCTTCTATAAAACGTTTATTTACTCTATTAACTCCTTTATCAATACAATATTTTATTTCTGGTAGTTTTATACTAATATGGAGAGCCTTGATAAGATTGCATGGGCTTGGAAAAGGTAAGAGTTGTTGCTTATTAATCAATTTAAACCAAAAGGAAAGACTTTTCCTAATTGTCACCAGGTTAAACACATATACATTTTTGGCTATATGTTGTAAATATAATAATTGACTAAGAGTTCCCTCCTTCACTGGGGCCCTTTCTATATCTGCCCAAGAATATTTAGACAAAGATTCTGTCCATTTTATCATGTGAGCCAACATAGTGGCATCATGGTATATCGTCACATCTGGGTATCCCAACCTACCATTTTGGAATTTTCCCACTAAAATTGACCTCTTAATCCTTATTTGTTTACCCTCAAAAATGTATAAATCTATTACAGAATGGAATTTACTTATCCATTTCACTGGGAAAGGGATTGAAATATTTCTAAACAAAATATAGATATTACAGATATTTGGGAGAAGTATCATTTGGAAGCAGCCAATCTACCTGACATTGAAAGATGTTTCCCCTTCCAATCTTTTATAGTATCTAAACATTTTTGATATATATTCTTACAGTTTTCAAGGATCATTCTTTTAATGTCCTTATCATACTTTATCCCAAGGTGTATAAAATTATTACTATCCCATTTAAAAGGATACTTTAAATTTAAAACACCCATGGCTTCTGATGTTAACCCAATATTTAATACGTCTGTCTTTCTAAGATTAATTTTGTAGTATGATACTCTACTAAAGGTCTGAATCAGCTCCTGCAGGGCGTCCAATGATAGTATCGGGTCTGTTAATATTATGACAACATCTGCAAATAAAACTGCTTTGTGCTCCCTTTCTCTGATTGTAATACTATTTATCCTAATATAAGCTCTTATAGATTCAATAAATAGTTCCATAAGGAGAGCAAAAACCTCCAGAGAGAGGGGACAACCCTTTTGGGTTCCATTGCTTATAGTGAATTTTTCTGATTTACAAAAAAATTCCTAGACAAATGCCTCTGGGTTGGAATATAACACCAATCACCTGCTGTCCAAATTCCCATAAGCCAAACTTCTCCAAGATAAGTCTCATGTAATCCCAGGCTACTCGATCAAAAGCTTTTTTAGAATCCAGCGAAAGTAGCAGAATGGGAGTACTTTTCCCAACCACATTATCTATCAAATTGATTAGTTTGCGTGTATTATTTGTACCTTGCCGGCCTGCTATGAAGCCGGTTTGATCTATGTGTACCAATTTATCGATCATTTTATTTAAAAGTGTTGCCAACATTTTAGAATACAAATAAAAATTGGTATTTAATATCACAATCGGACCAAAATCCTTGCACTCTAGTAGTTCTGCTTTTTTCTTTGGAATAGTCACTATTGCTGAAAGCAAAAATTCCTTAGAAACCCTACCTTTATCTTTGAATTCATTGATAAATGATTTAAGATGTTGGGAAATACTAATTTGACAGACCTTATAAAACTCATTTGATTACCCATCAGGGCAAGGAGACAAATATTCTTTAAGCTCTTTAATTATGTGCTCAACTTCTTCCAGCTGAATTGGTTTATTTAACTCCTCTAACTGGAGTTTACTTAGTTTAGGTAAATCAATATTTTCCAGAAACTCCTCAATAACTTCTACACTACGTTTATTGAAACTTGGATTCGACTCTAAGTTGTAGAGCTCACGTTGGTAGCTCGAAAAATGCTTTTACTATGTCTTGAGGTTTCCTCACCTCTTTGTCTTTTAAATGTATAGAATCAATTTTTTTACTTGAATAATTTTTCTTCAGTTTATTAGCCAATAATTTGCTGATTTTATTACCATACCAATGTAATCTGTGTTAAATTCTACATAAAGATCTATCCAAGATTGCTTGATTTATTACCTTAATATCATATTGACATACTCTAATTTGACATTTCTTGACTTAAACAGGTTTTATTTCTCATCTCTAAATGAAATGATTTTATTACCATACCAATGTAATCTGTGTTAAATTCTACATAAAGATCTATCCAAGATTGCTTGATTTATTACCTTAATATCATATTGACATACTCTAATTTGACATTTCTTGACTTAAACAGGTTTTATTTCTCATCTCTAAATGAAAAAGTTGGATATATCTTTCCCTAAGAGTCGCTCCTCTTGTTTTTTTCCTATGTGCTTTCTAGCTTATGAACATCCCCATTATGTACGCTTTCAACGCATTCCAGACTATTTCTTTAGAAATGTCCGGAGTATTGTTTGTCTCAAAAAATGTATTTATTTTGTCTCTGAGTTTAGTTTTCATATACTCATCTTCTAATAAGGAGTTATTTTATCTCCAGTGAGAGATAGTCTCTATCCATCTCAAGCTTTAGAACTATGTAAGCATGATCTGAGATCACTATTGGACCAATTTTCATTTCAAGTATCTTATTAAAGGTTTTAGCTTTTGTTAATATCAAATCAATCTGAGTGTAAGTGATATGGCGATGGGAAAAAAATATATACTCTCTACTTTGAGGATAAAGAGTCCTCCATATATCATAAAGCCTATGTATCACCATTAATTTTAAAAATAATTTAGCATTAGCTTTTACTCTACTGTCACTCTCAGGCTTTCTTGTTGATATTCTAAGTCACTATTCATGATCCTATTAAAGTCACCTCCAATAATTGATTTACCTTGTGCATATTTATTCCACAATCTCAAAATCTGTACTGATTTTAATTTGGAGCATACAAATTTAGTATAGTGGCTTTTTCATTATTAATCTTACTAACCCAGAGAATATATCTACCCTCATCGTCACATTTCACTAACTCTTCAGAAATACTTAATGAGTTCCTAAAAAATATAGACACTCCTCTAGATTTTTGAGTAAAGGTGGAGTTAAAATATGTCTTAAAAGATTTGATTTCAAAATTTGGAATTTTGTCTTTTTGCCAATGTGTTTCTTGAATTAATTAGAGGTCAATTTTCTCCTTGTTTACTACTTTGGCTAAATTGTTTCTTTTAGCTGGGTGATTGAGTCCCTGAACATTATAACTTAATATATTTACCATAACTTATTTGTTGTGCTGTATCATAGATAATTGATACGGCTCCTGCTGCATACTGGACAGACCACCGGGAGGAGTGCAAGGACAGAAAAAAAGGAGGGTGAAAAAAAGGAGAAAAAACAGACAGACCATTATTTCCCACATATCTTTCCTGGCTAAGATCTGTTTTATACCCATCTAAAACAATAAACGTATCTACAAAGCAAAGAATTTCCTCTTATACATTTTTTATATATCTCTTATCTTATCCCTTTTACCAAATTGTACCTATGTAAGAGATCTGGTGTGAGTTTAACTTATTTAAACATTTTTATTTCTACTGTATTTGTGTCAATAAATAGGGAGAAATTTATATCAGTTAAACAGTCCAAATGGACTGATTATGACGTACCTTACAGTGAACTATCTTGTATGTTTTAAGTTATTATAACGTGATGTGTAATTACTTAGTGCATCACCTACTTCTCTTTTAACCACATCAGAGAATATACTCGTGAGCTTTAAACCCTATAAATGTATAAACACTTCTATTTCTACCGTATTTGTATCAATAAATAGGGTGCGATTTATATTAATTAAACAGTCCAGATGGACCAATTATAACGTACCTAAAAGTGAACTACCGGTATATATGTTTTAAATTATTATAACATAATGTGTATTTATTTAGTGCATCACCTAATCCTCTAATAACATAATCAGAGGATATAATCATGGACTTTAAACCCTACAAATGTTTGTCTATAAATAGTATTTTATGTATAGTATATTTAATATTATAACAAACCCTAATTCAAAAGGAAAACCAACTACTACCGTGCATAGTGCCTCCTTCATTAATATATTACTACTTCTTAAAATACAATAAACTGCATCCCCAGATGTCTTAAAAGGAATCCCTTATTAATCTTTAATTTAACAAAATTCAACTCCTAAAGGATTAATTTAATTTGCTTCAATGAGAGGGTACTCTGAATCTTCGCAATTAGAGAATAAAGATGTTTTCATGTTTTTTTTTTTTCTTTTTTCTCTCTTTTTCTCCCTCCCTCTCTCCCTCCCTCATTTATTTCCACCTATTTCTGTATATGATTGCAGCCCAGAATAATTCCATTAAATCTCACATTGGGGTTCTCAATAGAGTCTCCCAAAAGTTCCTATCCCTCAAGTATCTTAGAGAAAAAAATTTCTCCTTCTTCATTTGTAGCAATTCTTGTTCTTTTGTCCTTATAGGCCACAATCAATTTAACCTGGAAAGCCCATTTATATATAATTCCCTTTTCTCTTAACTTTCTCGCTGTTTCTTTTAACAGTTTCCTTTTCAATAAAACTTCCCCTGAGATAGCTGGATAGATTTGTATATTCTCATAAGGGACTGAAAGATCTTTTTCTCAAATGCAATTTTCATGATTTTATCTTTCACAGAAAGATACCTTAATTTAACAATCACATCCCTAGTTGACACCCTATTCAAACTTCTTGGAAGGGGATGCAGTAAATATTTTCAATTTGATCTTCCATGTTAATTTATTTTTCCATAAGATCTGCTAAGAAATATTTTACATAGGGTTTCAATTCACCATCTCTAAATCTTCCTTGTATACCTCTTATTTTAATATTATATCTCCTAACACCTTCTTGTAATGTAGAACATTTATAAGTTAATGTTGCAATTTGTTCTTTAAGAATTTTATCTTCTCTCATTAAATTCTGATTTTCCTTATTCAGTTCCATTTGATTCACCTCCAAATCTTGGATTGTTTTGTGTGATTTTGAAGAATATTAGTTTTTGGCTATTTCCTGAACCAGTTAATTTTTAATAAGCTCTAGAAAGTTCTCAAAGAGCATTTTAATAGACTGCATAGGCACTTTCTCCTCCTCTATTTCAAATCAAGACACATCATCCATCCCTTTACCTTCTTCTTCTATCACTGAATGTATGTTGAATCGAGACGAGAACTAGAGGAGCTATCTAGTAAGTTTTTATCTGTCACCTCTGATTTAGGGAGAAACAATTCTACAACTGATTTTTGGGACTTCTTTTTATCTTTCTCTTTAAGTCTAGTAGTTTGTTTCTCTCTAGCAGATATTTTGTTTACTTAAAGTTAATTTACTCTATCTTGGTCCTTAAATAAGGGCTATTGACAAATAATTTGCGGTCAGTCAATCGTCACACAATTACAATATAGAGTTACATAAACCAATAACCAAACAGTGCTACTTTATTAATAATTCCAATTCAACTCACAGTGGACACTATTAAGGCTGCCTCCAGAACTTGTTAGAGTGCTACAGTTTAAAATAATTTGGAAACTTCAGGGCAACAGATGTATTTTCTGTGCGTTGGATCTATCAAAATATTAAAGCTCAGTTAACCAAGTCCACAGCACAGATGAAATCTTTCAATGATGCAAAGAGGATATTTCTTACTTAGGATTTCCAATCAAAGTCTGAATCCAGATTTTATACAGAGTCACCTAAAATGTCTCCTTATCAGATGACATATCGCTCTCTCAAAGTTTCCACCAGTTGAACACAGGACTATAAGAAAAAGATACCAATTGTCCCAGCGATTCAGTTGTTACATGACTCTCCAGGCTTCGTACGTGATGGCCATATGGCCAACAAGCTCCACTGTTATTTTCCTTGGGTCCTAACAGCACCCCTAAGAGGCACAGTGCTAAACAATTCAAATTACTAAGGTTATTGTATGGGGATAAACCCAGCCCATCCAGTAATATTACAAAGCTTCTGAAATTCCTTGATATAATACGCCATGTTATTCCTTGTTCTTTACAGATCTTTCTTTTTGACTTCTCCTTTTTTTACAAGAACTTCTCTTAGTCCCCCTGTACCACTGCACCACCGGTTACCATTAATCTTTAAACTTTTTATCAACCATATCTACTTTAGTCCTTAACTTAAGGTAAATAACCAAGAGAACAGTATAATTTCAAGGATATATCCCACACTTCCTAATTGACAGCCTTAGTGATTCCTGTCAATCATTCCCATATACAAGTATATGGCTCTAGTTTAGCTTAACGTTCCATTAGCTCTCCATTGGTTTTAACTGCTTCAGTCATACTACTGGGCAGATCCCTATTAATCTTTATCCATCATTTGCGATGCCCCTTAGGGTTATCGAATGTATTGCAAATGACTTGTATCTAGGACTATGTCCTATACCACTCTAGAGAGCAGTACTATTAGTTCAGTCACTCCATAATTAAATAGAGACCAAATCTAAGTGGCATAAAACATTGATGAAATTCTCCAGATAGTTGTTTTATCACAGTTTTATCACAGTCCCATTCAATAGTTCAGTCCAGCTTATCTCAAGGGGATTTACCCCAAATCCAATTTTAAAGCACTCCCAACATTCCGCCAGCCTTTATTAGTCCTTTATTATCCACTTAATAGCAGCAAAGGCAGGGAGGCAAAAGCAGGGAGATAGTTTTCTACCTCTTCCTTTAACCCTGATGTCAAATATTTTCCCTTCTCTGAGAGCACATTCTTCATCCTCCGCTCTGACCTCCCCACTGACAGGCCCCCACTCACCCAATCGGGACCATGGGACCTCTTACTCTCCAGCGCTGCGCAAACACTCCAGAGCTCTAGGCGAACAGTTAAATGGATACAGCGTCAGCCAATATATTCAATTCTGTCCCGAGAAGAGCTGTGATTCTCATAGTGAGAGGGTGAGAGTGTGATTCCCGTGGTATGAGGGTTCTTTCTCTTTATACCGACCGGGGACCTGTACCGAACTGTGCCGTCATTTCCCAAAAATCTTAAACCGGCATCTACTGGAGCAATTGTTGTACTTGGGAAGGAGGCTATACTTGAGAAGGCAGTTTGAGGTTCATAGAGAGCCAGATCAGTTAATCCTCAGCCCTTCTCTCGACATACAAACGGGCTGCCACCCTAACCCCGACTATGCGCCAACTAGTTTCTTCCGGGGCGTGGCATCATTCCTCTTTATTCTATCAAAGTACTTCATAGAACTTACCTTACTCCTCTTACTCTATGAATATGGCCTTATTCCAAATGGTAAAGGCTTTAGAGATTGTGGAAGCTCACGCTCATTTGTACATATTTGGTAGACATGACCTAATGTTAGGGACTTATGAGAAAAGGTCTTCATGCTGGCCTCTAAGATCTTTAACACTCAAATAGATATAAACATGGGGGTCAGCATTTTAGGTCTCCCAGCTCTGCATATATCTCCCCATCACAATAAACTTTTAAAATTCTTAATGCTGGCTACAAAGTCATATCGATCGACAATGGAGATCCTCAGTGCTTAGTATACAAGCGGTCATAAATAAATTAAATTGTATTCTTATTAATAAAAGACTGACCCATTTGAAAGAAGACTCTATTGTAAAATTCATAGAGATTTGGTCACCCTGGATTGTCAGGACAGAAAGCATATCCATAGCGTAGAGTGAGATAGAGGATATTATATACTGGCAAACCCAAGAAACAAAAGATTGAGGATGGGGATATTCATTATGGGGACATGGACAGTGTCCTGGGGGGTGCCCGAAGATGGTGGATGGAGAGAGGAATATCTGGATTCACCTGAAAGTGAAAAGTATTTCCATTTTTTTCATTTGTGTTTTTAGTATATCTTCCGATAATGTTTACACATTATCAATTAACTTTGTACTAAATATAGAAAACCAAAAACTGAAGTGACAGAGTTCTATAATAACATCATTTATGGATTTGGGTGATGGCACTCATAAATTGCTTGTAAATTTATGCCTGAAAATTGTGATAGACCAATACTTAACTCATGTATATTATTGCTTACTCAAATGTTATTCTGTTCCTATACACTCTGTATTGTGATCCACCAATGCCTAATAAAAATATTTTTGTCAAAAATAATAATATTTTTTTATTATTATGTTTGTGTCATTATAAAATATCTAGGGTAACAGAGAACATCATGATGTTCACATTTTTATATTGGTTCCTAGGGCTGTGTCTGTTTAAGAATTTAAGTAAAATGCAGGGTTTGGTGTAATATTACAAGTAGATACATAATTTACATTTTATTGACATGGATTTACATATTTAGAGTGCGATATGTAATAGTGAAGGCAATTGAATAGTTTTCTGAAAAAAAGCTCCCACAGTTGAAAAAACCTAACTTTTCAAGTTTGAGTCTCAAATTGAATGAGAGTCTTTATTTTTAGGTAAATCTGCTGGTGCATTTATTCAGATAATCTTTTCTAGGCTTTATTTTGTTAATTATATGGAGTCTGTGAACAAAATGTCTACACATTGCCTTTTTGACTTCCTGGTTTTTTAAGGTGTATATCAGTGGGTTTAACATAGGAGTTACAACACTATATAAGACTGAAATTATCCTATCCTTGCCTAAAGAATAAGAAGAAATTGGTCTAACATAGTTGAAAATGGCACTACCATAATATAAAACAACCACTATAAGATGGGCAGCACAGGTTGAGAAAGCTTTCCGTCTTCCTTCCGAAGACTTTATTTTAATTATAGTTATGATAATGTATATGTAGGACACAAGGATGCACAAAAATGGTGTCCATCCAATGAAAACACCAATGGACAGTAACAATATTTCGTTAACAGATGTATCATCACATGAGAGGGAGAGAAGTGGAGGTATATCACAATAGAAATAGTTTATCTTATTAGAACTACAGAAGTGTAGACGAAAGGTAAATACAGTATGGACTACAGAATTCACAATGCCACAGAGCCAAGGGATAACTGAAAGAGTGATGCAAACTTTATGACTCATAATGACCGAATATCGGAGAGGGTTGCATATAGCTACAAAGCGGTCATAGGACATAATTCCAAGGAGAACACATTCAGTGCCCACAAAGGCTAAAAATAAATACATCTGAGTTATACAGTGAGCTATTAAAATTGATTTCCTCTTCGCCAGAAGTGTTTGCAACATTTTTGGCATAGTGCTTGATGTATAGCAAATATCTAGGAAGGATAGATTGGTCAAGAAGATGTACATTGGTTTATGAAGACTCTTATCCAATTGTGTTATCAAGATGATGGTCATGTTTCCTGCTACTGTCAGTACATAGATAAAAATAAGAATGCAAAAAAGAAAAGGTTTGAGCTCAGGAATATCTGTTAATCCTAATATGAGGAAGTCTGTGAATTTGGTCTGGTTTACCGTCAATACAAGTTGAGTCATTTTATCTGCAAATACAAAAACACATATTTTAAACAGCTCCAGCTCTAAATACATACATATTTGTTAGATACATGTAAATGTATAAGTCCACGTTTCTTCCTGTTTAATTCAAATGGTAACAGGAAAATATATTAAATAATAAACTATTAGTTATCAGAAACATATACTTTCTTCAATACTTAATTTAATATGATAATAAAATGTGTTTAAATAGTACATATGTGCATTACACAAATACCTTACATGTTAAGAAAATGGTCATAAAAAATGAGTTACTACTTTAAGCCATCGTATTCAATAAAAGGTTATATGCAGAGTTACATGAATTAATTTTAATTTCCTTATTGTACTCAGATAGAGAATAGGTGACAATGCTTACCATCCATTCCACAATAAAGAGACCCCTTATAAATTAGTGATGTTTCTTTACATGTTGCTATTATTCCAGGTTAATGTGTGGTTTTGTTGTAACAGAAAATATTATTTTTCCTGAATTAAAATATGGTTCTTCATGCATTGACAATAGTGCATTGTTTCAAAGTATTACTTGTAAATATAAAATAATATGCTATATTAATATGCTATAACATTTAGAACTGACAGGCATTATTTCCACATTTCTATTTCATGAACTAGTTGAATTTTTTTTTTATACATAATGGAGTTTTATAAAATGTAATTTACCTAATATCTTTGTTAAAATCTTGAGCAGCGGAAGTGCATAATATGCATAAACAGAATAACAGGCTTGTTGATAAAATGAAAACAATTCAAACTTTCATTACCAATGCTTGGGTTATTGTACAACTGGGTTGCTCAAATATAAACATATAAACATTTTTACTGCATATAGAAATGAAAACGGCCCATCTATTCGAACCATTCTATGTAACCTGAAATATTGGTTTAATTCAGCCTCAGAAAAGACTTGTGCTTATCCCAGGTATGTGTAACTTGACTCTATCACTTCAGCTGAAAGGCTTACACTCTTACATTCTTTCTGTCAAAGAAACTGTCACAATCCACTTTTTGGAGCCAGGGAGGGACTCCCTTGACCATCACAACCAACGGCCTAAAAGAGTGTGTGAAGATCAGCACACTATTCTTCAGCCACAAACTATTTGTTTCTCCCAGTTGTTCTAACAATCATCTAAACTGTCCTTGTTACAAACGTCAGGACACTTAGGCTTTTGGGTCTGGCCACTGAACCCTAATGGACATTTGCCACATAGCCAGTTGAATCCACAGGATATTGGAATGGCCATACAAGCCTTGTGAAAAACTTTACCACTTGGTGATTTGTTATGTTGTCTGATGTTTTTCCCCAAGCTTTGGTTGTATGCCCTGAACCGTAAAGGGCCCTTTCCACCAGGTCATTTGAGCATAGAGGGCCTTGGGTTAATTTTCCATTATATTGAGTATAGAGTGTGTCTTAGGGTATAACTATTGCAGAAAATCAAGTATTTCACTATTCTGGTTGAACCCCACCCCCCTGCCCCCTTGCGTTAAATCAAATATTCCACCATGCTGGTTGAACCCCACCCCCCTGCCCAGACTTCAGGGCTCACATTATCTTATCAACCCATGTGGCCAAGATCCTGTCCGTAGACTCCTCAGCACCTATGTGGGAAAACCCTGGTGCAGGGTCCTTGGGAGTCTGTCCTAACCAACCCATGTGGGGGTATTTCAAAGGGGCACAAAGTATGAAACTTGTGTTTGTCTAAGAAGTGGCTCACTGCCGATTGGGACAAAACCTGTATAAACTGATGTACAGGAAAGAATAAAGTTTATGCTCTCTTTGGCACTAATATGCATGATGTGTTTCATTTAGCAAAAATACTTGTATTATTTTTATTGTCCATCTATCACTTTGTATCCTGAACCTCTGCTGCTATCCTATCAGAAGGGGATTGAAGAGATGGATTTGATCCACATCCTGAACTGATGCTGCTGTCCTAGAAGGGGCTAGATGGATAGATACATTTGTTCTCCCTCGCCTTTTCAACCCCACTGAAGAGCAGATTGTTCAAGTTATGCTGATCATGTGATCTTGTGTTCCTGATGCTCCTGCTGATGCTCCTGTTATGACCACTGTGCATGGAGAAGCCCTCCCACCCAAGATTGTGGAGAAGAATTCCTGCAGCTGAAGGCAGAAGTTTCTGGAGTTAAAACTGACCTGGTTTCCCCTGGTTTGTGACAGATACCTCTTTTGAACTTTTTTACAAACTAGGATATATTTGAAGGTTTCTATCTTATCACCCATCTCTCTTTTGTCCTCTGGTGTATATTAGTCAGTTAATGGAATCTTTTTTGTAAGTTTTGTCTTTTGACTATGCACAATTTTTGTTGTTGTTTTTTAAGTTCCTTCTAGTTTGTTATTGTCCTTTTGTGCATATGGTCTCTAGAACTGGACACAATATTCTAGATGGGGACTAACTAGTGATCTGTAGAGTGCCATTAGTAACTCTCTTTTTCTTCTGATTATTCTTTACCAATGCATCCAAGCATTTTACATACTTTTCCTGCAGCTTTGTTGCATTGCTTGTCTACTTTTACATGATATAATAACTCCCAAGTCCCTTTCCTCATCAGTTACCATTAAGTAAATACTTCGGGGTTATTGTAGTCTAAGTGCATATTTTTGCATTTCAAAGGTGTAGGAAGTCCAAACAAACCAGGGGCAACTAGACAGGTGTCTAAAATGACTGTGCAGCCAACCCTGTTGTGTATGGAGCTCCAAAGCAAATTGATGGTCAATGCATCCATGCTGAAGAGGCTTCATCATTGGAAATGGCTTAAATTAGCATGACAGCACCAAAATTTAACCTTTTCTGATTGGGAAAGGGTTGCCTTCTCTGACAAGTTATGCTTTCTGCTCCATCGACTGAATGGACGTTGGCGTGTCATGCGCAAAACCTCAGAGAAAATACACTCTGCAACCATTGTTGGAAGAACACAAGCTGGTGGCTGCAGGGTTATGGTCTGGAGAATTTTTTCTTGGCATTGTCTGGGTACACTCTGGAAGGCACTCTCAACTGATACTGTTATTTATGCATCCTTGCAGATAAAATACACCCATACATGTTGACTATCTATCCTGCAGCAGATAGGATCTTCCAGCAGGACAATGTGACATGTCATAGGGCCAGAATTGTCTGGAAGTGGTTGGAGGAACATGATAAAAACTTCCAAGTACTTCCCTGGCCTCCAAATTCCCTGGACTTGAGACCCATAGAGCACCTGTGGGATCACCTTGATCGTCATGTTCTCTGTATGGATCCTCCACCATGCACTCTTCAGCAGCTGTTGGATGCACTGCAGTATCAAACTTATTGATACATTCATTCAACTGCATGAATAAGATACTTGAAAATGTGACCTTGATCTAACCCTCATGTTTAACTCAATTAACATACCAGAATTTTTAAAAAGTAGATTATTTTTCCACATATGTTTCCACTCCCTGTCTAGTCCAAAACATACTGCTATGCCCCTTTAAATAACCTGTTGTGGTAAACACCAAATCAACACCATTCAACTGAACTTCAAGCCTCAGATTTTGCTTCAACTAGATCTGGTAATATTTCTATGGATGTAAGGTTGACTCCAGATTGATTGATACTGATGATTCGTTTCAACCTTACAATACCCTCAAATCCTGCCCCAATTGGCTTGTCATGTTCTCTGCCTGAAAATAGAAGTAAAATAGTAGAAATCAATCTTTTTAAAGCCTTGCCGAAGACGTGATGACAAGTATCTACCTACCTGACCAGCGTAGTCTTACAGGTAAAATATTCTGTTTTGAAGAACTGCAGTACAGTACGCCTCTTATGTATTACCTTTTATAGGAAATTAGACAGTTAGGCAGTTTCTTCTACCATTCTGGTTTTTGATGATGTGGCAACACCCTGGTATTTTTAAAGTAAGAAAGAGAGTAGAAAGTATTTAAACAATGACCTAATGAATGATAAACATTATGTTTTATCAACTTCGGGGAACAGCATGAAATGTTTAAAAAATGCTCTTTTAAATGATAAAACATTTTTCAAAGACACATTCCACCTAATTTGAAATGTCCTTTATATTAAGGAGCACTGTTAGAGAAATGTAATTAACTGTGTAAAAGTTATGAAACTTGCCTAGTTGGCCAGTTTCTCCTCCATCTTCATTAATAGTAATAGCTGCCATTTTAAGTTCAATTTTCACTTACATTTACAATGATTGGGTCAAAAGCCAGCTCAAATGCCAATCAAACTGCCGCTGGCATAATCTAATGCAAAGAGGACCTGTAGTTACAAAAGGCACGTAATAAAATGTGTACATATATTTTCAAACTTCTGTAAGGGTGATGTTTCAAAGAAGAAGAATTTGTAGTTAGGTAAAAGTTCCCCTTTTAGAAAATGTGCAGGTATAAGAACTTATGGGCTACTGATCACCTACATACTATATCCTAGATTCACTAAATTACACAGTGCAGCAGTTAATAAACAGTGTAAAATTGGCACCATGGCTGATTGTACTGCCCGTAGTGGATTTCACTAGGAGTATAATATAACTATGTATATCATTACATTTGTGTACTTTATTTAAGAATTGCTTATAAGCTAGGTTTTCTTTGCCTAAAATCTTACAAATAGTCCCTAATTGGTATCTATTCTATGCAGCCCATGAAGAAAGTGTCTTTTTAAGTGCAGAGTGTGATGTGTCTCATATTAACCAATTAGTGGCAACATGCTGCTGAGAGATGGTCACTGATTGGCTAATTTGAATCACTGCACTTCACAGACTGTGTATTCATGTGCTGCATGAGCAACAGAGGGCAGACCCAAATAGCTACAAATTGTATGATTTTAGGCAGATGAAACCAGAGTTTATAAGCACTTAATAGTATAAAGTACATACAAGTTAAGAGATTCATAGGTATATGATATTTCTAGTGAAATCAAGGAACCTTCAATATCCTATATTAGCTGAACTGTAAATCAACAGTGTCATAAAGATTATTTAAAAGTACAACATTTTAATAATAAATAATGTGAGTTATGTTTCTGAAGACCAAAATTATGGATTAGAAAACATTTGAAGAAACTACTTTTTCAGATAAATTGCAAGCTTTATTTAAAATGTTATCAATCCCTACACATGAATGTGCCAGTTTTCAATCATAAAGAAAGATGAGAGTTATGTTGGGAAAGAATTAATAGTTTTTAAATAGTTTTGTCAAATATTTATAAAATTAGGCTGCACCTGATGATGCACTGGAACTTCAGTGGTCTTTCCTCTATTTCCACATGAATGCATAACATAATTTCACTGTTGTAGATCTGACATGCCAATTATTTGTCAGTTGTTCTACTGATGCCAAGTTTGGCACATTGTGTATCTGCTTCACATCCTGTAGCAAATAAGAGGCATTCTAACTGTTGTGGCTGCTTGTCTCACCTAGGTGTAGATTCAGACCAATTCCTTGCACTTGTTACAGTGGTGACATGAAGAGCTATACCAGTAGTGACTAAAATGTTTTGATCAATTGAAACAAATTATAAACTTATATTAACACATAACTTTCATGTTCCTACTTCATGAAGCATAGAAGTTCCATATTCCTTTACAAATAAAATTACTGTATAACAATTAGGGTTGCATTCATTTTTTAGACCAAAATAAACATATAACAATAGATAGATATAAAGAACAATACTGAACATCTTAGGTAGATCTAACTTCCTTGTCAATAATTCATAGTAATAATTTTTTTGGGGGATCTCACTGTACAACTTGATAGTTCAAATGTCTTATATATTTCATGCTGATTTATGTTTTTTTCCTTCATAATCTTGACAGCAAAATAGGGAGCAATGTGATAAATTCATAGCAACAAGTGGATATATACTTACTATTATTAATTAAAATGTAAAAATATATCACAGAAAAAAGCTCTAAGCCTTGTGTAGTTTCCTGCAGCGTCTTGATGCATCAGGAAGACATTTGTATATTTAAGATGCGATGGCCATGTGGTCTTATTTAATACCCAAAAATAACAAGCTCCTCTCATGAGAACTAAAATATTTGCACTGCAATCATAATAATTGTACTCAGTATTTAAGATCATTATGTACAAAGGGAATAATTATTAAATGTAAATAGTCTGTTGATAATTACAGTTACAGAGACATGTTAGTAACAACTACTGAAGACAATCACCCTGTGCATGCAAGAGATTACACCTTACAACTTTCAGGACTTGTAGGAACAATTCTGAAGTTCTTATAGGAATAGCCAATTTCCTACATTTAGAGGTTTAGACATATCATGGAAGAGAGCCTCATTCAATTTGAAGGCTCACGTTATGGAGGTATAGGCCGTATATCTGCAGGCCTGCTGCGTGCCCGCGCAAGTTAAGGTGCTGTTGAATTGCTAAAGGCCGCAAGTTATGGGCCGACAATGAAATTCGGAAACCATGCCGTCAAAGGTAGCATTTGCGAGCTTGAACAGATCAATTAACCAAGGCCATGAATCCCGAGATAAAAACAGCCAATGGAAACAGAGATCATCATCATTAAATAAATGGAAAATGGAGTTTGAATTTCAAAGTCCTACGGTCTTCAATTATGAGTTACGATCTGACCCACGTTCCTGAAATGTTGCAATATTGATAAAACCATAAATATGACATTCTTATACATGCAAGTTCCATTATATGTATTAACACATTGATTGCCGGGATCGATATAACACTGAAAACAAACATGAAATAAAGTATTAAGACCTAACATCACTTTCCCTTTTAAGAAAAGTACAGTATTGCTTTTTTATTTGCTATTAAAAGTCTCCGGACATGTCATTAATGTAATTGAATTGGAGGCTGGAGCCCGTAACTAGATCGGAGGCCCTCAAATAGATGCCAATTGAATAGCAAAATAACTTGCAGGCTACATTTCCGAAGCCCAGATCTCCTGGAAGCTAAGTTGAATAAGGCTCAAAGTCTCAGGGGAGAATTCAATTTCAGTATTGATAATATTAAAGGACTACAGTGATAATTTTGGTTTTATGTGAATTTACTAATAATTCGACAACATAATGCACAAAAGATCTTTGGAAAGTAAAAAAAAAAAAAAACACAGCCTTTGCTTTTTAAGAAAATTAGCTTTTCATTACTGCTACTGAAAGCTCTAATGCTCATAAATTATACTTTCCAATTGTAAATTCCTGTGCAAGTCACTTCCCACTTCAGGAAGTCGATTACCAGAAATCAAAAGGGTAGATTCCACAGAAGCGTAATTGCATATAAAAGTAAGGGTACAGTCTCAGGGGAGAATTCAATTTCAGTATTGATAATATTAAAGGACTACAGTGATAATTTTGGTTCTATGTGAATTTACTAATAATTCAACAACATAATGCACAAAATATCTTTAGAAAGTAAAAAAAAAAAAAAACACAGCCTTTGCTTTTTAAGAAAATTAGCTTTTCATTACTGCTACTGAAAGCTCTAATGCTCATAAATTATACTTTCCAATTGTAAATTCCTGTGCAAGTCACTTCCCACTTCAGGAAGTCGATTACCAGAAACCAAAATGGTAGATTCCACAGAAGCATAATTGCATATAAAAGTAAGGGTACAGGCTGTGTTGTACTTTTGATTCTAAAACCATTTTCCTTATCAAGTGTAGCTCTTTTAAATAGTATATTTAACAAAATGACCGAATTGGCTCTTTAACTGGATTCAATGGTTTAAGAGAAAATAGACCAATTATTGTCCAAAATCACATCTTGGTCATATGTTGTAATTATATTGTCACCAATGGACATCTTTTCCTTGTGACTATAGAACTGTCTTGACTGTTTACAATTACAAAATAAGAACAATGTATAGGATATATCAACATCACAGTATGAAAACTAAAAGTTTAGCCTTCCAGAAAACAATAACAATAGGCCAGTGTTATTTTTATTATTATCATTATTGTTATTATTAATATTATTATTGTTATTATAATTATGGCCAATTATTACTAAAGGGCTGACATTTTACGCTGCGCTATAAGCTGATTATAGTTACAGTATCAGTATGGCAGGTTTTAATGCCTCTGCTCTTGCAAGCTCATAATCTAGATGGGATTGTGGTGTTAACACACAATGTTCATAAGTGGGATGGCGTGTCCATTTTGTACATGGGGCTGAGTCCCACCAACCATAATAAGTAATTATTTTATTTACTTTACAATATATATTTATTTACTGTGCATCAATGTTTAACCCGCTCCTAACTACACCTATCCCAACATTCACGCATAACAAAATATATTCTATATACAAATATTATTCAATGTTATTTTTATTTCTCTCCTCACATGAAAGGCTGTAGTATTTTCTCCTCCCCTTTTGAATACCTTCCACAACACTATACTGGAATGTAGTAACATACAGGTACAACACCAATTATCCAGAATCAGATGATCAGGCACCTCTTTTAATCAAGACATATTTGGAGGAGATTCTGAACGTATTTGATCTTCTGAGGCTATTCTTAGGCGATTCCTATTCTGAACCTATTTGGAGTATGTTCTGAGCCGATTGGACCTTCAGAGCCTCTTTGGAGGACAGTGTATTTACCACCCAACTGATCACCACTTATACAACTCCTAGACCAAGGAATACCAGAATCTCTATAGTCGAAGTATCGCTCAATGTTTATTAAACATTTTTCAGATTCTTTACTGAACTTTATTAAATAATTTAACATGAAGGATGTTCCTTGGTTCATTGCTAGAGCATGGGGAAAGGTGGAGGCATCTACACTAAAGAAATCCTGGCATAATTTGTGGCCTATCCCTGATGAAAATGTTGACAACAATTTAACACATTTTCATTTATCAAAGGAAAAAGAAGTTGTTCATGAATTGTAATAGTATGCAAAAATGTTACAGAATCTGTTGCCAATAATATAGCAAGTAACCTTAATGAAGAAAATCTTGCCAAGTGGATGAATGCTGATGAAGGAACACCTGCTGTGCATCATCTTATGGATTCAGAAATTATAAACACTGTTCTGAATGAAAAAAAAGCATAGGGAGTGATGAAAATGACAGTGATGAAGAAACAACAGATGTAGTCAAAAAACTTTCCTATTACCAGTTAATTGAACTTGTGAGTGAATTAATCAAAGTTTTAGAGCAACATAGCACCTTTACAAAACAAGAATTAATGAGTTTTTATTTATTGCATGAACAATTAAACAAGGAAATATCAAAGTAAATGAAGTAACTTCATTTGGATAACATTTTTAAAAAGATTGCCAAGAAGACTCTTTTCTGTGGCTTCAACTTCAAATAACTTAGATGTCACAGTGGCAGCATCAGAAATTAACGATGAGCTGTGCAACTATGAAGCAGACTAAACAGTAATCACGACGGCTCTCAAATTCAAGCGCTTAGAATTAACATAACAGTTTCAGTAAATTCCAGAAAAATGATTTATCAATTTTGAGCTGTATTTCTGCTACAAAACTAGTTACTTGCAGTTAATTGTGATTTATATGTATGTTTAAACTCTTCAAGATGTCTTGTTAAATTCTTTACTTTATGTATACAGGTATTGCTTTTTTTTCTTTTGAAGCATGTAGATTATCAAGCTTTTCATACAGTAAATACTTCTGTTTCTACTCATTTTTTGACAAGCCTGTGTGATGAATTATCACATCGAACTTCATCACATAGACTTGTAACAAGCTAGAAGAGAAAGACGTATTTATTGAATGAAAATGAGCTTGGAGCTTTACTGAATGAAAAGGATCAGTAGAGCTTTGAATCATCTCTTTTTCACTTTAGAGTTCAGTGTTTACTCTAAAAATAAAAAAAATATCATGCTACAACGTGAACAAGCAAGTAACTTGATGACAAGCCTGTGCTATTCAATGTCACATACAACTTTATTACATGGGCTTCTCAACAAGTTGGTAGAAAGAGAAGTATTTCTTTTATAGAGAGTTAACATGCAGTTATCAAGTTAAAACAGAGATGGTTCAAAGCTCATCTGCTCCTATTCAATAAGTAAAGGTCCACTGGTCCTTTACATACAGTGAAGCTCCACTGGTGCTTTTCAATTTGTAAATCTTCCTGGACCTTTTCATTTAGCAAAGCAGCACTAGTCCTATTCATTAAGTAAAATTACACTGCTTCTGTTCATTCAGTAAAGCTCCACTTGCCCTTTACTTTCTTTAAATCTCCACTGATCCTTTTCATTTAGTAAATTTGTTTCTCCCAAAATAATGTGTACTTGGCCACATGGATTATAACATAATCCAGAAACATAATTTGATATTTTTCTATCATCAGAGATTTAAATACATTTTAAAGGGCTTCTATGTTTTGTGATTACTGTCACTTTTAAATGGCAATGACCTCTAAAATGATGTGGCTTTTTTTTGAGTTGAGTAAACTGAAATGCATCTCTACCCTCCAGAAGAGGATGCATTTGCAGTTTTCCGCTCAAGCCAGTGCAGGAGATGATGATCTTGAAAACAAATTTTTTTTTACTTAAAAATGTTTTCAGATTCCAAGCTTCCAATACTGGATTTTTTCGCTACACAAACTCAGTATACATATCTACTTTCCCGTTCTAAAAGAAAGGAGCTAGTGTAATGATGCAAACTTAATTCAGGTGATGCAAGTTTACTTTAAAAATAGTGTGGAAATAGTAACTCCTAGTAACTCAGGCAGGCCTGGGAAGGTAGGGGAAGGCCTCCCCTGTCCTTCAGTGCCCCCTGGTGGCAGGTTCTACTCTTTCCTCTGAGCTCCAGGTGCTTCAGGTAGGGGGCCTCCCATGGGCACCAACACCCCCAGTGGTCAATATTACTCCTCCTTCAACTGGGCCCCAGTAACATAGGCAGGCCTGAAAAGGTAGGGGGAGGCTGAGAAGGGAGGGGGTCCAGTTCTACTCCACCTTATCTAGCCCCCAGGAGGGTAAGCATGGGAAGGAAAGGGGAGACTGTACAGGGAAGGGGAGGCCTATCCCTGTCCACTGGCACCCCAAGAAGAAGATTTAAAGATTAAGCCGTGCATGTGCAACTACATGCAGCTGGCTCATTAAATCAGTTATGGTTCCTTTGATGACCCCATCTGTCATCTGGATAACTGTTATAATTCTAGAGCTACTACATGCTGATGTGCGCTGACACCCTGGATTGCGTTAATTTACCAGACCAAAACACTCTATATAACCTTGGGCCTATCGTACATCCTTGTGATGATGACGACATTCAAATTTCTGCTCTATCAACTTTTGATTTTACTGCGCCAACCATGGTGATCATGGGTAACAAGGAATCAGGGTTCGATTCCAGAGAGGGAGTCTGAGAAATAGCTACCACAGAAAAGGAAAGCAGCAGGTGCACTAATTACCCACTCCAGACTTGGGGAGGTAGTGACACAAAATAACAATAGATGGCTCTTTCGAAGCCTTGAAATTGAAATGAGTACACTTTACATCCTTTAATGAGGATCTATTAGAGAGCAAGTTTGGTGCCAACAACCAATAGTGTATATTAAAGTTGCTGCAGTTAAAAAGCTTGTGGCTGGGATTTTGGCATCAACCTGCTGATCAACCACAAGGTGAACTCACCCTTTTACTAGCCCCTCCTCCCTGTGCCTTCTTGATGCTCCTGATTGAATTTTCCTGGGGTTACAAAGAGTTTACTTAAAAAAATAGTGTTGAAAGCAATCTATTCTAATGAATGCTTCTGCTAGGTATAATGGAATATGAATTTTATTGTTCTTCGGAAATGGGGAGGACAGGGCATTCATATTGTACCGCTAGAGGTAATTGTTTTGGACCAATGTAAGACAAACCAAAGCAAAAGCATTTGCCAAGAATGTTTTCATTGATCAAGAACCAAAATCAGAGGTTTGACGATACCATTGTAGTTCTGACAATAAACAATGACAACTAACGAGGAGCTATTCCTGTGACCCACCAAGCAGCTTCCGGAAAAACAAAGACTTTGGATTCTGGGGTGGGGGTATGGTTGCAAAGCTGAAACTCCAAGGAATTCATGGAAGGGCCCCACCAGAAGTGGAGTTGGTAGCTTCATTTGATTCAAAATAGGATACCTTTCCCAACCTGGACACAGGAATTGATTGATAGATTGATAGCTTTTTTCTCTGTGGGTGGTGGTGCACAGCCTTTCTTAGTTGTTGGAGTGATTTGTCTGTTTAATTCCGATAATGAACAAGACTCCTCCGTGCCACACGAGATCAAGCAATAACAGATCTGTGATGACCTTAGATGTTCAGGGCTGCACACGCACTACTCTAAATGTAACAGCCTGTGTCTACTCTTCTCTGACATTTGCGGGTAACCCACTGAATCTCTCTTTGTGATAGGCATTCAGCATTGCAATTATTTCCCATGAACAAGGAATTCCCCATAAGTGCGAGTGCTCACGCTGATAAAGTCCCTGCCCTTTGTATACTCTACCTGCCTCTGCTACTGATTGGATGGTTTAGTGAGGTCCTTGGATCGGCCCTGCCAGAGTTGACTTGACTACATAGCAGAAGTAATAATCATAACCATCCTCCAGAGGTGGGACAGCATTCAAGCCCACTGGGGCACTGGCCAATAGAGATAGGAGAATTGTCTGAGCGTTGCTCCTCTGTCGTTCAACTCAAGCCACCAACCGACAAGGTGATGTGGCGGAGGCTGTAGAAGGGGGCGGGGTTGGGATGGTGGTGGTGGCTTCTGGGCAGTGCTACCCTTCCCATTTCACTATCTCCACCCACCAAGGCCAAACCCCTCAATATTTGGTGTACAGGCTTGGCTAAGGAGAAATTGGGGCAAAGCTACCATCTGTGGGATTATGACTAAATGCATCTAAGTCAGAATCCCCCTAAAGGTTGACAATACTGCAGTGCCGTGGAGCCTCGATTGGCCTTGGATAACCAGTGCTATCAGATAACCCCAGTCTCTGGTGGGCAGAGCTGGCCACCTCAGGACTGGAGTGTGGACAGGAGGGGGCCACCTTTCTCCTGGAGAGCACTGCACGTTAGTGGGGAACTTGGGGCTAAGTCATTAATAGATGACCAGATTCTGGGTCTGAGATTTGTGCATAGTAGTGCCATGGTACCTCAATTTGCCTTGGATAGCCAATGCTATTGGATAACCCCAGGCTCCGATGGGCAGAGCTGCCCACTGCAGGACCAGAGCATGAACAGGAGGGGGCAACCTTTCTCCAGGAAAGAACTGCACTTTATTTATAGATGACCATAATCTTGGTCAGGGAATTGTGCATAGCAGAGCAGCTATCTCTCTGCCATCTATTGAGAGTCATCTCTTGAGCCAAGCATTTGTCAAGCCCCAGCGGCATCCTCCCCTGACCCAACTGGAGAAGGAGGAGAGGGGCACCCGAGTTGCAAAGCCACCACTGGGACAAGTTGTGCACAATTGGAGGGGGAAGACCAAGTGAGAGCCCACACCAGAACAAGTTACGCGGCAGTCAGGATAGAGATCAGATGGCAGAGAGTGGGAGCTTAATACTGGCGTGCCCCCATGGTCAAGGGGCTTAGCACTGGAGAGCCACCTGGGTCCCAGGGATTAATGGCCGGGTAAAGGCATAAAATAGATTTAAGGGACTAGATATGGTAGATAGAATGCCTGAAGAACTTAGGATATATTTGTATACATTGAGCAGAAAACAGCAACAAAAAATATACCCAAAAGAAAGAAAACAAAAAAAGAAGACACACAGGATGATGAGGTTTGAAAGTAACACAGGAAAGAAAAAATTAAAGGTAGTGGAGATAGGAAAATATTTGTCCAACTGAATGCAAAATTCCAAAGCATATCAGGAAGAAACTAGGAGATATTTTATAATGAGAGATGTAAAGATACCTTCTATGGTTCATAAGGTCATGGATAGTCACTATACAACAACACTGTCCGGATCATTAAAACAACATATATTTTCTGAAAGATTAGTAATAATCATAATAAATTTTGAGTTCAGGACACATGTTCTTCTCCATAAAATAATATTTATTGATAATAACAAATACAACTAATCTACTATATATAGATTTAAAATAACAAATCAATTATAAGTAAACCAAAATTACATCAGTCAGATAATAAACAAATATGTATAACCATAAAAAATTTACAAATTATTATTGTATAGCATTTTGTATTCAAACCTTAAATCTCAATATAAAAGTTAATCACAATTACCTATAATAAAACCTGGAATAGCAACTTAAAGGAATGCAATAAAATAAACCTTTGTATAAAAATTATTAAAATGACATATAAAATATTAACTAACAGTGTCTATGCACATTTTATGTACATATAAAGAAATGTCTCTATTAATATAACACAATTATGGAATATATTTTATGGTATAATTGTGGAATTAACTAAATAAAATTAATTTATCTGTTTTGGTCAAAAAGATAAAAGAGATATTATATTTTGCATTAAAATCTATATCCGGATTATAAATTTTAATGGAAAAACGAAACTGTGATAACTTTTTGATATGAGACAATTTAAACAGATAAATTATGATAATGGTTTACAATTATATCATACAATAAAATAATTCAATTTATACATTACCAAGTATGATAAGATTTCACTGATAATCCACAAATTGCCCGAAATTTGTTTGTTCACCTTCCAAAACTCTCACCCTTCTCCTCCAATTGTTTCAGTCTCCCTTTCCCAGATTTCTACCCCCAATTATACCTACAACTTAATTTGCCTATTACAAATTCCAATCAGGACATGTGTTTTTCAACCAATCAGATTTTCTCATGATGTCACCAAATATTTAAATCTTAATAGTGTATATATATATTTATGGAAACATTGTATTCCTTGGACCAGAAGGTGGTGCTCTTGGACCTTCAAATGATCACTAAGAATTTTTAGAAAATTAGCTAATGAACTTTGACATGAACCACTACAAACCAAGGAGGTTACATTATAAGTGTCTTTTTATGCATACGCAAGAAAAATGTATTGTCCTGAGAATTAGTTCTTCGCAGACATAAGGACTCCTAAACACATTCTTCAGATACAATTTTTAAGAGTATATTGTTATATTAAAGCCCTCTAAACTAATGTATATTCCATTAGCTTCCACTAGGTATTTGTCTCTATGGAACACAGGATCTTTAAAAATATACTTCAGTAAGAATTTTAAAATAAAACATCTTTATGTTTATTTCCACAAATGAAATTGCATGCATATATATATAAATGTATAGAGGATATAACATATTAATACATTGGATATAAAAGTGTATGACAATATGTCATTTGACAGACTGATCCAAATGGAGTTGATGACTAAAGTATTAATGAACCAAAAGGTGAAGCAATGGAAAAGAAGAAACAAGAGCTTGGCAAGTAATTGAAGGCTAATTAGTAATTAAGTCTATTGGCGTATTAGCTGTGAAAAATGGAGGTGATAGTGCTAAGAGGCCGAAGAGTGGTGATGTGTGGGCTCTAGGCGTAGAGCTAAGAAAAACTAAAAATTTAACTTCACTGGTTATGACGTTAGCAAGGAGGCATGCCTGACAGAGCAGGAGCACTTCCGGAACTATCATGGATTATTTGAATGCCATGGATGTGTGTGGGCAGGATAAAAAATGTTGATGGGAGCAGACTCATGTAGGCTTTTAGAAAGTGTACAGTAGCGTCCTGTAGCATCATAGGTGTGGACATGTCATGTGATTTCTGTATAGTAGTGTTGTAAGTGGAGCTTGGAGAAGTTTATTTAATATAGGTTTGGAATATAATGATGTAGAGCAAAGAGATACACATAGAAATGAGAAAGCTAGGTCAATGTAGTGCCCTTTTCATGAAGTGCTAAAGGAAGTGCTTAAAATTAGAATTTTATAGGTGCAGGGTCACCTGGGCTGTATAGATGTTGTATTAAATTAGAAAGAGAGTAGTAATATTAATGGAGAGACTGGCCCAGAAGGGTGACATAGGTACATAGAGAGATAGATGAATATGGTTTGATGGACTAGACTTTAAACAAGGGAAAGGAGAGAGAATAGACAGGAGGAATGTTTTGGAAAATAGAGTTGAGGGAAAGAAGAAATCACATACCACCTCCCTGATAGTCACCAGGTCTTGGGTGTGGCTGAAGTACAGACCATCATATAATAGAACAGAATGGGAGACAGTATGGAATAAAGAATAAAACATATTTCCTTGATGACTAGTAGGTAGAACAACTTAGAGATGAATAGGACATTATTGGTAGTAATTTTACTGCATACAAAGCAAGCATTGCAGAGTGCAAAAGAGAAGGTCAGTTTAATTAAGTAGTGGCAGTTTATGTTTCTAATATTGTATATCTGCTATGATTGCTGGATACATTTGTTTAAGAAAAAAAAATCTCTATGCACAAAGATGTGTTAATGCCTGAACAATACGCTTTTTTATGTGGTATTGGTACTGCAAGAAAGAAAGAAAATAGAAGACGGTTAACACATATAAGCTTTCATTCAAGTAGGTGTCAGTTACAATATTGGAATTTATATGGTGTGATAAAAGTGAAGCTATACCTAATTAATAATTGATATAGGTGTGTTCATTACTACACCCGTGTTATATAACTGCCATCATTGTAAATGTAAAATAAGATGGTTACATAGTAGTATATAAAGATTAGGAAGTACATTCAAAAAGTAATTGCAGGATATACCGATGTAAGGTGTTGTTTCTTGGCTGGGCAGTAATAAACAAGTGCAAATATAAATAATAAATTATACAGGGAGACCCAAACATTAATATTTCTTCCCCTGTTTCACACTTTCTTTTTCATAGAGGAATCACAATATGTTTGTTTACTGGACTTGTGTGTCTGAATAGTGTTAGTGTGCCTGATACTTACTGTATGTTATCTGTTATTAAAATATGATATTTGTGTTTGAGGTTGAATAATTGTAATGTTTAATTTATCATCAATATATTTTAAAATCACAACTTATACCTACACAAGGAAAGGTTAAATTGGACCTAATAAGCACCGGTAATAGCAAGGATGCAGGAGGTGATGATACCCCATGCAAGATGAGCCTGGCAATGTGCTACATGCAATATGCTAGCAAATTTAGAAAATATGTCAGAGGCCATTTGATTGTAAAAGTCTAATTCCAAATCCATAAAAGGGAAATGTCAAAGATTGAAATATGTCAGTTAATAATATACTTTTTGGTTAAAATTAGTATATATTAATATATATATATATATATATATATATATATATATATATATATATATATATATATATATATATATACATTTCACTGTGACTAAAATATTAAATAAAAAAACACTTTTTTATACTCTGACTGTATAGTGTACACTGGCAAATAAAAAATGACCTGACTTAGTAATAGGGGGGGGGTGGGGGAAATGTTAAATAACAATAAGGAAAGTTCACAGAAAACTGATTGTGGGATAAGATAGTATAGACATATATATATAGTAGATCAGTAACTACAGTAAGGAATAGATAACTATGAGAAAGTGTGTAAAATATCCCAATATAATATTTAGGAATAAGTATAATTGATATCAGTAATATAAATACTGATTATATATAGCATAAACCAGTCGTTAATATGACACTAAACACATCTAAAGTATTCATTATAGGTATTGACTAATATCTTCAAATGTGCTTCTGAGTAATTTTACTAAACCATAATTGTGGATGAATAAATGGGAAGTTGGTATGTCCACCTAATTATATATTAATATAAGATATTAGAGGGCTATATCATTTCAGACAATCACAGTGGAAGTGTTAAATCAAAATCAATTGCTGCATGTAAATGTGATTAAATAATATTAATAATAAGTATCAAGTGTGAGCTAAACTGTGTAGTGATTTTATAATAACTAAAACAGAATTGGTTCATAACCTGATACTGTTAAATAACAAAAATATAAATGAAAAAATAATAATTACAATATAGAAAACTAATTCAATTAATTATTTATCTATTATTCTAAACTGTAGGTCAACAAATACTCCCTTGATATGATGTAAATTATCTGATTAATAAGACAGTAAACAGTTCACTTGAAAGACCCTCTCAAACTACAGAGGTTGTGTGTCTCACAATATATGTGGATTTCCTTAACAGAGTATAAGTATCAGTAGTGCTAAAATTAAACTGTCAGTGGTTTCAGTTATTGAGTTTTTCTTTAAACACTTCTGAATTATTTAAACATAAGATAAATTTAAAAAAAATTAAGTCAATCTTGCTAATACTTCTATCATAATATATCAGTAAGTGATGATTGTGCAGCAGGAATATTTTGTGCTTTTGACAAGAGCACAGCTGAAAACCAGGTAGTCAGTTCAAGTGGAGTAATATGAAAAACGCTTTATTAAAGCTAGATTTTGGTGTAAAGATAGATTAAAACAGTTAATGAATAGTAGTATTCTCCTACTCATTATTCCTTTTTATAGATAGCAACATTGTGTGTCATTCTTTTAATAATTGTTTAAACAAAAAATAAAGCTAGAGGTGCTCAATCAGAAAGAAACAGGTCTGGGGAATGCTGTTTTTCCCGCTCAGGGTAGAATTGCCTGTACTGGATCACTCTTCTGAGTGAGATCAGACTGATATACTTCAGGATATTTCTCACTGTGAAGGGCACAAGTGAGCTAAAAGAGGTTGGTCTCTGAGTAGGTAATCAGACCTATAGGACAAACCTACTTCAGGTATTGTACGTACTCAGATTGAGCACCTTTAATTTTGTTGTTGTGTATGCAAATGACCCTTAGGGGTTTTTCTCACCCTAAGGGTGATGCAGGGAACCAGACATTCACTCTGCCTTAGGGCATAAAGCTGCACTTCACTGACGAGGCCTACAGAGACCTGCTATTTCAGGGCTGGGTCACTCTTTTGAGTGAGACCAGACTGACATACTTCAGGATATTTCTCCCTGTGAAGGCAGCCCTATTAGATTTCCCCAACGTGTGTAACGGAGCCCACAAGATGGCTATTAAATTGACATCTTAAAGTTACCCGCAAATGGCCTGAGGGTTACATGCAGGGAAAACCCTACGGGATGTCGAAAACATAAACTCTGTTCCTGCAAATCCTTTGATCTGTCAAGCCCACAACTGTTACGTTTGAAAATTGCTATTAAGTTGCTACGAATCTACTGGCGTTCAAACCTGTAACCTGCAAATGGAGGCAAAAAGCCTACGGGTACTAGAGAGGACCCGCAAGGGGGTTAAAGTCCTATCTGTAGCACTGTAAATGCAAATATCAACACAATACTGTACTTATAATTAAAGGGAAAGTGAGGTAAGGTATTAAAATTAATAGCAAAACATTCTCAAGCTCGCAAATATGTAATATAAAATACTTTTTTCCGTGTTCTATCGATCCCAACAATCAATGTGTTAATACATATAATTGAACTTGCATGGACTAGAATATTATATTTACAGATTTTTTTATATTGCATTATTTCTAGAATGGGGGTCTGATCGAAACTCATAATTGAAACCTGTAAGGCTTTGAAATCTAAACTCCATTTTTCGTGACATAATGATGCCGATCTCTTATGCCCTTTTCTCCTTTTAAACCCGTAACTACGGGTTTGACTATTTGATCATGTTCACGGCCACACATGCATGGCCGGATTACCCATTAGGCCAACTAGGCAGCCGCCCAAGGGCGCATCCCTGTGAGGGGTGCCACTTCTTAAAAGAAATGGTTACTGGCTTAAAAAAAAAAATGTTGTAGACTGGCTACTAGGAGGTAACCCCCTAGAACAAGACAGTTACAACAGGAAAGGGAACTTACAAATACAGAAAAGGCAAAAATGAATCCACTTCACTGCCTAAAGGCTCTAAAATGGTAGATACGGCCCTGTGCATATGCAACGTGCACTAGATTGGTTTACGGTTTGCGTCTCAGGCCCGCTGGTTGCAGAACGTTTAAATATAATAGCTCTGTAGCGTAGCAGAATCTCAAGCCCGCAGGCTTTGCAGTTGTACCGTTGCTGCTATGGTCTTGGAATTTAATGGGGCTGGTGGGCTCCTTGCTCACTGTGCCTTAGGGAGTAAAGCTGCACCTCACTGATGAGACCCACAGAGGCCGAAACGCGTCTGTTGACTGTTTCTCCTGTTCAGGGTAGAATTACCTGGTATTTCGGGGCTGGGTCACTCTTTTGAGTGAGACAAGACTGATATACCGTATTGGTCCGAATATAAGCCGCACCTTTTTTCCAATTTTTTAGCTTGCGAGTTAAGGGTGCGGCTTATATTCGTGACAGTCAAAAAATCATTGCCGATTTGCGAACTTTGCTTGTAACGCTTGCGACTTCTATTTGCGAATGCAAAATTACTGCCGATATGCGCGATTGCAAGTTATGGGTGCCGATTTTCGTGCTTTAGACTGCATTATTGAATAACGATTTACGGTTTTAGTGATTCTAACATCCTGTAAAGCCTGTAACCTGCAAAAAAAGACTGTTTCTTGTAATGGCTGATTACTTTGAGAGTCTTTTCTCTCCAATTTTACGTGTGCGTCTTATATTTGAGTACAATCTTTTTTCTGTTTTTTCCCCTTGAACTTGTGGCTTATATGCGGGTGCAGCTTATATTCGGACCAACATGGTACTTCAGGATATTTATTAATGTGAAGGGCACAAGTTAGCTAAAAGAGGTTGCTCTCTGAGTAGGTGACCAGACCTATAGGAAAAACCTACTTCAGGTATTGTCTGTTCTCAGATTGAGCACCTCTAATTTTGTTGTTGTTATAATAATTGTTGTCTCTAAATCTTTAAGATAGCAACATTCCTTGCTATCCCCTAGAGAGGAGAATAATCCTATCGCTATCTGATGGGAGGTCAGCTAGGAAGCAGATAGACCCATCCGCCAAGTTTCTCAGAACTCACTGGGCCTTACCAATATTCCCTGATTCCCCTAACCAGCCCCACTAACCTCAGCTGGGTACCCCAAATAGCAGAGAGCCAGTCCCAGAGAATCTAAAATGTGCAGATGACAATTCTATGATTTGGGAGGAAAGTTGCAGCAATTATAAGTAAAGTAATGGGTAGAATAACCTCTAATCAGATATATAGTTAGTGAGCAATAGTGAGCAATACGTGTTGTTGCTAACGTTGCATGCTTGTGCAGGGAGCCCAGAGAAACTGCGGCCTTCGCGGGGACACAGTTGCTGGCAAGGAGCTTTCGCCGCTCCTTGCACTGGTGGAGATAAGCACCAGAGGTGCTCATCCCTATGACCACACGACAGGCAGTGAGCACCGAGGAGGATGAGGGGAGGGGTGGAGGAGTATAAGTAGAGGGAGGGAGGAGGAGGATGATTGGAGGGAGGGACGAAAATGAGGGGAGGAAGGGAGGAGGATGAGGGGAGGGAGGAGAAGGAGGATGAGGGAGGAGGAGGAGGATGAAAAGGGGAAAGGGAGGAGGGAAACAGACACAGGGGGAAGAGACACACGGGAGGGGGAGAGACACAGGGGAGGGGAGGAAGAGACACAGGGGAGGGGGAAGAGACCCAGGGGTGGGGGAAGAGACAAAGGGGAGGGGGGAGAGACACAGGGGAAGAGACACAGGAGAGGGGGAGAGACACAGGGGAGAGGGGAAGAGACACAAGAGAGGGGGGGAAGAGACACAGGGGAGGGGAGGAAGAGACACAGGGGAAGGAGAGGGGGCAACAGACACAGGGGAGGGAGAGGGGGAGAAGAGACACAGGAGGGGGAAAGAGACACAGGAGAGGGAAAGCAGGGCAAACAGACACAGAGGTGGCAGAGAGACACAGGGGAGGGAGAGGTGGGGGAATAGACACAGGGGAGGGAGAGCATGGCAAACAGACACAGAGGCAGTAGAGAGGGGGAAAGACAGGGGAGGGAGAGGGGGGACAGAAACAGGGGAGTGAGAGGGTGGAACAGACATAGGGGAGGGAGAGGGGGCAGACACAGGGGAGGGAGAGGGGGGGCAGACACAGGGGAGGGAGAGGGGGGAACAGACACAGGGGAGGGACAGGGGGGAACAGACACAGGGGAGGGAGAGGGGGGAACAGACACAGGGGAGAGAGGGTGGAAGAGACACAGGGGAGGGACAGCGGGAAGTGACACACGGGAGGGGGACAGGGAAGAAGAGACACAGGGGAGGGAGGGGGGACACCAAAGTGAGGGAAAGGTGGGGGAAGAGACACAGGGGAGGGAGAGGGGGGGAGAGACACAGGGGAGGGAGAGGACGGGGAAAGGAGCCACAAGGGAGGGAGAGGAGAAGGGAAAGGAGACACAATTGAAAAGAGTGGTAGAAAGAAGAAGGTCATTAGCAGAATGAAGAGGGCATGTGGGGTAATATTTGGAGATGAGAGCAGATATGTATGGGGCTGCGCTGTTGAGGGATTTGTAAGTTAAGGTCATGATTTTAAACAGTGGAGTAATTGACAAAGAGGTGCCGACACTGAACGTTGTGTACAAAAGAGGAGTCTGGGGGGGGGCATTCATTATAGATTGAAGTGGTTGCAGTAGTCGAGATGAGAAATGATGAAAAGTGTATTATAATCTTAGTTGTGTCTTTTGTAAGATAGTGGCATGTTTTGGAAAGGTTTTATAGATGGAGAAGGCAGGGTTTTGTTAGTGACTGTATGTAAGGGATGAAAGAGAGGGCAGGGTCTAGTAGAACCCCAATGCAATGGCTACATAAACTTCTATGGGAGATCAATGGAACTGACTGAGCCCTCAAGTCTAAAAGTTAAACAGAAACACTTTGTTTCAACAGAAAAAAAAATGTCAAGTTGTTTTAGGGGAATTTCCAGTAATACCCTTTTGATCCTTTGTCTTGTGGTTAACCTCAAATTAGAAAGTACTTGACAACAACTATTGTTCTTGTCCCCCACAAAATCTAATCAGCAATCAGGAGCCCACATTGCTAGAGATTGTGGAAGCCGACTCTCTTCAAACTCAATAAAGGTGGCATTGCCTGGGACAAGGTTGGCTATAGAGAGCATACAATCACCTGAAGCCATACCAGGACATACCAGGCTCATTCTCACTCACAGGACATCCTGGGCCAGCTATCTGATCTACCACCCCTCCTAAGGTTTCTGGGTAGTAGGAGACCCCTAAGTGTGTCTACCATGGTTCCATGGTTCCCCATTTGGGATCCCAACCATTCTCTCAGACACTCTGGCTCCAGGGTTTACTGTATCTTATCTGCTGTGCCCAGATTCTGACCAAAGGAAGATGATCTCTGGGGCTGTAGACTCCTGGGCACCTATCCTTGAACACAGTCCTAGCCCATGTGGGGCAATTCAAATGGGCATAAGGTGACAAACTCATGTTTACCTAAGGAAGTGACTGAAAAATAAATATGATGCTCTTTCAGTAATACATATGCATGGTGTGTTTCATTTAGAGGGAAGATTGTTATTTTTATTTATTTTACGTTGAGAAATTAATTTCTGCAACTTCTCCTGGGACTCTGCAACTTTGCACTGAAACCGCAACTTGGTTTGAAAATCAGCAACTTGTTCTTGCCTTCAGTTAAGTTGTTAAGTTGTGTGGCGTTAAGAAACAAGATACAATCTGTGGGTAGGATTGGTCTTTTTGGCCTTTTCAAGCCAATGAAGAGTGTGTTGTGCCACCCATCTCTTTAAGAACTTGCCACATGTTGTTGTGATCCACAGAGTCAAGGCTTTAGAATCGTTTATCCAGAGGCAAAACATTTTTTTCTGAAACTCTCTTGCTTTCTCCATTATCTATTGGACATTAAATATTTGATCTCTTGTGCCTCTGTCTCTGTAAAACCAGCTTGCACATATGGTAGTTTTCTGTTCATATATTGTTGAAGTAGAGATTGCGGAATCTTAAGCATTACCTTGCTTGCATGTGAAATAAGTGCAACTGTTTGATAATTGGATCACTCTTTGGCACTGCCTTTTTTTATTGGAATGTAGACTGACCTATTCTAGTCTACTGCCCACTGTTGAGTTTTCCACATTTGCTGGTACAAGCAACACTAACATAGCATCATCCTGTAAGATTCTTCTCTTGTCTCTTCTTGCTATGCTCTGGTAGTATGCATTCAGTTGGATAAATATTTTCCTACCTCCACTACTTTTCACTTTCCTTCTATCCTGGGCTATTTTCAGAAACTCATCACAGCCACTTGTCTTCTTAGTTTTATTTCTTATGGGGATATTCTCTGCTGTTGTTTTCTGGATAAAGTCACACAATTCTGTTCAAAGTTCTTTAGGTGTTCTATTTGCCAGATCAAGTCCATTAACTTTATTCCATAGCTCCACTGCATATTCTGTAATTTGTCTGAGGATGTCCCTACTTTTCCCCAGCTTTATTCTTAACTTTACAAAAAAAGCTGAGCAGCAGTTACCTACAGGTTTTGTTTTTGCTGAAATTCCTTCATCTTTGACTACAAAGTATATAATCAATTTGATTTCTATATTGTACATCTGGTGATGTCCATGTCATCTCTGAGGCTGTTGGAAGTGGGTGTTTACCTTGAGAATTATCTTGACAGAAGTTTACTAATCTGTCTACTAATCTCTGAAATGCATCATTTCGTACTCCAAGGCCAAACTTGCTCATTATTCCAGGTATTGTTTTAATCCTTACTTGGGCTTTCCAATCTCCTGTGATGAGAGAAGCAGCTTTTGTTGGTGTTCTATATAGGAGGTGTTCAGTGGCGGCTGGTGACTTTTCAAGTTGGAGGGGCGACAGGGCGAAACATAGCCACTCCCCCTTTTTCAAACCACACCCATTTTTATAACTCCTCCCCTGACGTCATGATTACCTTTATAAGCCCCGCCCAATGACCTTATACTTGTAAAGCCCATTGAAATACATGATCACCAATGCAGAAATGTCAAGAAGTAAAGTAACAATGTGTTAAATTCATTGGTATACAATATAGATTGAAAAAACTCATGTGACAAGACTACAGCAATATCATAATTGCACCTATATGCATTAACAGAAAAATTAAAGCAGTGACACCTACCATTAGTCGGCTCTTCTTCTCAGGGTATTCACGTTCAGTAAGTTGACCAACGAGTACAAACAAATCTGCTGCCACATAGGGTTTGCACCTGGGGTTGAAAGAAAACAAGCAAATCAATCAGACCATTCTACAAAACCATACTTAAAAAACATTAAACGACCAAGGGGAACCATATAGGCCCCAAACATACCTTAGAAGACCAAGTGGAACCATGTAGGCCTCAAACATACCTTAGAAGACCAAGTGTGACCATATAGGCCTCAAAAATACCTTAGAAGACCAAGTGTGACCATAGGCCCCAAACATACCTTAGAAGACCAAGTGGAACTATATAGGCCCCAAACATACCTTAGAAGACCAAGTGTGACCATATAGGCCTCAAAAATACCTTAGAAGACCAAGTGTGACCATATAGGCCTCAAACATACCTTAGAAGACCAAGTGTGACCATAGGCCCCAAACATACCTTAGAAGACCAAGTGGAACTATATAGGCCCCAAACATACCTTAGAAGACCAAGTGGAACCATATAGGCCTCAAACATACCATAGAAGACCAAGTGTGACCATAGGCCCTAAACATACCTTAGAAGACCAAGTGGAACCATATAGGCCTCAAACATACCATAGAAGACCAAGTGTGACCATAGGCCCCAAACATACCTTAGAAGACCAATCAGCACTGTATAGGCCCAAACCAGTGGATCTTGGGATTCAAGAAAACAACAACATTTAACTTCTGTTTAGACAACACAATAATCAATGTCAAACAAACACGTTGAATTAGCATATGGATAACCATATGAGCAGTAACGCCACGCCAAGGCTTCAACAATTGTTACTGACCATTCACACACCTTTCATATCTCCTTATTGACCATTCACACACCTTTCATATCTCCTTACTGACCATTCACACACCTTTCATATCTCCTTCCATATGCACACCCACACACCATTCATACTTTACTCACCACTAGTTATTTTGTGTAGTTCATTGGTGCCATTTCTGAGAACTTTACGTACCCTTGAAGGTGCCTCCAATTCCTTCAAACCAATGCATTCAACCGCTCCAGGGCCATGGTGCTTCTTAAATACCTTTTTATCCTCTTCAATGTGGAGAAGCATCTTTCTGATTCTGCAGTAGTCTTCGTTGTTGTAAGCAGGATTCCTTATAGCTTCACTGTCTCTGTGAAATCATTATGCAGATTAAATTGATGGTAAAGTTGGTGCAGAGTAACAGCACTCGTACAGACATGAAATTCTGGCTTCTCGTACAGAAGTGACAGCTACCCTTGGAAGTGCCTCCAATTCCTTCAAACCATGCCAAGTCTTCAACAATTGTTACTGACTATGCACACATCTTTCATAGCTCCTTCCATATGCACACCCACACACCGTTCATACTTTACTTACCACTAGTTATGTTTGGTAGTGAGGTGGTGCTGCTTAACGCAGTTTCTCTATGCACACCCTGGGGGTATGCATTCTTCTTTGCTTCAATCACTTGTATTTAAATTTTGCACGGCGATCTTTCAAAGAACAAAACTTCTCAATGGTCTTTTCATTGAAGTCTGGGATCTCGGAAATCAGTTGCTTTTCCATTGAGAGCATCGCCAATGCATTCAACCGCTCCAGAGACATGGTGCTTCTTAAAAAGGTTTTGATCCTCTTCAATGTGAAGAAGCATCTTTCTGATTCTGCAGTGGTCATCGGTGTTGTAATCAGGATTCTTAATAATTTCACTGTCTCTGTGAAATCATTCTGCAGATTAAATTGTTGTAAAAGTTTGTGCAAAGCAACAGCACTTGTACAAGCATGAAAATCTGTCTTCCCATACAGAAGTGACAGCTCAGTGTGTAATTGTTCCTTCTTCAGTATTGGATATGCTTGCACGGTGTCTTCCAGAGCTTGGGTTGGAAAGCAAGTGTCATGGGTTTTATACAGGTCACTTTGAACAAGTTTGGCACTGACTAGGTGATTTTGAAAATGAAAAACGTTCTTTTGCATGAACCACCACTATGTCACATACCTCTCTTGAAAGTTGTCTCAAGGTTGAGATCTCCGCACTCCGTCTGTTGACTGTTACATCGCTCGGCAAACTTGCTTCTATCTCGTCAACAGAATTACAGATTTTCTGGATGCTGGCGACAAAGTCTTCTGTGACTTTTTTGATATAAACAGTATCCGTGTCTCGCTTCTGAAGCTGACTATAGAGGATGTCAACATGTGGCATTATTAAATGAAACAATTTAAGGAAGTAAAGGAACTCCCTGTCTTCCAGCATTCCAATGAAACCTGCGGCTTCGCGTATAGATGTTGGATCAAAGTTTAGACATGCTTCAATTGTCTGGAAACACTCAAGTAGCGCATCTCTGTTCTTGTAGATCACGTTCACGGTCCTAACGTTGAAGTTCCATCGTGTCGGTGCACCTCTTGGAAGTCTTCTACCAACTACCTCATCCAGAACTCCAGTCCTTTTTGGAGAGCGTGAAAAAAAAGATGGTATGCCGCCTATGTTGGAAAAAAAAACTCGAACTCTTCCAATCCTTGAAACTGCTTTCTCCATTATTAGGTTCAGTTGGTGAGCATAGCAATGGACGTAGTGTGCGTTCGGGTACACGTCTTTTATTTTTCTTTGAACTCCTCCTTGATCTCTACGCATCACACTGGCACCATCGTAGCTTTGAGCTATGAGTTTCTTCTTGTCTTCTGGCTCTGGGAGAACAGTATTCAGTGTTTTCAAGCACAACAGCAGCAATCGAGTCTGCATCATTTGATTTCATTTCCGTGAAGCCATCAAATCTTTCCACCACTTGATGCTTCTTGTCAATGTAGCGATAGACTACAACGCACTGTGTCCTAGCGGAAATATCGGTTGTTTCATCCGCTTGGATTGCCACAAACTGGGCTTCCTTAAGCTCTTGGTGAATCACTTCCTTAATAACTTCATGCATGCAGTCCAGTAGCTCATTCTGCACGGTTTTGGACGTGCCCTTAAACACAGTTGCAGTCTTCAAATGCTGTTGCATTGCACTATCGATACTGCCAACCAAATCCACCACACTCCTGGATTTAGCGATGTTTCACTCTCGTCGTGTCCTCTTAATGCCAGTTCAAAAGCGAACACAATCAATTATCTTGGAAAGGATGTACCGGTTCTTAGCCACTTCTTCGTTGTGTTTTTGAATGCTGACTTGGTATCCTTGGTCCAGTTGAACAGCAATGTTCGCCTGTCCAAGCATCTCAAACTTGATCCTGTTATCCAAGTGAGCTTTAGAACTTTTGTGTTTCGCCAATTTATCAGCTAGATGTTTGATGTCAGTCACTCCAGTTTTGGTCCAAGCAGCGTCACCACCAAATAGGATGCATGGGAAACAATATAAGGACTTCCTAGAAACGCTTCCAGAAAGCCAGTCGTTCTTCTTGTACCATTCAGTATTGAAAGTACGGATATATTGCTTCCCTCTATCTCTTGCGATTTGCTGCAGATTTATCTCTGGTTGGTCAGCTCCTAACCATTTTACTTCCACCTTCTCCTCATAGGTTAGGGTGCCGAAAGGCTTCACAAGTAGAGAGTCAATAGTATTCATTTCTGATACCAATAGAAGAAAGAGATCACGGTATATTAATTTATATTATGTCACAAAATTACTTTAAAATAACAGTGTGTTGAATTCATTGGTATATATTACAGATTGCAAACCCTCATGTGTCAAGACTATATTAACATCAAATTTGCACCTATACGCATGGGCAGAAAATTAAAGGCAATGATACTCACCTACAGTTGACTCTCCTTCTCGGGGTATTCACATCCAGTAAGTCAACCAACGAGTCCAAACAAATCTGCTTCCACAGATAGTTTGCACCTGGGAAGTGATAGAAAACAAAAAAAAAAAAACATTAGAACGTTCAAGACCCAAACCTTAACTTTTAAAACCTTGAAAGACCAAGTGTGACCATATAGGCCCCAACCGCACCTTAAAAACCCTAAATAACAAATTGGGACCATATAGGCCCCAACCGCACCTTAAAAACCCTAAATAACAAATTGGGACCATATAGGCCCCAACCGCACCTTAAAAACCCTAAATAACAAATTGGGACCATATAGGCCCCAACCGCACCTTAAAAACCCTAAATAACAAATTGGGACCATATAGGCCCCAACCGCACCTTAAAAACCCTAAATAACAAAGTGGGACCATATAGGCCCCAACCGCACCTTAAAAACCCTAAATAACAAATTGGGACCATATAGGCCCCAACCGCAAATTAAAAACCTTAAATAACCAATTTTGACCATATAGGCCCCAACCGCACCTTAAAAACCTTAAATAACCAATTTTGATCATATAGGCCCCAACCGCACCTTAAAAACCCTAAATAACAAATTGGGACCATATAGGCAATTTGACAGGTAAGTATGTGCTGTTGTTTATTTTATTTTTATTATTGTTTGTTTAAAGCTGTTTACTTGTAATAATGTGTTTACTGTATTGTTTTTCCCTTATCTTATTTTTATTTTATCTTTAAAAGTGACAGGCCCATGTACATGCCTGTTACTTCTAAAAATGGAATAAAAATAGGGGGGGGGGGGTGCGCTAGGTAGTTGGATCAGGGTGGGGTCGGTCACACTCAGGCCAGGCGCCCATCGGTCGGTCGGTGACCGCGTAGGCCACGATCAGGGGTGGCACAGGCCTCATGGGGGTGAACATCCACCCCCATGTGGCCTGTGCAACCCCGCTCACCGTCCGAATACCCCGATCACCGTGATCGGGGTAATCGGGCGGTGTCATAGCATAGGCCACATCGGGGTGGTCGTGATCGGGCCTCGGGGGTGGCACAGGGCGGCGACATGGAGGTGATCAGGGGTGGCACAGGCCTCCTCAAGGGGGTGATCCGATCACCCCCATGTGGGCCTGTGCCACCCCGCTCACCACCCGACTACCCCGATCCCGTGATAGGGGTAATCGGGCGGTGGCATCGCATAGGGCAGGCCTGATCAGGGGTGGCACAGGCCACATGGGGGTGATGGCTGGGGGTGGCACCAGGCATTGCAGGCCTTGGGTCGTCGGTGGTAGGTAAGTTGGTGGGTGGCTGGGTAGGTGGCAGGCCAGGCAGGCATAGTGGGGTAACTGGTCACCCCTACCTTTTATTAGGGGCTACTAGGGGTTTGGTTTGGCCAGGGGCAGGGCAGGTGCCAGGCAGGTAGACTTACTGTGTTAGGTTGGGCAGATGTGAGTAGTTTCAGCCAGGGAGGTCTCTCTCAGTCTCATCATGAGCAGGGTCAGGAAACAGAAAGGGGGAAGGGCCAGGCAACTGGTGGTTTTATTGACTGTATCAGTCAATCAAAAAGTAAACTCAAGGCCCTATTAGCTGGCGGGCACTCAGGGCTAACGGTCTGGGTGGGTTTAGATTGTTCTCTTAGCAACTGTACAACCTTCCATCATTGATTGGTCAATGATGGAAGACTGTCAGTCATTAATTGATACATTTATGACCGCCCATGCATATCGTCACTGTGATGGTGGGCGGCATGCATTAACGGTCAGGGGGCCAGGCCAGGACTCATTGAAGAGAAGAGAAGAGTCTAAAGGTTAGTGTACTAGTGTAATATGATCACACAGGGTGCAGGCAGGGGGCTACAATAGATACACAGCAGCATTAGTTAATGTAGCGCAAGGGTTATCTTAAAGTGACAGTGTCCCTGGGAATATTTTACTAACTTTACTTCATTTTATTACTGTATTAAGACTTGAATGATGATGTACACCTTATATTTAATTGTTTTTGGGTTATTACTAATACATTGTTGTGTTTTTTTATTGCAGGGTCACGAAAATATTTGGGGGGGCGTTTGCCCTGACGCCCCCCAATGGACGGGCCAACCCCTGGAGGTGTTGGGTATCCTCTTGATATTAAAGAGAAGAAAAAAAGTCAACCAAGAGGTTTTTTTTTTGTTACTACTCCCAGTTAGATACTAGGAAAGCATGCAGAAGGGTTAAATACTTTGTTTAATCCATAGTACACAAAAAAGACTCATTCTGATACATTGTTAAAATACATTTTTTATTGAGTAACCTTTAAAATAAGTAAGGAAAGTTACGGTAGGTATTGATAACCCATGTTAGTGTCATATATGATGTATAATATATGAGACCTAAATCTCTTTATCATCATAGAGTATATGTATGTATCTGAGCGCTCTCAGAAAAGTCACCTTTGCTGTGCAACACTATTAATGTGACAGCTATAGTAGAGAAAAATCTAATGTTGAGTGGGAGCTGAGATTATTAAAAGTATCAGTTTTTTTTACACTACAAGTTGCCACTGTGTTCTATGAGACAAAACAAAATGCTTGAATATATCAGTTTAAGCTTGCTCATCCTATTCAGCAGCCATTGTTAAAGCATAGATATTGATCATTTTTATGTTAAATGGCTTGGCTTGAATTCAAATTGAAATCATCCTGTGATTTTTTTGGGTCATAACCAAGCTCTGCTTTGGCCACCCTTTGATTGATTAATAGGGTTACTCCATTTTTTCTGCAGATTTTTAACCATAATAGAAGATCTGGTGATTGTTTTAAATGTTCAATTTCAGTCCATTTGAATTCACTAATTCCTAAGATATCAATGTTGTATTATCTCATGTTAGACTATGTCTAGTTTGCCTTAGTTTATAGTTCTAATATTTCAGGTTCCTTTGCAGCAGCAGACTTTCCTTTACCCTCCAGACACATCGGCAGCAGAGTATTGGCTCTACCTTGCCTAACCACTTAATCAGATCTGGCACTTGTACTCGCCTCCGTTCTTTCCCAGTAATGTGGTTGGCACCTTCTGACCTGCAGGGCTCATCTTCCAGTGCCATATCATTATGTATTTGATTGTGCCTCACACACTCAAAGCCATGGCACTCAAAGATTACAAGATACCTTTAAAAATGGTACCTCACTGTTGAGCAGCTCTTGAGAAAATCCTGTACTCTAAAATCCTGCTCTAAAAGCTCTTGTAAAACTATTAAATCCTAGCCCGCAAATGGTTAAGTTTTACCTAAACACAAGTTGCTCTTATATTAGAGAAAGATACAGGTTCACATATATTTGTATGAAGTTTTAGCGCTTGCTTTTATTGCTACACAACCTCTTTTTATTAGGTTTGTAAAATGCTAAAGAATACAGAACATGAAGATTAATTGTTAATTCATTGTTCATTGATTAAGAGAAATACAAACAGAAAAAAAATATATTGACAATTGTCTCAACAAAAAATCCTCCCTGACCCCAGGTACTGGCAATTGGATTCCTCCCTGGATCAATACTCCTCTAGTTCTCCAGGATAACACTGAATGTCCTTTTTTATTTAAAAATATACTCAATCCCTTTTTAAAGTTATCTATGGAATCCTCTGTCACCACCTCCTTTGGTAGAGAATACCACAGTTTAACCACCCTTACTGTGAAGAACACTTTTCTTTCTGTAAGATGGAATCTTTTTACTTCTAACCTCAAAGGATGTCCTCTTATCAGTTAAAAACCTCTTTGTACAAAATGTTCACTTGACAAAGCCTTGCTTTGCCACTTTATGGATTTATACAAGGTAATCATTTCCCCTCTTAGATGCCATTTTTTCTAAAGGAAACAAGTATCATTTAGTTAGTCCTTTAGTTTAGTTCTTTATAACTTAGCTCCTCAATTATCTTTACTAGTTTTGTTGCCCTTCCCTGTACTTTTTCCATCTCTAAAATGTCCTTTTCATGAAGTGGTGCCCAGAATTATAATTAACTAATAGAATAACAAAACTAAACTTGTAAGTGGGAAAATATACCTTATCAATCCTGTTGTCACCCTCTAGCATTGATCATAGATGCCCTGGTTCTTAACTCTTCCATGTCAATCTGTCCTCTTCTTTTTTGATTGAAAGCATAATATTCTGCCAGTAGAAATATGCCTTTGTTTAAAAAACTGCCACTCTATAAAAATACAATTCACCTAATGGAGCTCAATTCACCTGATAAGGCTCGTAGAGGGTAGCAGGTATTGAGTGGGAGTCACTTTAATTGTGCCAGATTTGAGCAACCAAGCCTCAGATCTGACACAAATAAGGTGTTAGCTTCAAAGCGTCAGATTTGAGGCACTCAAGCTTCTCAGAGGAATTGTTATGCCTTTACGGAGCAATGCAAGTGCCCTTAAAAAATTTTTTTTTTTTAAATCTATTTTTATTAAAGACAAGGTTGCAACAGTACAATATAGGATAGCAGGTCATCAAGGACACATACAATATGTAACAACATTGCCTGGTCCAAAATAAAGGTTATTAATTCCCATAGTGTATCAATAAACAGTCAAATAACGCTAAACTATACATAAATAAAAGTTTGTGACCTTTTTTTCTTGTCTTCTTTTTTTTTTTTCTGTTCCAAACAACTTTTATTGCGAATAACCAGTTAATATATTAACACAGATCGTTCATCAATAATATATCCATAAGACTAGCGACTTGCCCGTCAAAAAATGACGGCAATGTGATGTATATGTTTGTCAAGTTGTTTAGTTATTAACATATATTTTTGACACTTGTAAGTATTTTAATATGAACGTGTATTTTTGTAAAATGTTGATGTAATGGTTTTTTTAAATGTAATTAGTATCTGAAGAATTGTTAACTTTAATATACATTGAATGAATAGGAAAGCAAAAAGTAAAAAGCCTTCTTTAAACGTCGCGAATTTTAACATGAAGTTTAAACTATATGTAAGCAATAACCATCAAAGTATATATTTTTAAACTTGAACTTTATTTTTTATGTAAGTTTAGAAGTTAACAAAACATTGGTATAATTTTGAACATTATAAACAGGAACATAGTGAATACATTTTGTAACCTAATTTTTTATTAAAAGTATTAACATTTGAATGTAAAAACAATTGACATTTAAATTAATCAGTATTAAAATTCAATTTCTATCAGAATAATTGTTAACTTGAATATACATTGAATGTAGAGTAAGGCATACAGTAAAACTCTTCTTAAAACGTACGTAATTAAAGTAATTTATTACTGAGCACATAAACTGGCGATAAACATTAATGTAGGTAGTAATCTTAAGATAACAGACAATATTTACATTGTGACTTAAAAGGTGCTTGACCTCTTAACATCCACTTTGTAATCTGTTGAATGAAATAACTTGAAAATATATTTTTTAAACTTGTAACATTAGAAACATTAACATAGTGACTTAACATTTTAACATAATTTTTACTAACAATGCAAGGCAAGTATTTTGTGAGGCAAATCATTCATAAACATGACTTCCATTAATTATGACTGAATTAAACAACCAATTGTTATGTATTTTGCAATGCTTTAAAAAAATCTTGGCATCGTTAATTTGTATCCTTCAAAGTTATAGTACTTCATAGTAGACAATGTTTTTAGTAAAAATACATCCATCTTCTAATAAATCACCTTGACTTTCATTGTTTTCAATGTAAACTTTAATAGCCTGTGGATTTTTGCACCGTGACAACGCAACGTACAATTGACCATGTGCAAAAACTGGTTCTTCCAAGAAAATACCAGCAGATTTGAAAGTTTGACCTTGTGATTTATTAATGGTCATGGCAAATGCCATAATAATGGGAAATTGTCTTCTTTGAAGTATAAAAGGGAGACTACTTTCACTTGGTGCTAAATCTATTCTTGGTATGAAAACTCTCTCTCCTTTATGGGTCCCAGTTAAAATTTCAGCATCTATAAAATGGTCCTATAATTGTTGAACAATTAATCTTGTGCCATTGCATAGGCCTTTTTTGGGGTTCATATTTCACAGTAACATGATAATTGCACCTTTCTTTAGCTGCAAAATATGTGGTGGCATTCCAGAAGGAGTTAAAGAGTTTATGAATTCAGTCGAAAAGTTAGCCTGACTTTCATTGTCATCAGCAAGTACAGAATCAGCACTGTGATAATTTCTTTGTGGTGCATACATTTTTTTTAAGATTTCATTATTGAGGATTAATGCATCTTTATTTTTACACGTCAGTATGACTTGGTTGGCAAGCTCGGAATATTCTTCGTTATTTATGCTCCCTTCAAATATAGCCGATATAATATCTTGTTGACAAATCATATGAGGTGGGATCTCTACAGTGTCATCAGGTAAATGTAGTATTTTTTCTGTTCTGCATTCTCCAATTTTAATAAGCCAATCATTGAAATCAGTTTGGCCTTCTGATCTCATATTTTGTTGCAGTTGAAGATGGGTAAAATGTTTCCATACTATACTTGACTTTATACATGTTTCGATAATGTCAGTTCAATTTCCATGTACAACGACAGGTAATGTTTGTCTGAAATCGCCACCCAACAACATTACCTTTCCACCAAATGGAAAAGTATTCTCCATGACTTCACGAAGCAAATGGTCAATACATTGGAGGGCATAGCATGACATCATTGTGGCCTCATCTATTATAATTAATTTACATTTCTTCAATTTCTTTGCTTGTAAGGATGTCATGCGAATATCTGACACAGAATTTTCTAAAATAGGCACTGGCAGTTTAAATCCACTATGAACAGTTCTTCCACCTTCTAATAAAAGTGCAGCAATTCCAGTAGTGGCAAACGCCATTGCTATTTTTCCTTGGGCTCGTACTGAACTCATTAATAAATTGTACAAATATGTTTTTCCTGATCCGCCAGGTCCATCAAGATAGAAATAACGCTCTGTCACCATGTCATCATCTATAGCATTTTTAATGGCATGAAATGCTTGCAATTGTAGTGTATTTAAAGTTGCAAGTCTTTCTTCTGTTCTTTCTGCTTGTAGTTGAATGTCATAGTCTTCAAAGTTAATGTCATCTATAAGACCTGGATCAGGCAAATTAAAACTTGCACAACTTAATCCATGAGTTAAAAAGACTTCTTCGATTTCCATTAACGCTTTTAAGTGTGCAATGGGTTCATTGTATCGTCGCATAAAGTCTTCAGCCATATTACTTTTAAAAGTCTCCCACAAAGCTAATGCATTTGGAGCATTTGAGAAGATACAAATAAAAGCAAATTGTTCTCTCATCTGTCGTGGCATTTGACATTGTGCTGCTTCTTCTAAACATCTTTCCCACTCTGTATCATCAGCGAGTAAGTTTCTATGTCTTGCAGCTAAATGGAAGGATTCATATACAATGTCATTAACAGTTCTTAAGTGTTCAAAACTTTGTGCTCCAGGAACATTTAAAAGTAATATCCGTAAGCAAAAACGTTCCACATCTCTTGGACTGACTGTGTAAATTCTTGGAATAATTTTATTGCCTCTGGTTTTTCTTGGTCTCCATAATCCATTCACAAAAACATAGTGATATGGAATTTCAATATATAAGTATTGTGTTGCTTCAGCATCAGTGGAATTTAATGCAAACCATGCAGTTAGTGTAGTGTGACGATCTTCACTTTGGGCCAATGCATTCATTTCATTTCCAGCATGGAAATAGACTAAATGTCCTTGTGGCAAATGTACTGCTAACCTATATACTGCATGTGATCTATCATGCATTTCAAATTTTAAAAGCCGCCACATAGCTTCTGGCGCACTGACATAGCGAGCATCTACATGAGATGCAAGTTCATCATGTACTAACTCACTACTTTCAGGGTTGTCTGCACTTTTGACGACTACAGTAGCTGCATCGTAACCTTTGTAAATATATTTGTAGACATATTTAATGGATTTGATGGAAGTGCAGGCTTCTACGTTGATGTGGGCGTTGTACTTCATGAGTAAATGTGGATTGTAGGGTACTACATATCTATTGTCCACTTTTTTTCCACGAATAATGGCACTATCTCCTTCTCTTCTTTTATAAAGTGGATATCCATCACAATTGGCATAGGTTTTGTCTCTATAATCTTTTGGAAATTCTTTGGAACATTTATTATTTTCCATACATGGTGATTGTGGATTAAGGTCACCACAGGGTCCATGAATCATGCGATGAGTAACAATCTCATATAGTCTACCATATAGTTCTGGATCTGGTAGTTCAGCAACAATGACTGCATCCACTTTGTCTGAAGTATCTAATTTATCTTTTTCTTGAAGTATTATTAGAAGATGTGCATGTGGAAGGCCTCTTTTTTGAAATTCAATGGTATATACATAAGCAAGACATTTGCCAAATAACTGATTTATAGTGAAGTCACGTATTAATTCATTTAATTTAATTTTAAAAACTCTGGCTACTAAATCTGGTCGATCTGAAGCAGTTTGTCCAAGAAGTAGATTTAGTGTAATTTCTGGCCATTGTGGATTACATGTAAATGTCACAAATAGATCGGGTTTGCCAAATTTTGTCACAATAGCCATAGCATCATTGTATCTTTCTCTCATATTCCGAGGAGATCCTTGAAAGGAAGATGGTAAAATGATGGCTTTGCCAGCTGTCATGTCTCTGCTTGTAGCCACGTCAGCAACATAGTCCATGAGTCCAGAATATTGTTCTACACGGAGTTTATCTTGTTGATATTTGATAAAGTTTAAATTATTTGCCTCAACTTGCAAATATGAATCAATAATCCATTGTTGTGTTAGTTTCCCACCACATAAAATTGGATTAAATACATTGCGAATGGCAATTTGAGCTACTTTAAATTCAAGCATAGAAACATTATTTCGGATTCTGGCTTTAGCATTTGGGTAACTGGGAAGAGTTAATTTTGGTTGCCAACCTGCTTCTCCGTGTGGGAAAAAGATGGGATATGTCATTGGATCTAAATTTGGACTTAAGATACTCATATTAATAAACGGTTGGTCCTCATTTCTAGGATATATTCGAATGTCTCTTTGAAATGGTGGTTCTCCTTCATCATTCTGAAACACCATTGCAACCTCATTTGTTGTTGGCAAGTTATAACGACGTTTATCAGTATGTCTGTCTCTTTTAAGCACCATATTAACCTTCGGCATTGGTAATTGATGTGTTTGTGAATGAAGTAGTTGTTCATTTTCTACTTCTGCCAATTTTTTATAAGCTTTACTGTAGGGATTGTTGTCCATAATGTTATTTAGCTCTATGAAAACAGTGGGTAAGCATTTTTTATTTTCTTCCATCTGCATACGTTGGTCAACAGCTTCCATTGTATCTAGGACATATAGTTGAGCGAATTTTCTTTTATTTCCTTCCTCTGGATGTAAATGGGAAGTGCGATGATAAATTTGTCCTTGGACTTTAAAACAGTAAGGACCATGTCCTGGTACATTAGCAGCTAATGTTGCCCCCATGGATGCAAAGGATATGGCACTATTGTAGGATCTTATGTTTGTCTTAAAATTTTTGTAGTTTTGAAAAGTAGGTTCAGTCATAATATTTTGTAAATAAATTGGAAATTCTTTCCTTTCTGGAAGTTTGAACTTGCCTTTTTGACAACAACTAATAAATTGTCCATCTCTGGGTCTCTCCTGTTTAAAATAATAAGCCTCACAAAACTGACATTGAGTAGTCATGTCCCCACAACTATGAACCTCTACTGCTAAAGACTTGAGTAGAGGACAATTTGCAAAGCATATAGGATTTTGACTTTCATATTCATCAGGTGAAATGTCATATAATGTTTCAACAACAGGTTCTAAATGTTTTGTTTTTTTCGTTGCTTTTCTTGGTATATGTTGTATTGTTTGAGGTAAAATGTCATGTAATGTTTCATGAAACGGTTCTAAATGCTTTGTTTTCTTTGTTGCTTTTTTTGGTATCTCTTGTATTTTTTCTGGTAAAATGTCATCTGATGTTTGAGCAACAGGTTGTAAATGCTTTATTTTCTTTGTTTTTTTTTTTACATATCTTTAATTTCTGCAAGTGACAGTCTTTTGCTTGCAATTCTTTTGCGTTCTTTTTCTCGTCGAATTTCCTTCTTCTCCGGTGTCTGCTGGCTGTCTGCTCTCTGTCGTCGTTCTCTAGCTTGGCGTCTTTTCTTTTCTTGTTTACTCTCGTTATCAGCCATGTTAATCTGTAAAAATAAAATAATGTACCATTAGTTTATTTTGAGATGTTAAGTTGTTTTTCATGACAAATAGTTATCAATAGTGTGTTAACATTTTATACTTAATCAATTTCAATGCGGTCAATTGAATAAAAGTCTAAATAAGGCCATCAGATAATTATTTAAAGAAATTTTTATTTATTAAACATGTATCCAAAAGCAAGTGTTTCAGTAACTAAAAAGGTATTTTCAAAAAGATGTTATGTCCTTATTTACAGCACTATTCAATTTGTCAAATGGCAATTAAATTAGGGTTTAGGACTGGAATGTTACAATGACAAATTGTATAGATTCTGTGTTTTTAGACTTTTTTGGACTATGCCAATTTATTTTTTAAGTTTACATTGAAGTTTGTATTTAGTGTTAAAGATTATTGGCCCCAAAAGACAAATAAGAGATAGATGATAGATATTACTTTTTATACTGTACCTTGGTTGAAGTTTGATTTGAAGCAGAATCTTTGTTGGTCCTGTGTTGAAAGCCTTCGTCTGATGGTCTGGTACTGTGTTGAAAGTCCTCGTCCAATCGTCTGGTCCTCTGTTGAAAGTCCTCGTCCGATGGTGTAGTCCTCTGTTGAAAGTCCTCGTCCAATGGTCTGGTCCTCTGTTGAAAGTCCTCGTCCACTGGTGTGGTCCTCAGTTGAAACTCCTGTTCCGATGTTCTTGACGCAGTATCTGATATAAAATAAAAATGAAAATGTAATTTTATTTGAATGTATTTGTATGAACTAAAAAATGACATTATTTCTTTGTTTTTCTACAATCCCGTTTGGTTTCCACCACTTTTGGTATGCTTATTTAGGCCTTTTTCTAAGGCTTCTAGATTGTTAAACATAAAATAAGTATCTAAATGTACTTTGGTATGTGTTTGTGTGAGTTTTCATACAATCCTATTTGGTGCGCACCACTGTTGGTATGCTTATTTAGGCTTCTTTCTAAGGCTTATAGGTTGTTAAACATAAAATAAGAATGTAAATGTAGTTTGCTATGTGTTTGTGTGAGTTTTCATACAATCCTGTTTGGTGCGCACCACTGTTGGTATGCTTATTAATGTTGTTTTGTAATGCTTATAGGTTGTTAAACATAAAATAAGAATGTAAATGTAGTTTGCTATGTGTTTGTGTGAGTTTTCATACAATCCTGTTTGATGCGCACCGCTGATGGTATGCTTATTAATGTTGTTTTGTAATGCTAATAGGTTGTTAAACATAAAATAAGAATGTAAATGTAGTTTGCTATGTGTTTGTGTGAGTTTTCATACAATCCTGTTTGGTGCGCACCACTGTTGGTATGCTTATTTAGGCTTCTTTCTAAGGCTTATAGGTTGTTAAACATTAAATAAGAATCTAAATGTAGTTTGCTATGTGTTTGTGTGAGTTTTCATACAATCCTGTTTGATGCGCACCGCTGATGGTATGCTTATTAATGTAGTTTTGTAATGCTAATAGGTTGTTAAACATAAAATAAGAATCTAAATGTAGTTTGCTATGTGTTTGTGTGAGTTTTCATACAATCCTCTTTGGTGGGCACCAATGTTGGTATGCTTATTTAGGCTTCTTTCTAAGGCTTATAGGTTGTTAAACATTAAATAAGAATCTAAATGTAGTTTGCTATGTGTTTGTGTGAGTTTTCATACAATTCTGTTTGATGCGCACCACTGTTGGTATGCTTATTAATGTAGTTTTGTAATGCTAATAGGTTGTTAAACATAAAATAAGAATCTAATGTAGTTTGCTATGTGTTTGTGTGAGTTTTCATACAATCCTGTTTGGTGGGCACCAATGTTGGTATGCTTATTTAGGCTTCTTTCTAAGGCTTATAGGTTGTTAAACATTAAAATAAGAATTTAAATGTAGTTTGCTATGTGTTTGTGTGAGTTTTCGTACAATCCTGTTTGATGGGCACCACTTTTGTTATACTTATGTAGTGTTTTTTCTAATGGTTATAGGTTGTTAAACAAAAAGAATATAAATTTAGTTTGCTATGTGTTTGTTACAATCCTGTTTTGTGTGTACCAGTTTGTGTGTACCATATGTTGCATACTTTGGCCCTCATTCAATTGCAGTTTGGCCAATTCAATAGGGTTCTAAATGTGCTTATTTGGAGCCCTATTGAATTGTCCAAAATATCAATTGAATGAGGGCCTTTGTTTGCTGGATTTGTTATATTGTGAGGGCCTCATTGAATTTTGTTTTTCAATAGGGCTCTATATAAGCACAGAGCATATTTTTGAACAGAAGTTTTTAGTTAAATTGAGCCAAATGTGCTTATATAGGCCCTCATTCAATTGCAATTTGGCCAATTGAATAGGGCTCTAAATAAGCACAGAGCATCTTTTTTTAAAGAAGTTTTTAGTTAGTAAGCATCTATACAAAAGCAAGGTTTTCACTAACCAAAAACTTCTTTAAAAAAAATATGCTATGTGCTTATTTAGAGGGCTATTCAATTGGCCAAATCGCAATTGAATGAGGCCCATAGAGCCCTATTGAAATGGGCAAATCACATTTGAATGAGGCCCTCGGCCATTAAACATATTTAGGTCCTGAATCAATTGCGTTTTGACCAATTGAATAGGGCTCTATATAAGCACATAAAATATTTTTTGACAGAAGTTTTTAGTTAGTGAAGACCTATTATGTGCTTATATAAAGCCCTATTCAATTAGCCAACTCACAATTGAATAAGGTTTATGGTTCGGTTCTTTTTTATACTTAATACTTTACCTTGATTGAAGTGTGGAATGACAGAGGGTCCCCTCCTGCCAATCTTAATCCGCCGGTCTTCTTGTAGTGTCTGTTTGAAAAATAAAGTGAAATAGTGAATTATAGAATTTTTTATTTGTATTTAACAAACCATGGCCTTTTCAGCATTTAAAGTATTTTTGTATCTTACCTCTTCTTCTTTGTTGGTGTTCTTTAAACGGGATTGTGCTTCACAGTGCACGGTGCAAATTGTTGAGAGACGCTGTTGATGCAGAGTCTGTTTGAATATTAAAAAAAGTAGAAAGATTGAGTTTTAGGTGATCTATTAAATTGCAGTAAATTAATTTCATTGAAATATACTTCTGTAATTAATTTGAATTAACATTATTTTTTGGTGGGGTCTACACACATATGTCACATACATGAAGCACATTTCCATAGTTGAAAGTAATTTTTTTGTGTGCGTGTGACATATCACTATACATGAATCATATTTTAATTGTTAAATTAACCTTATTTTTATTTTTGGCCAACATACATAAATGTGTGTGTGACATGTGACTATAGATGATACACATATATGTGCGTGTCACATATCAGTATACATGACTCATATTTTAATAGTATTTTAATAGTCCCAACTTATTTTTTTCTAATGTAATTTAAATGTAGTTGTTTAATTAGTTTGTTGCAGGGGCAATACACATAAATGTGCATGTGACATGTCACTATACATTATACGCATAAATGTGCGTGTGACATGTCACTATACATTATACACATAAATGTGCGTGTCACATGTCACTATACATTATACGCATATATGTGCGTGTCACTTGTCAGTATATATTATACGCATATATGTGCGTGTCACATGTCAGTATACATAAACCTCTTTGTCTTTAATTTTTTTTTTTGATGTCCTGTCTTGATAATAAAATGTAATATATTATAGCTTACCTCTCAGTTGTAATTTGCACAATGCAAAGTAGGAAATTAGGAAAGAATTATCTTCTCAAGTTTTAGCAGCAGTTATCTCAGAAGTCACTCTGTTCATCACCTGAGGAGAAATGTATTTTTCTCTGTCAAATAGGCAGTATTTATAAACTTGTAGAACATTCTGGAAAGTTAGACCGTTAGAACGCAATACGCATGCGCTATTTGCGTTCCAGCTTCCAATTTGCGTTCCATCCGCCATTTTGTGCGTAGTAGTGGTTAAAATGGTGTTTAATATGAGTGTGATCCGTTCCGCATAGTATGTGTTTCATTATTGCGAGTAAGTGTAGTGTAGTTACGTCTGAAGCCTCGTTTTCGTTTTGTTCGGCGGCCATTTTTTCTCTCGCTTAGCCGATTTTCGGTCGTTTAAACTCTTTGTTTTGACTTAAATGGACGTGTAAATGAACTTTTGGAGGTGCCGGATGCCCCCCCGTGCTGTAAGTAAGCTTTTTATGTGTTTGTTGTGTTTATTTCTTGTGTTTGTGATGTTTTGATGCGCGGCGGTTGGAATGGGTCTTTCGCGGCCGTATTTTTTTCCGATGCGGCCGTATTTTGTTGCGATGTTGCCGTATTTTTTTGCGATATACGCAGTTAGCTTTTACGTGTACGACGCAGTGTATTTGTTTCTAAGTCGTGCGTATGTGTGTTAAGAGCGTGTGAGGGGCCTTTTTTACTGTTTTTTTGTTAAGTCTTGCGTCTGTGTGTCTGGGTGTAAGCGGGTGTGAGGCGACTTTGAGTTTTTTTTTGTTATGAAGTTGTGTGTGTGTGTATGTGTGTGTTAACACAGCCGATGTTGGGATGCTCCCACCACCGCAAATGCGGACCCTCGCTTCGCGAGGATCCGCATTTGCGGGGACGTTGTTGGGTTTTTGTTGGCTGGGCGGTTGGGTTTATTCTGTTAAAAAGTCGTGTGTGTGTATGTGTGTGTTAACACAGCCGACGTTGAGCCTCCACCACCGCAAATGCGGGCCCTCGCTTCGCGAGGACCCGCATTTGCGGGGAACTGCGTCCCTCGCTTCGCGAGGGACGTAGTTCTTGCGGGCTCGCTACGCGAGACCGCAAGCGTGAGCAACGACTCGTACGCTCACAACTATATATGTGATAGGTACTGTTTTTTAACAAAAGTAAGATGTATACAAGTAAATAACATTTTAACTGTAATTATTGCAGTTTTTTTATATATTTAATTTTTTTTGTCCTCTATTCAAACTACTTACGTATTAGAGCACGATCTAATATACATATAATCTTATAGAGATCCTTTTGAAGAGGGGAAGAAGAGAATAGAGAAAAGAAAAACAAAAGGGAGGTATGGAAGAGAAGGTGCTAAGGAGAGGTAGAATTTGTTTAAGAGTTGTTCCTCATAAGATCAGCCCACATTGTATGATTATGTCCCTGCATATTTACCACCCAATCTTGAGGATCCATGGGTCCCAACATGAGGCCCATTTCTTGTATGACCGATCCAATTCAGCCGAGATAACGCTCATGCCATATATGAATTTAAGTCTGTTTAGAACCACGCTATATGTAGGTACCTTTGATTTCCAGGCCTTAGCTATCGTAATTCGAGTTGCTAAAAATATTTGATGTGATAGGAGTTGAGCCTGTTTACTAAGGCCTTCTATGGGCAGGCCTAATAGGGCCTCCATCGGTTTTTGGGGAATCTGGCATCCCCATAGTTTCTCTAAGATTTCATAAGATTTCAGCCAAATATAGGCAATTTTGGGACATTCCCATAGAACATGCTTAAGGGTGCCCATGTCCGAACATCCCCTAAAACACTTTCCATCTAGCGAGGGATTGGAGATTTTTAGCCTTATTGGCGTTAAATACCATCTCATAGTAGTCTTATAACTATTTTCCCTTATAATTATGTTCAATGAGGAACTTGTGGCTTGTTTGTGTATCCTACTCCATTGTATATCAGTTAGTTCCATGTCAAGTTCTGACTCCCACGAATGTTGGTGATGCAATCTGAGTGGCGTTGACTGCTCAATTAGGTAATTGTAGATTATAGAAATGTTCCGTTTACCATTCGCATTGTCTAGACAGCATTTCTCAAACGGAGTGGTCTTAGCATTGGCATTCAATTTAGCTACTTTGGATACATTGGCGTGCACCTGAGCAAGATTAAACCATTCTCTTATTGGTAGATTATGCACTTCTCTGAAAATATCTACTGACCATTGCTGGGTCTTTCTCAACCTATCTGCAACCAATGTAAATTTATTTTTTATCCACCACTCAAACTGCAATAGCCTATCCGTTAATACTGTATTTTGGTGTATCCACAATGGGGTAAGCCATGATCCTTTTTCTATCAGCTGTGTTCTCTTATTCGTCTGAGTCAGAACTGCAATGGATTGGATTATACAATTGGTCAAAGAGATATTACCCAATTTAGAATGCATACGAAGCCAACCTACCTGATGGATGTGTAAGCCTCTGTCCTCAAAAATATTTTTTTCTATCTCTACCCATATTGGCAGCTGTTCTTTGCCATACCACTTAGTAATTTGGGCCAGTCTGGCAGCTCTGCAGTAAAATAGTAGATCTGGTAGGGCCCCCCCCCCCCCCCCCCGGTTCTGGTTGCCCTCATGGTTGTCTTGTTTATTCTAGGTTTTTTACGATTCCAGATGAAGCGAGAGATTGCCCCCTGTATAGCCAGGATGTCTTTAGAGCACACGGCCGTTGGGATGGTACGGAATAAATATAGCAGTTTGGGTAATATACTCATTTTAATGGCATGGATCCTCCCTAACCACGAAATTTTGTATGTGGACCATGTTGTAATATCATTGAGAAGTTTCTTTATAAGTGTCGGATAGTTTGCTAAGTAGGTCAATTTAGATTGCCCGGGAATGAGAACCCCCAAGTATCTAATATGGCCTTGTGCCCATCTAAACGAAAAATTCCCTGCAATTTGGGTTTCCAATTGTTTCGGTAGAGAAACGTTTAATGCTTCACTTTTACTTGAGTTAATTTTGAAGCCAGAAATGCTGCCAAAGAGTTCAAGAACATGGAAGAGGTTAGGGAGACTAATTAAAGGCTCAGTGATCGTAAGCAGGACATCATCCGCAAATAGGCTCAATTTGTGTTCTGTCTTTTTCACTCTTACCCCCTTAATATTTGTATCTTCCCTTATTGAAGTGGCTAGGGGTTCAATACACATCGCAAAAAGGAGATAAGGGACAACCTTGCCTTGTTCCTCTTGTGATTTTAAATGTTCGGGATTTAAACCCCTGGTAAGCTACATATACTATCGGGTCTGAGTACAGTGTCAGTATGCCCCTCACTAACTTATCGCTTAATCCAAACTTATGTAAAACCCTAGTCATATATGCCCAATCTATCCTATCAAAGGCCTTTTCTGCATCCAAAGAGAGCAGCATCAAAGGCTTATTTTGGAGAGATGCTACATCAAGCAAATTTAATATGCGTCTGGTGTTATCCGGCGCTTCCCGACCTTGAATGAACCCAACCTGGTCGGGGTGTATCAAGCTTGGTAGAATCTTGGACAACCTATTCGCTAAGATTTTGGAATAAAGTTTAATGTCACAATTGATCAGTGATATAGGCCTGTAACTTTTACATTGGGACGGGTCTTTCCCTTCCTTGGGTATTACTATTACTTTAGCTTCCAGAAATTCTGCCCTCATGGGTTCACCTGACAATAAGTCGTTAAACAGTAGTTGGAGATGTGGAGCCAACACATTTATGAATTGCTTATAGTAAAAATGTGTAAAGCCATCTGGGCCTGGCGCTTTATGTGGTTTTGTTTCTTTTATTGCTCTCTTGACTTCACTCAAATCTATGGGGTTGTCTAATAAACCCGATTGTTCAACATCAAGTTTTGGGAGACTAATGGAGTAAAGGAATTTATCAATTTGGGATATATGGCCAGTCGAACCTGAGCGAGCAGGAGCTGAGTATAGGTCAGCGTAAAACTTTTCGAATGCTTCTGTAATGTCATTTGGCTTATAAACCATCTTTTCATTATCTACCCTTAGTTTGGGGATAAAGGAGTCTGCCCTTTGTTGGTTGAGCTTTCTGGCTAGCATTTTATCTGGTTTGTTCGAGAACGTAAAGTATTGAGATTGGGTCTTTTGTAATATGGTCACAACCTTTTTACGCAGAATACCCTGTAGTTGTTGTTTAAGTTTATGTATTTCAACTTGTGTCCCTGGGGGTCTCCTGGATAGCGGAATAGCTTGCAGGGCTGAAATTTTGTTGTTTATAGAGTTGATTTGGGTTAACTCTGCTTTCTTCGCCAGGGAACCAAGTTGGATACATTTCCCTCTTATTACTGCTTTATGTGCAGCCCACACCCCCCCCATTGGGTACTTCACCAATTCCATTTAGTTCAAAGTATTCTACTATGGTGGCATATATTTTATCTTTTGTGTTCCCATCATTTAACAGGGCTGGGTTAAGCGCCCAAGAAGGGGAGCGTCCTTTGGGCAGCAAATCATCTAGGGAGATGCATATCGCGTCGTGGTCAGACCACGCAATGGGTCAAATTTTTGCCTCCTGTAGGTTTGGGGTTAGGTGTTGCTGGATTAGGATGTAATCTATGCGAGAGTATGTGTTATGTCTAGCCGAATAATGAGTGTATTCTCTATCAGAAGGGTGGAGCGCTCTCCAGGCATCAAGCATGCCATGGTTGTTGAGCAACAATTTGAGGGATTTTGTAGCGGTAGGGATTACCAACGGGTTGGCGAAGCTCGACCTGTCTTTTGTTTGATCTAAAACTGAATTCATGTCCCCCCCTAGGATCCATGTTGATTGTTGCCATTCAGACATCATGTCTGATATCTTATGAAAAAATGCGGACTGTCCCGTATTCGGAGTGTATACGTTTAATAGTGATATTTTGCGTTCATTGACCGTGCCTTGTACCAAAATGAATCTCCCTTCCGGATCTCTACTTGTTAGCGTGTGTTGAAAATTTAACCTCTTATGTATTAAGATGGAAACTCCCTTTTTCTTTTCGGGGGCTGTAGAGTGAAATGTTTGCGGGAAATTTTTCCCCCAATATTTTGGAATAGAGTTTTTTTTTAAATGGGTTTCCTGTACCATAACAATATCCAGTCCCATACGACCGTATTCCCCTAGGGCAATCCCCCGCTTCACCGGCTCGTTCAACCCCTGAACATTGTGGGATGCAATATGTAAGGCCATGATTCACTACCTGCACCAAGCGTCAGATGTGAGGCCCAAGTACTGATGTGTTGATTTTCCCCTTATGGTTGCTGACCTGTAGATTCTTCTTTTTGGAGCGTGTGGTACTCAAGGTACCTCACCCGGCTAAAAAGGATTAGATCAGGTAAATAAAGAGGGTAGGAAGAGGAAGAGAAAAAGTCAGAAAAAGGCACAAAGCGGTTGTAAAAAAAAAAACAAAGAAGAAAACAGATATTAACAAACTGTATAAAGATAAGTTTGTCTTGCTTTCTTTCTCCCCTTCCCCTCTCCCCTCTCTTTCTTCTTACCCTCTACAATTCAATACTTCAACAGTACTATCTACACGTAAGTAGTTATAAAAAATATACCTGTAAACAAATATATATACACAAAGCTTTTGTTGAAATTTACTAAATATGTATATAAATCTATACACAATTTAAACTTGGTTGAGGAGAGACCCCCGGTATCTTTTCAATAAGATATCCAGATGACTCGCCAGATAAAAAAAAAAAAAGACAAATAAATAAAAAAACAAAAAAAACAAATAGACAACAAAAACAAGCAAAAAAGGAACAAAGAGTAATAGAACAAATTTACTCAATTGACCCCCTCTGGGGCACATCTTTAAAGAACCATTAATTATTAAGTGACTATAACCATGTTATTGAAAACTGAATAGTGAATTATTTCTTTAACAGACCCTTAACTAGTCCTGATTCTGGTACCTTGGGAGAGTAAGTATAGTTGCATGGGTATGTATGCTGATGCAGGGTTAAAGCTATACTGTCTTAACTGCATATCTAATATTAACCTTGAGACTGTAGCCTTAGCATTTGTGGTTAAATAACCCCTACATTACTTTACTTCAAAGTTATAGGGCATTGTCCTCATTTAAGAATGTCTTTCCTGCTATTTTGTCTCCCACGTCCAGGAAAAGGAAAAAAGTATTAGGTTAAAGCAACCTCAATGTCTCTGCTGTCACGCTCTAAAGCGCCTGTAGGGTCTGGCATCCGGGCGTTGAGTTGTTCCTCCAGGTTCGTGCACCTGAATATTCCAGGACGTTAGCAGCGTCATTCCCTCCTCCACATCAAGAACAGCATGGGTCTTTCCATCCTTTACAATGTTCAATTTGAAGGGAAAGCCCCAGGAATATCTCGACCCTTGTGCAAGTATGGCCTCTAGAAGTGGTTTGAAGGTTCTTCTATTATACAGGGTGGTCGGGGAAAGGTCAGCATACACACTCGGTTGACCCCCTGCGCATTCTGGTATACCTGGTCTCGCTGCCTTCATAAAAAGATCTTTCGTGGTATAGAAGTGGAATTTAGCGATAACGTCTCTCGGCCTCTCTCCCGCCATCGGGCGTCCCGTCAGTGCCCTATGGACGCGGTCTAATTTAAAGGCATCCTCTGTTAAGTTTGGCAGCAGGTATCTGCAGAGATCTAACATGTAGTTTTGCAGATCTGTGATCGTTTCTGGGAGATTTCTGATCCTGATGTTTTGACGGCGGGACCGATTCTCCAAATCTTCCTGTGCATATTGGAGTTGGTTCTGTTCGTCTCTTAGAGCCGACATTTCACCTTCTAATTGGATGTGTGCGTCCAATAGCTCATTGTATTTCGTTTCCAGGTCAGTCACCTTTGAGTCTACTGCTTTTATCTCACCTTTGAGTTCTGCCGCTACTTTTTTGATTTCTCCAGTGACCTCTGTTCTAAAAGAGGAGATGAAGTCTTTTAGATCCTGGATATCTGCTTTCGTACTGTGTGCAGTCGGTTCCATATTAGACGCCTGCATGCGCTCGGGAGATGAGGGTGGCTGTTGAGTAAATTGAGTTGGGGTCCTTGCTGTACAAAAGTCCTGTATTGATTTAGTCGCCCTTCTCGTTGAGGTCCCAGCCATTCCTTTATTGTGGCTTATAGACATAAATATTCACTGTTTTTGTCTGTTTTTGTTACGTCACTTTACTGTAGGTTGTGCCACCATACCTGGGGGATGGGGTTCGTTTACATAATGAGCATAGTATTAGTCTCTTGCATCATAAAATATGGTCGTTTGTGTGCTGCCAATATGTTGTTAAAGGTTGAGAGTCTTTGAAGTAGGGGACACCAGACCCCTTGGATAGCAATATATTGTAATTGTATTGCAATGATATAGGTATTTATAGCACAGCTTTATTTCTCAGCTGATGCTGTATATAGCAATGTTTCAAGGTATATCCTCTTGTCCCCCAGGTGGCAGTGTTGTATGATGTTAGATGCAGTTCCAACCCAGGCCCATTCAGATAATGGAAGAGGCTTTTATGAATATGGAAATCATTGATCTCCAGAAATGAAAGACAGTTTGGATATAAATATGAATCCTATATCTGCAGGTTGAGGTCTTTCAATCTGTTACTGTTCATCAAATATTTTGGCCACCAGATGGCAGCATTTGTACTAGTTTTCTTGCAGAGTGAAAATGTCAATTCTCTTTATAGCAGCAATGCTCTTGCTTATGTAATAGGGTATGGAGAAATTGTGTTGCTTATTAGGATATCTCAAGTAAAGCACATCCCATGGGGGTCACCTTCTATTCAGGGCCTTGACTTAGGGGCTTCCACTCCCTTCTCAATGCCAGTTATATGTCTGGTTGTGTAAACCCCAGGCTGCTCCCCTGCTCTCTCTGGGGCCCCCTCCTTGCTGGGCTGAGGTTGTGATGTGGTGTCTCACCTCTTTTTCTTCCCGATTAGACAGGTCTGGCTCTGGCGGGTTGGTTCCGCTGTCCTCCGGTCACGGTCTGCAGTCCGGCCAGCGTGATTCAGCTTCTCCTACAGCGTCTGTTGCTGTTTCCACTCACGCAGGGCCTCTCCGATCAGGCCTCTGCTGTCTTCTCTCTGGCACTGTGCTGGCTTCGGATGGCTGTAACGGGGTCTCCGCTCCAATGTGAAGTCGTGCTCTGGTAACCTGATTGGGGGTAGATCAGGCAACAGCAGGCAGCCAGCAGGCAGCGTGGGTGCTAGGCCCAGGCCTCCATAGTATAGTAGCTATTACTGTAGCTAGCTTCCCTCGGCTGGGACCAAACTGTTCCTTAGGGTCTAAATAAGATCAGTCAGGTGCCCAATCGTGCCCTTAACATTTTTGAGCACTTGGGAAGACTTTTGAGTGAACTTATTTGAGATCTAATATTGTTACAGAAACCATGTGACAGTGATTTTTGAAATAGTCATGGGACATGTACTCAAGGCCTAGAATTTTAAGGACATTTTGAGCACTTGAACAGCATTTCTTAGAAGTTAACTCTACAAGTGTAAAGTGGTATCTCAGGAGTGATTTATGGATGAACTTAATTGGTGGGAGGCCTGGAATGGTGACCTATGTACATCATTATATGGATTACTTTTACAAGGTCTTTGTTAGACACAAATGTGCCTATTTACTTATTATATATGACTTTTATATCTATCTTACAATGGGAAATATATTTTTCCTTGCAAACTTGACATTCTAGTAATTGTTTGGTAGAATTATAAAATGTTGGTAAGTAGCTATTTTTGGGGAATCAAATATGTTGGATATTTTTTTTTTATTCAATAGTGTCAGACAATATATGCTTTTATAATATTACTTAAAGTACAGGATAGACTAACCACTTTGGACACATGATGAGTATATTTTGATCATGATATGAGTAACAGCTTTCTGTGCTCTAGTCATTTAATGACCTATAATAAAACAAAATGATTAACTAAACACGGATTGAATCTTATCTTATTAGTGTTGAAGTGTACTCTTATATTCCCAAAATAATATTTGTGAGAATCTCAAATCAAACTTGATATATCTAAAGGAAAAGTATATTCTTATATTCTCAAAATGATATTTAAGAGAATTTCAAGTAAAACTTGGTATATCACAAGGAGATACAAACCAAAAAGTGGCAAAATAACAAGTTGCATATGGTAGAAATGTTGTCTAAATATACACATTGACAAGAAAATGTTTAAATTATAATACATTTAATAATGTTTATAATTAAAATCAAGAAAAATAAACAATTACAAAATAAAAGTTGACTAGAGAGTTACATGAAGTAAAGTTACTAGTGCTCCACCGAAGGCACCGCTAGGCTGTGAGATTTTAAATTACAAAATGGATATATGTATTTGTGTCAAAAGGTGGTAAAGTATTAATTATATTTTTTAGACCCAATAGATATTAATACTGTTATCACATAGGTTCACTGAGATGCTCAGGCAATTAATAGCAATGGGCTCACAATTGTGATCCATTGAAAGATTGCTAAATGGTCACACAGACTCATCAAAATAGTAGATGAAGTGCTGACTACACAAGTCCTTTTCTTTATAACAGTAAGCTCACTATTATAAATAGATTATTCCCAAATAAACTCACTGACATGGTAAATCAGTCTGTGAACACACAAGCTATGTATTATGCTAGGAAACCTACAATGGTAATTGTCATGAATCAGCCAGTGGCCATATTGGATTTGGTGTGAACTATGCTGGGGCCATTTTGTGACTGGCAGCGGTGGCCATTTTGGGCTGGGTGGTCTTCCACATGCTGTTGCCATGGGGAGGAACAAAAGGTTTGGGACCCACTTGTTATGGATATATTGTTGTGTTGTGGTCTAGGGGATAAAGTATTATAAGTTTACCCATTAGCATATCCCCATCCCTTCCATGTTTAGGCTCATTGTAATGGGTGTCATTTGAGGGAGCTGGTGGGATGTGTTGGTTCTATGTGTGTGAAACATTGTGTGTTGTATTTGTAAATATGAATGTATGGTATTATATTAGTATGTCATTATATTGTAGAGGGGAAGCCATTGAATACAGCCACGCCTCCTTTGTTCCCAAAGGCCTGTTAATCCCATTAGCTAAGTATCCAGCATAGAACTAACAATGGGAAGCTCACAGCTGGAGAGCAGACAGGCAGGCACCCAGAAACAATGGGATGGCCTGAAGGCTTCTCATGGGCACAAGAGAACCAACGTATGCTTTGCCCTGGAGAGTCAAAACCCAAATGAATTAGTTGGCCTCGCCTAGTGGGCGGACCTGGGAGGGGACTATTGGTTCACACACAGTTCCCCTTCATGATTGGCCAGACGTCATTTGGGGCTGGCTAACGGTAGCCACTTCCCCCATTCTTGTGTGATGTGGTTAAATATGCTGTTCTAAAATAAAACATGGTTCATAATTTTCATCAAGACTTTGTGTGCAGGTGTATTATTGACCCAAGGGCATATGCTGGCAGAGGAGATCGTTTCTGACTTCCTTCCAGGGTTCCCAGCGCACACTACCTTAAGCTGGGACTTATGCTCTTGCATCCGCAAAGAAGGTCCATTGGTCTGAGTCACCCAAATCTTAGGTCTAAAACCTACAGGAGATAAGAGGACTAGGATCCTCTATACTCCATCATCATTGTAGGTTGTGACAGTAATCTGAGCAGAAATTACTGTAAAGTCACACAAGCACACCAGTGTAAGAAACAATTAGCCACACAGACTCATTGAAATAGCAGCAAACTCAATGTGTTTTGTGGCATATTATAGTGGTAATGGGATTACTGAGAAAAATAATTGTTGCCACACAGGCTCTTGACAATATCAAAAGACATAGGCCCCCATTTAATTCCAATCCTGTAATTATCTTCATACTGCCCGTATGTCTGCGAGTTAGAAATTCGTTACAGTTGCGGATGAATTTAATTGCTCAAGCCCACAAGTACAGGCTCACAGGCACCACATGCAAACCATGAACTAGTACATAGCATTTCAGGGCATGATCATGATCAATTAAGCAAGCCTGTAAGTTACAATTTGGTGTAATTAGTGGGGTGCTAGGGATATGTATTATGGGTTAGGTAGGTAGTGTAAGGGTTAAAGGGGTAGAGGGGTGTTAATGGGGTAGTGGGTTTAATAGTGTAGAGAGGGGTTAAAAGGGTAGAGGGGGCTAATAGTGTAGAGGCAGGGTTAATAGAATGTAATAGAGAGGAAAGGGTTAATCGTGTAGTGTTTAGATTTGCTGGATGAACTTCATGGCACTTATAGTGTAAATTGAGAGGGTTAAGTATTGTCCCATAAGGGTCTGTAAAAAGGCTCATTACGGTCTAGATAGACCCCCATGAGTGATGGGGTTTTAGGTTCCCCAGGGAGTTCTTATAGTACCCCCGCAGCAGGGATTAATTCTTTAGTAAACGCTGGTCCTTTCTTTACCTTTACGGTCCTTTAAGGACCCGCAAGGCACGCAATTAGAATTCTAAAATGCAGAGGGGGTCCCTGTCAGGACCCCAGCTGCTAGGGGTAATATGGGGACACTGCAGGGGTCCTGATAGGTGGTTAATTTTAGGTGCCGGGGGGTACTTGGGCTTAACTGTTTAACTGCCGCGCGGGTCCCGATCTGGACCTATGCAGCAAGGGCTGATGTTGGAAGCCTGCAAGGTTTCCTGCAGGCTTTTATTAATATTGGTGGCAATCTATTTTGCCATTGGCTACGTCTAACCCGTTACTATGGGTTTGACTAATTGATCCTGTTCACGATCGCACATCCACGTGCGACAGACTGGATTAAGATTTAGCTTCTCTCGCCTGTTGCTCGCAGGCCCTTCCAATTTAATAGCGACGTAACCCGGGAGATTTTCAAGCATGCAGGCCTTAAGAGCTACACGTTAGACCTACAAGGCTCCAATTTAATAAGGCTGATAGTACATAATCTCCCAATAAACCATCCCAATAACCCAAACAATGAGACAGACTCCAATATGGGATAAAACAGGCCACAACTTTATTTGAGTGACAAAGAACATAACATAACAAATCAGAGGTGAATGCTCAGGACCACAAGAGGGAGCCCACATATGAAGTCTTCAGGAACTCCGTGCCCAGGAGACCATCATAACCAAACCAGGTGTATACTAACACCAAAATAATCCTTCTACCTACAACGAGCACTCACTCTGCCACCGGCCAGCCGATAAAGGCTAGCCCTGCCATCAAACAAAGGCAAGGCCTGTAGTATCCCTTTCTTAAGGGCAAAAATAAAACCCCTAATTCCCCCTGTCCTGCCTGTAGTACAGAGGAGCATACTCAATTTCCAAATCTGAATGTCTGATCGTTACCCCTCCCAAACGTCTAACAAAGGAGGAAATAATTGTATTAACCTTAGTCCTTGCCTTATCAAGCTTAACAGGGTCCGACGCCACCCTCCAACATAACGGAGGAGCAATTCCAGACCAAATAACTACCAGCCAAGTAAACAAATATACCAACCGCCTGAAATAATTCTTAATATCTCTGATCAATTTCTTCATAGGCACCAGACTCAAATCGTTCCCCCCTAAATGAATAAGGATTCTACCAGGAGGCCCCATAACCCTGGAATGTCCCACTATGACATGCAGCAACAGATGCCACCTCATGCCCCTAGACCAAAACCATCTCACATCTACTACTGACAAATCAAGGCCCAGCTGGATTCCTCTGTCCCCACCGCAGCTCTCCTGGCCCAAAAAATACATGAATGACCCATTATCCACAGACGATGAGAAGAACCTGCAAGATAGTGAGGACACATATAAGGAAGAAATCTATAAGACTCCCATCTCCCAATCTTCTTAACTGTGTCTTTTTCCAAGCCAAGCCTAGCTGCCTCTGTGGTGGCCCCAATTCTAAAGGAGTGAGTCCCATACTGGGAGTTCCAAAGCCATTAAGCAAGCTTTAAACACTGCATTCAATTAAAATCTGGACAGACTAGACCTGTCTTTATGAAACAGAAAATAACCCTCTCCTGCTGGGCGCCAATATAGGGAAACACAAAAAAGAAGGCAAAAGTTGCTATCTTGAGTGGGGTAAATTATAACAGTCTTCCCCTTGCCTAATTGATCCGTTTTTGATCTCCTAAGAAAAATGGAAATGTAATCCCCACTGACCTTAACCTCTGACAATAGTAAACCCCCAATCACTGATTTTGAAGGTGCTACCAGCTCCGGAATCCTAAAGGCTCCAAAAATGCCAATACAAGAGCCACCTTAAATAAAATGGCTTTGTATTCAACTGAACATACTGAAAGCAGAGAACCCACCATCCTAACCAATAATGCAAAAGAAAGGGCCTCCTTTTTGTTCTTAACCTGGCTACCCATCCTCCTACGTAAACCTATACAAACTTGATGGTCTATGAATAACTGAGTAACATCCTGTCCATGTAACTAAAAATAGAAAGCTATAGTCATTAAAGTTTGATACAGGGCAGTAATAGACCTGCCCTGTGAGTGTTTTACGAATACAAAGGACAACAACACCTGTGCGGTTTTACCTTGCGACTACCGTTGTTTTGCCCTGTCAAAGAACAGTGCCCATTCGCTCCATATTTTGTTGAAACACTCCCATGTACTCTTGGCCAGCGAGTTTTGGATCAGTGTCTCTATGGTTAGAATGGTAGGGACCATAGGTGTCTTCATCCCATCCACATCCAGTACCGCTTCTCAGAATCTCTGCCACTGAAACTTAGAAAAAGCATTGGCTATAATTGTTATGTTCACCTGGGATGTGAACAGTCCTACAAAATATATTGCATTCTAAGCATCGCAAAAATACCTTTCTGAGCAACCTAACCACCGGTAGTGAAGATGCCAAAGTAGCATTAATGGCCTGAACCACCCCCATGTTGTCACAGGGAAAAACCCCATCCTGGTTATACAAACTGTCCCCCCACAGATACAGTGATACAACAATGGGAAAAGTTGAAGCAAAACCAGGTTCCTTAACATGTCAACAGCCCAATGCTGTGGCCATGCCTCAGCGCACCAATGGCCCATAAAATAAGCTCCAAAGCCACCGGTACCAGCCGCATCTGTAAAAAAGTCTAATTCATCGTTCTTAACCGGATCATATAATAACCGCCTGGCTATTAAAGTGAGAAAAAAAACTCAACCATACCGGGAGATTGTGCTTCCTTGTTACCCTGATATGATGGTGAGACTATGTAACCCTGCCATGGCAAGCGATAGGCATCTAGAAAATATCCTGCCCATAGGCATAATCCAGCAGGCAAAGTTAAGTTTACCCAGCAACGATTGCATCACTTTCAAAGTCACCTATTTTACAGCGATAATGGATTTGATGGTTTCCCGCCAGATCTGAGATCTTGTCCATTGGCAACCTACAGACCATATGCAAGGAGTCAATTTGAATTCAGAGAAAACTCAGGACATGAATAGGACCTTCCATCTTGGTAGCCGCTAATGGAACCACAAAATCCAAAGCCATCTCTGAGAACTGTTGTAGAAGTCCGACGCATACATCCGATCCGGGTGGGCCCACAAAGAAAAAGTCATCCAAGTAATGCACCATTGACGTTAAACCGGACATGCGGGCGGTAACCCGGTTTAGGAACAAGCTAAACTTCCCAAAGTACAAGCATGAGAAGGAGCATCCCATTGGCAGATAAATTAAGTCAATGAAGTACTGCTTGTTAACCTGACAACCTAATAAAAACTGCGAAGACGGGTGCACCGGTAGTAAGCGAAACGCAGCTTCTATATCGGATTTGGCAATTAGCTCCTTTCTACCAGCCTGATCACCTGGAAAAATTATGCTTAGGTCACTGCCGACAGACTCCCATCAATGCCATCATTAACCGACGAAACTTTTGGGTATCACAGATGGTGAATAAAGCTAAATTTTCCCCGGCTCCTTCTTTGGAACTAGGCCCAGAAGGGAAATTCTCAGGTTCGGCATTGGCAATACTCCAAAGGGACACACCATCTTACTTTGTTCCACCTCCCCTAGCAGCTTCTCCAAGACTAGTGAAAGGTTTTCTCTGGCAGACTTCAAATTAGGAAAACAACTACCGCGCACAGGATAAAAAAAACAATGGAAAAACATGATAACAACAACTGAGCATTCGCAGGCCTAAACCTGGTGTACACCTTTAACCAAGGCTTCATCCTTTCTTCCCCCTTTTCAGCAACACCTCCCGATCTTTGGGAGCAACGAAAAAGAGGGTGATGTAGCCCACATTTTGAGCATTCATGTGTGTACTTACAAGTTGCACCCCATTTGCAAGAATTCTCATTAAAAGCGAAGCAGCCTTTTTTAACCTACATTGCCGATCCAGCTTTCCTGGCCGCAGACGCCCCCAGGGTGCAGAGGTATTGCCAACTCCCCATATCCCTATCATCCCATTGCATGTCCGGATGTACCGAAAGCCATTGCCGGAACTTGACATCATAATGCCACCAAGCCAGTCCCCCATAGGTCCTATGGATACAATCAATCTCATCGAGGTAGCAAAACATGGCAGAGCAGTAGGTGATTTTCACCTATGATACTGGCTAAAATCACGTAAGCTTGTAACTAGTGATGTCGTAAACATCAAATTTTCGGTTTGCGAACCGCAGACGCGAATTTCATCAAATGTTCGCGAACGGGCGAACATCGGCGAACCGCCATAGACTTCAATGGGCAGGCGAATTTCAAAACCCACAGGGACTCTTTCTGGCCACAATAGTGATGGGAAAGTTGTTTCAAGGGGACTAACACCTGGACTGTGGCATGCCGGAGGGTGATCCATGGCAAAACTCCCACTGAAAATTACATAGTTGATGCAGAGTCTGGTTTTAAGCCATAAAAGGCATAAATCACCTAACATTCCTAAATTGTTTGGAACAACATGCTTTAAAACATCAGGCATGATGTTGTATCGATCAGGTAGTGTAAGGGTTACACCCGCTTCACAGTAACAGACTAGAGATGTCGCGAATAGTTCGCCGGCGGATTGTTCCCGGCGAACATAGCATGTTCGCATTCGCGGCGAACAGTGAACATATGCAAGATTCAACCCGCCCCCAATACTTTATCATTGAGCAAACTTTGACCCTGCATGTCACAGTCAGCAGACACATTCCAGCCAATCAGCAGCATACACTCCCTTCCAGAGCCATCTACCTCATGGACAGCAGCCATTTTGGAATCATAACTAACTTGCAGTCTTACTGAGAGGAGGGAGAGTGTAGGTGCTGCTGATTGAATAGGGAAATCAATAGCTAGGCAAGTTTATTCAGTGTCCAGTTCAGTGCTGAAGGACTCATCATATCTCTGCTCTAAACACAGCACTCCAAAAAGCCCTTTTTAGGGCTATTAAAGATTTTTTTTCTTTGTTTTTTTTCTGTGTAATCTAACTTCATTTGCCTGTCTCCCTGCTAGCCCCTGCTTGCAAGTGTGTGTGTCAGGCTCACAGCTTATACTGTGTGTGCACAACGCATACAATATAATATTGTTTACTAGTTGTCTACTTTAAAAAAAACTAACTTTTATTTTCTTAAATCTAAGTGCATTTGCCTGACCGCCAATCAAAGTTCATTTGCTTGACCGCTAACCAGTGTGTGTGTCAGGCTTACAAGTACTGTGCCAAGAGGATGTGTGCATGCTTGAGCTCCAAACAAAAGGCTTTTTAGGGTCTTAGTCCCTCAAATACAAGTTTTATTTTAACACCTTTCTGTTAATAAGCACTTTGTGCACGGTGTTGTTAATTTTTGGGAGTTTTTGTGGTTTTTTTCTTAGTTTAATTTAAGTTTTAGTTTTCTGGGGGTCAGGTTAAGCTCTCTATTCCAGGAGAGTGAGCTGTCTCCTGGATACTTTGCCACACCCCTCCCTTAGCACTTTACCTTCACTCCTGAAACTATTTTTACTTTGACTTTTTTTTTTTTTTTTTAAGTTTTTCAGGTTTTGTTAAAGTTTTGTTTGTTTGGTGTTGGGTTTTATGTTTTGGGGGGAGAGAAGACAAGTAACATCTTTGTAGGCAGTGGGGGGGAAAACAATTTGAAGTTTTGTTTACAAGGCTTTTTTTTTTTAACATCTGACATAGAGACAAAGAGGGGTTAAAAAGCCTCTGTGTTCTCTGTGTTGTTGCAATTAGCAACACCTTGCAACAGGCCTTTAACCCTTCCACTGCCAAACATCATCTCTCTCTCTCCCTTAGTTTTGTCTCCCTTAGTTTTGTCTTTTTGTTTCTTTTTCACACTTTTATATTTTTAAAAAAAGAAAACCGTAAAAATCATAAAACAAAAAATAAAAATAAATAAAACAAATAATCTAAAAAAAAAGGGTCTAAACATAAGGGATAAGACCACTAAGAAGCCTCAGGGGTCAAAAGGGGGAATAATGGCCCCTGAAAATCCTAGCTGCAGCACTGCACAGCATAGGCCCCAGGCAGATAAGGCAGCCCCAGCTCCTGGTGGTTCTGCCAGCAGACCTACCCCTGTGGCTAATACCTGGTCACAGGTGGTTTCTGCTGGCCTCAGTAATACCACCGCTGGGGCTGAGGGGCTGATCACCAGGAAGCACGGGGTTAAATGTCAGATGTCTGGGGTCTACAGCATTGATATCTATCTGCGTGCTGCAGCTAATGTCATCAGCCCCTCTGTTATAGTAGCAGCCTCAGCTTCTCACATACTTATACAGAGAGGCATCACAGTGGGGGGATTATATGTCCCAATAGAACCCCTGGAAGGGTTGGGCACAAAAGTAACACTCTCTAATGTGCCCCCCTTCCTACCAGACTCCCTCCTGCACCCCCACCTGCTAACCCTAGGGGAAGTAAAAACACCATTTATTAAAATTCCCCTGGGGTGCAGAGAGAGAGCACTTCTTCATGTGCTCTCTTTCAAGAGGTAGGTACAAATGTGCCTGCCTCAGGGCGCAGAAAACATAGAGGGGTCTTTTGGGGTTCCATTTGAGGGGGTGCTCTACAGGATTTTTTACAGCACTACGGAGGTGCAGTGCTATCATTGCAAGGGGTTGGGGCATACACGTAGGAATTGTCCTAATGTAAAGCATCATGCCCCAGCCCCAGCAAATGGCACCTCCGTCAGTACAGCACCCATCCCCGCTGAGCCCATAACAGCGGGGACCTCAAGGGTCATAGCCCCCCCACAGAGCTCAGGCAAGGAGGCCGTTCCTCAAGCCACCACCACGGCCTCCAAACCCCCTTCTTCCCCAAAAAAGCCATCTGTGTCTGTGGTCTCCAGCAAGACTGCAGACACGGGGAAAAAGGGGAAGAATGTCACCGGTCCTCCCAGTGTCACAGCTGCATCTCCCAAGTCCCAATCTGCCCCCACCATAATTACATCAGTTAGTGTGGGGGCACAGTGTAAGCAGAGGGATAATAAGCCCTCTGCAGGGGAGGCAGCTAGTGGCAGCTCCTCTTCCAGGAGTGACGTCCCCAGGAAGAGGAAGCATAAAACCAACAGGGAGGTTGCTGATAAGTGGGAAGTGCTCTATAGTGGAGCACCTCCCTCTAAAAGCAAGAAGAGGAACAAAACATCTCCTCCTCATCCGGTGACATTGACTGGCCTGGTTATTAAGCTCAGCCAGCCGGTGCCAGACCACACTTCTCTCTCTCCAGACCCTATAGGGATTAATGTGGAAAAGGGTCTGGAGGAAAAGCAGGGGCAAGAGGGTCTCCCAAGTGAGGTAGGGGTAGACAAGAAAGATCAGGTTCTGCCTCTGGCCTTTGAGGGGAGTCCCAACAAAGCCCCTGCTGAATGGGTAGTCAGTGTCCCTGAGGTGCTGAGCTTCAAGGGCACCAGTCAGTCTCCTCCTCCAGTGTCACTCTCTAGTGACATACCTTGGGCTTTGTTAGAGCCCCAGGCCGAGTCACTACTGGAGGGGGGGAATATAGGCATGACCCCCATTCAGGACCCCATGGATTTGTCTGTCAGGGGGGATGTGGCACAAGGGGAAGTGGAAATGGGGGAGGGTGATAAAACAGGTTTTCCTGTTAACATCATGGGAGAGCCTGTCTACCCTCCTCAGCCGTCCACTGACCCTAACATCGGTGCCATCCAAGCTGAGCAAGCAGCGGTGGAACTGGCAGAGGAGGCATATAAAGCCTCCAAGGCTTCCATTAAGAAAGCCATGCCAGCCACTGCTGTCCAGCCAGCTACCCCTGAATGCACTCCTGAAGCTACAGGGGTGCAGCAGCAATCCAAGGGTCCATTATTTACCTTGAAGGGTGCTAAAGGGACTCCTTCTGTATCATCTAAGAGGGGGTCCCTGAGAATAAAGCTGAGGAAACTGACTCTAGCCGGGGAGGATGGAGTAAAAGCCCTCAGCCAAGAGGAGCCCAGGGGTGACCCACTAGAAGGAACATCAGATTCTGGGTGGGTTATCCCTGTCAAGGAAATAGATCTATTCCTTGAGAGCACCCTTCATGGACAAAAGAAAAGGAAGGTGTGGCTGGCCTTGGAGAGGTGGAAGAATATGTTGTTTATTCTCCACTCTCTCCAGCAATATCTAGTGGTCAGCACTAGGGCCAAGAATTCTGGGACTGCGGAGCATCTCCGCGTCCAGAAATTCTATAAATTGTGCGTGTCCTATCAGCTGTCTCAAGGGTCTGAGGAACGCACAATTCCTGACACGCAGTAATGGCTTTGCACATCAGCACGCTAAATACCAATGGCTGTCAAGACAGTTTCCGCAGGTTCCAGGTACTCTCCTATTTATATCAGGGAGGGCACTCTGTGAGCTTCCTGCAGGAAACTCACACCACTCCAGAGGCTGAGGCCTCGTGGCAACTGGAGTGGAGAGGCAGGGTCTTCTTCAGCCACTTCACATCGGCGTCATGTGGAGTGGTGACCCTGTTCTCAGAGTCTTTTCAGCCAGAGCTGCTGCTTGTGAAAGCTGTTATCCCAGGCCGTCTAATCCACCTCCGGGTCCGAGAGCAGGGTAGCATCATTAACCTAGTTAATATATATGCCCCTGCTGGAGGGCCCGAGAGAGTGAGGTTCCTTGCCAGACTGTCCCAGTTTTTGGAGACGGTTGACGCAGATGAGTGTTTGGCACTCGGGGGTGATTTCAACTGCACCCTCGACGCTCTGGACCGGAATAGTCCAGAGCCGTACCTGCCTTCTGCGTCAGCCCTGCTGGAGATCATCGCCCGCTTCTCCCTGGAGGACATCTGGCGAGAGCAGAACCCAGGGGCATCAGACGGTTTCACCTACGTCAGGGTGAGAGCCGGTCTGGTGTCCCACTCCCGGATCGACAGACTATATATATCTAGTCACTATATGTCACGAGTCGGTTCTTGTGCCATTAGGCTGGCTCCGTTCACAGACCACAACTGTGTGTCTGTGACGGTGGCGCTAACGCCAACAGTGCCACGAGCCGCCTATTGGCACTTCAACAATGCTTTGTTGAAGGACCAGGGGCTCGTGACATTGATCCGGGAGTTTTGGACGGACTGGAGGGGTTGCAAGGGAGACTTTGCCACTTTAAAACTGTGGTGGGACGTGGGCAAGGTTCATTTGCGACTTCTGTGTCAGGAATATACCAAGGGTGCGAGTGGGCAGCGCGAAGCTGAGTTGGAGTCACTCCGGCGGGAGGTACTCCATCTGGAGCAGAGGCTGTTCACTTGTAGGGACCAATCCCTGCAGAGCGAGTATGTAGAGAGGAAGGGTGTCCTCTGTGACCTGGAACGACACCAGGCCAAGGGGGCATACGTGCGCAGCCGCTTAGGTTTTCTCAAAGATCTAGACCGTGGCTCGCGCCTCTTCTACTCACTGGAGAAAAAGGGGGGTAACAGTAGGCACATCACCTGTCTTCTAGATGAAGACAGTGCCCCCCTTACAGATCCGGAGAGTATTCGGGATAGAGCCCGGAACTTTTATAAAGATCTTTACTCTCCGGATCCCATTTCTCCAGATGCCTGCAGGGTGCTATGGGAGGGGCTCCCCACAGTCAGTGAGGGTGTAAGAGAGCGGCTTGATATACCACTATCTTTTCAAGAGCTCTCTGAAGCCCTCCGTGCCATGTCCTGTGAGAAGTCTCCAGGACTGGACGGACTGACTGTAGAGTTTTTCCAATTTTTCTGGGAGACTCTGGGACCTGATTTCCATCTGGGAGATGCCCCTGTCTTGTCGCAGGGCAGTACTTGGGGGAAGGGGGATCTCCGGCTTATTAAGAACTGGCGACCGGTCTCTCTGCTCAGCACAGACTACAAGATTGTAGCTAAAGCCATCTCGCTTAGACTTGGGTCTGTGCTGGCAGAATTGGTTCACCCTGACCAGTCCTATGCGATCCCGGGCCGGACTATCTTTGATAGTATCTTTCTGGTCCGGGATCTATTGCATTATTCTCGCAGGACCGGTCTGTCACTCGCCTTTCTCTCTTTAGATCAAGAGAAGGCGTTTGACAGGGTGGACCATGGTTACCTCATAGCCACTCTGCAAGCGTACGGCTTTTGCCCACAGTTTGTGGGCTTTATAAGAACGCTGTACGCCTCTGCAGAGTGTTTACTTAAAATCAATTGGTCCCTAACAGCACCTTTGGTATTTGGACGAGGGGTGCGTCAAGGATGTCCCTTGCCTGGACAGTTATATGCACTGGCCATCGAGCCTTTCCTCTGCCTACTGAGGAAAAGGCTCACAGGGCTGGTGCTAAAAGATCCAGACATGCGGATTGTCCTTTCAGCTTATGCTGACGATGTGCTCCTCGTGGCCCAGGATCCAGTTGATCTTGAGCTGGCAAAACAGTGCCAGGAGGTATATTCAGCTGCCTCCTCCGCTCAGATCAACTGGTCCAAATGCACAGGCCTTTTAGAGGGTAATTTACAGGTAGACTCTTTGCCTCCCACGTTTCGTGACATCACGTGGGAGGCAGATGTCATTAAATATCTGGGGGTCTACCTGTCCGCTGTGGACGCTTCCGTCCCAGACAACTGGAGGGAGTTAGAGGGCAGTGTCCTCTCTCGTCTGGGACGATGGAGGGGTCTAGCAAAAATGCTTTCCCTTAGGGGGCGGACTCTAGTGGTGAATCAGCTTGTGGCTTCTATGATCTGGCACCGGCTGATTTGTCTGAGTCTGACCCCCGAGTTTGTCACCAATATCCAGAGGAATTTTGTTAGATTTCCTCTGGATGGGAAGGCATTGGGTCTCTGCAGGGGTGGCAAGTCTGCCTTTGGTGGAGGGTGGACAGGGAGTAGTTTGTGTGTGCTCCCAGTTGTCCACCTTCCGCCTTCAGTACCTGCAGAGATACCTATATGCAGATCCCTCTCCGCAGTGGTGCGCACTGGCATCCAGCTTTTATCGCCAGTTGCGCAACCTGGGGTATGACCGGCAATTATTTCTGATCAGGCCCGAGGGGTTTGGGAGAGACCTCTCTGTGTTGCCGGCATACTACCAGGAAACCCTCAAGGCCTGGAGCATGGTCTCCGTGACCAGGCAGGGCGTGCCTTTGGGGGGTGAAATATTCACGGAGCCCCTGCTATTTAATCCAGCAGTGGGGGCTCCAATGTTACAGTCCCCCAGTATCGTCCGCCGCCTTAGTCATGCACGGATGACCCGAGTCGGGGATCTCTTGGATTACGGGCGTTCTTATTGGGTGTCACCCCAGGAGCTTGCGCTCCGTTTGGGATATGTGACGCCCAAAGTCTCAGGGCGCTTGCTCCAGGAGATTAGGGATACCTTCTCCCCCGACTCGCGCACCTTCCTTCGCGGGGTTTTGCAGGCCGGAGTGCCACATGCACCTTTCAACACCCCTGCTCCGGCTGTTTGCATTGGACACAAGCCCCGTGTTTCCCCTCAGGCTCCTCCTGTTCCCAACCTCTCGAAGTTGAGGGACATACCCTCGGCATGCTTTCGCGGCATGCCGAGGAAGAGCTTATATTCTCTCGTGCTCCATACAGTGCACTTCCTTGCCCTCGTGACCCGTCCCGATACCATCTGGAGGCGGGTCCTACCAGCTGACGATGGCAAGAGGCCCTGGTGGAGGGAACTTTATTCTGATTTAGTTCCACGACCCACCGGGGACTTGAGTTGGAGAGTGCTCCATGGTGCACTGAGCACGGGAGAATACTTAGCTAAATTCACGGACTCTCCCTCCTCTTGTCCATTCTGTGGCAAGGGAGAGTCCGTGTATCATATTTATTTTAGTTGCGCCAGACTGCAGCCCCTCTTGTCACTCTTGAGGGGCCTCCTCCTGCAGTTCTGGCTGCATTTCTCCCCTCAAATTTTTATTTTTGGGCGCCCAGTGTCCCGGGGCAATAAGGCCAGGGACCTCCTCGTCAACCTGCTCCTGGCATTAGCCAAATTGGCTATATATAAGTCCAGGAAGCAGTGTTTGAAAGGGGGGGTTCCCTTGTCACCTGAGGCCATGTTCCGGGTGCTGGTGCGCTCCCGTATCCGGGCAGAGTACCACCTGGCTTTGTCCACTGGGGGAATGGATGAGTTTGTCTTCCAGTGGGCTTTAGATGGTGTGCTCTGCTCGGTATCCCCCCATCCGGTTTCTTTATCTCTCAACCTCCTAAAATGATTTTTCTTTAGTTTACAGAACAGTTTTTCTCATAATTTTAAAATACACTGTGCCAAGTTCAACCAATCCAATCTATTTGGGGTACCAACAGTCCACATTGAAAAAAAAATGGCAGCAGAGGCAGGACACCCCGCAGAGGCCGTCGTGGTGCTGTGATTCCCTTTGGCCCTACAATAATGCCCAGTGTTCAGAGGCCAGTTACCCTGAACTTGAAAAGTTCAGAGGACGTAGTTGACTGGCTAACACAGGACACACAATCTTCTACTGCTTCCGCTTGGAAAATTGACGCACCATCCTCCTCCAGCTTAGCTTCGGGCACCTCTCAAGTTATCACTCACCCGCCTGCCGCCACCACCAACACTAGTACCACAGCCAATTCAATTGATCAGTCAGAACAGTTATTTACACATCAGTTTATAGAAATGAGTGATGCGCAACCATTATTGCCAGAGGATGTAGATAACAGGTATATGTCTCAGTCAGGCAGCATTGCACACATGTACGTGTGATGTGATGATGATGATGATGTACCCGCTGATGCTTCCTTTGTTCAGTTGTCATATACAAGTGAGGCGGGTGATGATGATGACGATGCATCCGTGGATGTCACTTGGGTGCCCGCTAGAAGAGAAGAAGAACAGGTGGAAAGTTCAGATGGGGAGACAGAGAGGAGGAGGAGATGAGTTGGAAGCAGAGGGAGGTCATCACAACGAGCTAGTGGCACAGTCAGACAGCATGCATCAGCACCCGGGGTCAGCCAGACAGCACGCCAATCAACGCATGCTGTTGCCACCACCAGAATGCCATCACCGCCGAGCTCAGCAGTGTGGCATTTTTTTTGTCCGTCTGCCTCTGACAACAGCGATGCAATTTGCAACCTGTGCCAAAAGAAACTGAGTCGTGGGAAGTCCAACACCCACCTAGGTACAACTGCTTTGCGAAGGCACATGATGTCACATCACAAACGCCAATTGGATCAACACATGAGTACAAGCAGCACACAAACTCAAAGCCGCCATCCTCCTCCTGGTCCAGCATCTTCATCCACGTCAACCACTGCTGTCCTCCTTGCCCCCTCTCAACTCTCCACCACTCCATCTCTCGCCTCTTGCTGTTCCTGCTCATCTCCCCACAGTCAGGTGTCTGTCAAAGGCATGTTTGAGCGTAAGAAGCCAATGCCACAAAGTCACCCCCTTGCCCAGCGTCTGACAGCTGGCTTGTCTGAACTCTTGGCCCGCCAGCTTTTACCATACAAGCTGGTGGAGTCTGAGGCGTTCAAAAAGTTTTTAGCGTTTGAGATACCGCAGTGGAAGGTACCCGGACGAAATTTCTTTGCCCAAAAGGCAATCCCCAACCTGTACTCGATAGTGCAAAAGGAAGTAATGGCATCTCTGGCACACAGTGTTGGGGCAAGGGTCCATCTGACCACTGATACCTGGTCTGCAAAGCATGGTCAGGGCAGGTATATCACCTACACTGCGCATTGGGCAAACCTGCTGATGCCTGCCAAGCATGGAATGCGTGGCTCTGCAGAGGAGTTGGTGACATTTCAGGCATTCCTACACGGCCATGGCGCACTTTTCAGATATCCAGCGGCAAAACAACATGCCAGTGAGACGCTTGATTTGTGACAGCCCCACACATTGGAATTCAACACTCCTAATGTTCGACCACCTGCTCCAACAAGAAAAAGCCATTAACGAGTATTTGTATGACCGGGGTGCTAGGACAGCCTCTGCGGAGCTTGGGATTTTTTTGTCACTTACTGGACGCTCATGCGCAATGCCTGTAGGCTCATGCGTCCTTTTGAGGAGGTGACAAACCTTGTCAGTCGCACCGAAGGCACCATCAGCGACATCATACCATTTGTTTTATTCCTGGAGCGTGCCTTGCGAAGAGTGCTGGATCAGGCCGTAGATGAGCGTGAAGAGGAAGAGTTGTGGTCACCATCACCACCAGAAACAGCCTTATCAGCATCGCTTGCTGGACCTGCGGCAACGCTGGAAGAAGATTGTGAGGAAGAGGAGTCAGAGGAGGAATGTGGCTTTGAGGGGGAGGAGGAAGACCAATCACAACAGGCATCCCAGGGTGCTCGTTGTCACCTATCTGGTACCCATGGTGTTGTACGTGGCTGGGGGGAAGAACATATCTTCAGTGAGATCACTGAGGACGAGGAACGGGACATGACTAGCTCGGCATCCAACCTTGTTCAAATGGGGTCTTTCATGCTGTCGTGCCTGTCGCAGGACCCTCGTATAAAATGGCTGAAGGGTAAAGACCTGTACTGGGTGTGCACGCTACTAGACCCCCGGTATAAGCAGAAAGTGCCTGATTTATTACCAAATTACCGCAAGTCTGAAAGGATGCAGCAGGTCCAAAACAAATTAACAAGTATGCTTTACACAGCATATAAGGGTGATGTCACAGCACAAGGGCAATATAACAGGGGAAGAGGTGAAAGTAACCACCTCCCACGACCGGCAAGATCAGGACGTTGAAAAGACGTGTTGTTGATGGAGGACATGCAGACCTTTTTCAGTCCTACGCATCGCATCAGCCCTTCGGGATCCACTCTCAGAGAACGACTTGACCGACAGGTAGCAGACTACCTCGCCTTAACTGCAGATATCGACACTCTGAGGAGCGATGAACCCCTTGACTACTGGGTATGCAGGCTAGACCTGTGGCCTGAGCTATCCCAATTTGCAATTGAACTTCTGGCCTGCCCTGCTTCAAGTGTCCTGTCAGAAAGGACCTTCAGTGCAGCAGGAGGTTTTGTCATCGAGAAGAGAAGTCGCCTAGGGCAAAAAAGTCTAGATTGCCTCACCTTTATAAAGATGAATGAGGGATGGATCCCGAAGGGACTGACAGTGGGCGATACATTCGACTGAAAAAGGCCTGATGAGATGAGCTGCCTTTGGCTAAAAATGGTCCACACGCTGCTGTATGTTATCTGTGAATGCCGGATGACTTGCGTGAATTATCCGCCACCAACTAGGGTTCAAGAAGACGCAATGTTTTATGGCACTTTCTGCCTGGGGAACAAAGGTCAATTTTTCTGGCCGCTGCAAAAGCAGCGGCTGCAACAATATCTAATTTTTGAATTTCAATTTTTATGTCAGAAGGCGTACGGCATGTAATGAAAAAGAAAGCATATTGAACAGTCTTGCATAACACAACAGTTGTGCAAAAATATTTACAATGAAAACAATTTGTTAAAATTAGGTGGCTAGGCCTTCTTATTTTTACTTTTTTGGTTAATAAATTTTCTTCTTTTTTACTGTGATTGCAATTTTTAAAAGAAACCTAAGACATGGTAAAACAGATAATAGTAAAGAGTATATCAGCAGTTAACACCAAAGTCCTATTATCTATCATCACTCCAGCAGTAGCTTATTATTTACAATATCTAACCTGCTCAATCGCCCTTGGATTACCCTAGGGCAGGCTTCAGTAGGCGACCTCTCCTTTCCTCTGATGATTTTGCCGCCGGTTGCTTCTGAATGGTCTCCTCCAGGGCTCCCCCACTCCGGTCCGACCCCCCGAGTCGCTTCAATAATTAACAAATGTTTTATTATATTAGGGGGGCACTAAATGGGGATGTTATCCAGGGATCCCTAATTGTCTGGAACTGGGTGATTCTATCCAAGACTACATGGTTAAATCTCTCATTGAGCAGTAAATAGTTGATTCTTTTAATTAATTCCTGAAAGTTTTAATTTGGGGTTTTCCAACTACTAGCTATGTGTATTTTTTCTTTCAAAAAATATTTTATTAGGTCAGGTAATATATCACATTCAAACAACCATTTCCATGTTACATATATATCCATACATGTTAATAGATCACTGAGTTACCTTATCTCTATTAATACTCAGTTTACCCCTTTCCATTCCATAATCTTGGAGCTTATACCATATCCAGGGCTAGTATACCTGTAGCCTAGAAATATATATATTTTTTACTTTTCAGTTATTAATATAGCTTTAATTCAGTTTGTTTTAAGTTGATTCCCTTTAAGTCTTGAATCCGACTATAATTGGGAAAATAAATAACTAGTTTTAACATTTAACATGTTGGGAAAGGGAAAGGTCCACAAACATCCTCCTTTTTTACATAAATATGATGTAAAATATAGCACTTACCGTCCTCCGTCCCTCTAAGGATCCATACACACCTCTATCCATCCCGTTCTCTTGAGAATATCCTCTCCCATTTAGGGGAGCCCCTATTCCGGACCTAAATTTCTTTAATTGTCTCCAGATGATATGCTATCCCTTAATTGCAGCCACGGAGACCATATATCTCAAAATGTATCCGTGGAGTTGTCTACTAAATGGGTAAGGCGTTCATTTATAAGGATAAAGTTTAATTTATTTTTAACCACCTGAAAGTATAGGGTATCCGATTTCCATTGTCTGGCTATATGGTTCTTTGTGGCCAACATGATGAACTTTAATAGCCTATTTTGAGCGGGCCAGAGACAGACATGCGGAACACCCAGCATGCAGTTTTCTATAATAGCAGAAATCTAAATCTTAAACATTTTAGAAGCTAGTAAGCATGTTTCTTCCCATAGTCTTATGACTGCCGAACACTCCCACCAGACATGAATAAATGTAGCCTCATTACCACTGTTCCTAAAACATGAGCTGCTCCATTTTGGATCCCATTTATTTAGCTTAAAAGGAGTAATATATGTCCTGTGTAGGACCTTTATTGAAGTCTCAAGCAGACTATAATTTAAAGATCCCCTACTTAAGCCTTGCCAACTTTTATCCCATGTGCTGTCTGCCAACTCGGTGCCCAAATCCTTCTTCCAGGCTTTGGTATAGTCTGGTTTTTTTGCCCATGAGTTTTCATTAAATAGTTCATACATGAGGCTAATAATACCAGGCTGAAAGGGGGAATCCCTAAATTTTTTGAGTAGCCAGGTGTTTCTTTGGGGGGTTCCCCTACCACTTATTGTATATATAAAATGATGTATCCTGCAAAAATTATAGTGTTCAGCCAGGGGTAAATTGTATCTATCTCTCACCCGCTCAAAGGTCATTATTTTGTCGTCATGCCACCATGGACCAACCCTTAGTAGGTTCTGAGACTTCCACCAACTGAGCGAGCTTTCCGGAAGATGTATCTTAAAGTGGGGTTGGGTACGATAGGGGTAAGATCTGATACCCGAGTGTCCAGTTTTTGTGTCCAGTTCATCTCCGTCCATATTTTTAATGAGTGCTTAATCAACGGGTTTTTCAAGTTTCTCAAAAAAGTATATAGGCCTGGAATCCATATTACTGTATCCCATGTATAAGGTGACATGCTTACATTTTCCATAAATACCCAGAGCGGCTGATGTGTTTTGGAGAATGCGCCAGAGGAATGAAAGCCTTGTAATACAGTTTGAAATTCGGCACGATAGGCCCCCTTTCCCTTTTGGTCTATACATATTATTTTTTGAGATCCTCGGGGCTTTATGATTCCAAATAAATCTAAAAATAATTGTTTTCCCCTTTGAATCTTTATGTGTTGTAAGCGATCTCCCAGGAGTTTTAATCTGGCTGACGGGGATTTGTAGTATGTATCTATCAAGTTCATAAATTTGCCTGCAAACCCAAATTTCTGTAATACTGCTTTTAAAAAAGGCCATTCCAACGTATCAAAGGCCTTTCTATATCTAACGCCAAAAGGCATGTGGGTATTTGATGTTGGGATGACCATGAGATTAAATTTTGTGTCCGTCTGATATTGTCCCCCGTTTGTCTATGGGGGATAAACCCTGTTTGGTCTTTATGGATTATGGAGGGGAGAAATCACAAAATCCTGTTTGCCATTAATTTGTACAAAATTTTTATATCCCCGTTTAGGAGTGATATGGGGCAGTAATTTTTAAGTTCTAATGGGTCTCGTCGTTCTTTCGGGAAACATATCATATTTGCATGGTTTAGTTCTTGTGGCATGGGAGAGCCTTCTAAAATTTGATTGAAAAGTGTGGCTAAGTGGGGTAATAACAAGTCTATAAAAGTTTGGTAATAGAGATTTGTAAATCCATCCGGGCCCGGGTAGCTATGTGTATTTTGAATGTTAAAGCCATTAATTGGAATAGCTTGTTCTAGGATTGAGATAATTTTTTTATGTGTATCCCCAGTAAGCAGGATTCCATTGAAAGAGAAATATCCTTTTGCAAGGATTGGAGGCCCGAGATTTTGCTGAAGTCTTTTATAGTGGACATGAGTGCTGGTATAGAGAGAAGGGGCTTGGTCAGGGTGCAAAGCATATCGTCCACGAAAAGTGAACACTTAAACTGATGGTGTCCTACTTCAAACCCCTGGATGGCATGGTTGGTTCTGATTGCCTGCGCTAGGAGTTCAATGGCAAGAGCAAAGAGCAGTGGGGAGAGTGGGCATCCCTGCCAGGTCCCTCTCTGTACTTGGATTTTGGCCTTATGGTCCCCTGGTATCTTTAAGTTAGCTACTGGTGAGTCGTAGTACCTTCTGAGCAGGTTGAGAAAGCGTCCCTCAAATCCAAACTTATCTAGCATTTTGTACATATATGGCCATTCCACTGTATCAAAAGTCTTCTCTATGTCTAGGGCTAGAGGGCAAACTGGGTTGTTATACTGTTGAGCCAAGAACTGCGCGTTCAGAACCCTCCTAACATTATCTCCTGCCTCTCTGAAAGGAATGATCCCCGTTTGGTCCTTGTGTATTTAGTCCAGTACAAAGTTAGATATTCGTTTGGCCATAATTTTAGCTAGGATCTTGACATCCTCATTTATCAGGGGTATGGGGCGATAATTTTTAACCTCTAAAGGGTCCCTACCCTCTTTTGGAAATACTATGTGGTCGGCCTGATTCAATTAAGGGGGCATAGGTTCTCCATTTAGTATAGCGTTAAACAAAGATGTTAGGTGCTGGGGTAAGCAAGGGCTCAAATTTCTTATAGTACAGATGAGTAAAACCGTCTGGCCCTGGGGACTTGCCAAATTTAAGATCTTGGATTGTAGATTTAACTTCCTCTTGGGATATGTCTAGGTTCAAGCTGTCCAATTGAGGTACAGGTATTTTGTGGACTTCTTGCTGTAGTAGAAAGGACTCAATGTCAGATCCACTGAAGCGGGATTGGGATGAATATATGGTCTGATCGAAGTTTTGAAATGTTTCTTGGAAAGCATTGGGGCTAAAGGAGGTTTGGCCATCAGGTAGTCTAAAGATACTGTATATTATGTCCTCTCTTGGGGGGTAAAGACACTAATAATTCCTCAAAAAAAATTCTGCTTTTTTGGGGGGGGGCAAGGTCCCTGGTTAGCCCCTTGGGTTATCTGTTAAAAAGAGTGGTGCAGAGACTGTGGGGGCTGTTAACCTCCTTGTCCCCGTGTGGCCGTTTAGAATCCCTGCTGCTGCATGTTTCAGCTTTATTAAGGTGTAATTGTACAGCGTTTGACTCAAGTAGCTGCCTGTGCTGGGTCAGTTTGGCTTAATTGCTGGGCCCGTTTCCTGCCAAGATGGCGACCGTCAGTCATGGGCCTCTATGTCCCCTTCACTACCTTTGTCCCCGCTTGTGTGCTTATTTGGGATGGCCCCCCTTTATATCTCCGGCCCGTGGCCTTGTAAGGGTCGCCCCCTGAATCTCTGAGTGTGGATATGCGGGGATGGGACGTTGAATCAGGCCTACCTTCTTCTCTGCTCGCTGCAAGATCAACAATACCTAATTTTTCAGGCATGTGTACATGCCTATTTTTTCTGGCCTCTGGTGCTGCACTGTGGCTTCAACAACCAAACCCCAAAAAAAGGCACATAACAGGGATTAAACTGATAGGAATAGTATTACTTAACACACCACTCATATCTGTAACAGTAGTGTACATTTTAAACAAAAAAAAATTCTACTGTAATAGATTGCATAGCAGTTAGTTGTCTGCAAGCGTGTGTGTCAGACCTACAGCGTCTACTCTGCCAACTTCTGCAAGTTCACAGTGCCACTCATATCTGTTGTCACAGTAGCTTGCACGCATAGTACCGATCTGTCAAAACCTGTAATGATGAATGAGGTCTAGAGTAGCCTGGTTCCCTTATCCTCTACAGGTTGAGACCTAATGTTTGGGTGACTCCAGACCAACACATGAGTACAAGCAGCACACAAACTCAAAGCTGCCATCCTCCTACTGGTGCAGCATCATAAGCCACATCAACCACTGCTGTCCTCCTTGCCCCCTCTCAACCATCCGCCACTCCGTCTCTCGCCTTGAGCAGTTCCTGCTCATCTGCCCATAGTCATGTGCCTGTAAAGGACATGTTTGAGCGTAAGAAGCTAATGTCACAAAGTGCCCCAAAATTGAAGTGATACGACCAACAAAGCATCTTTTTCCATCTCCTGGTTCTAAAAATCCAGGCCTTATACACGCCCCCTGATAGGTGACGTAACAAGTATTAAACTGATAAGAGTAGTACTTACAAACACGCCACTCCTATCTGGTGGCACCTTTGACTGCACGTGCCGTGCCCCAAAATTGAAGTGATACGACCAACAAAGCATCTTTTTCCATCTCCTGGTTCTAAAAATCCAGGCCTTATACACGCCCCCTGATAGGTGACGTAACAAGTATTAAACTGATAAGAGTAGTACTACTTAACACACCTTATAATAATGCAGAGAGAGGCAATGCAGTGAGTGGAGTCTGAAGAAGAGGAGTCAGAGGAGGAAGGTGGCTTTGAAGAGGTGGAAGACCAAACACAGCAGGCGTCCCAGGGGGCTTATTGTCACCTTTCGGGGACCCTTGGTGGCTGGGTGGAGACCTTCAATGACATCAGTGAGGACAAGGAACGGGACATGGCTAGCTTGGTATCCAACCTTGTGCAAATGGGGAGTTTGCGGTTGTGCAAATGGACTGTTTGTGGTTGATTGCGGTGCGTTAAACGGGGAGTTTGGTCTGTCACTGTGAAGCGGGCCTAACCCTTACACATACCTGATGTTTTAAAGCACGTTATTCCAAACAATTTAGGAATGTTAGGTAATTTATGACCTTTATGGCTTAAAACCAGACTCTGCATCAACTATGTAATTTTCCGTGGGAGTTTTGCCATGGATCCCCCTCCGGCATGCCACAGTCCAGGTGTTAGTCCCGTTGAAACAACTTTCCCATCACTATTGTGGCCAGAAAGGGTCCCTGTGGGTTTTGAAATTCGCCTGCCCATTGCAGTCTATGGCGGTTCGCCGGGTTCGCCGGTTCGCGAACACTTGCGGCGGTTCGCGATTCGCAAACCGAAAATGTAATGTTCGCGACATCACTATAACAGACCAATCTCCCCGTTTAATGCACCGCAAACAACCGCAAACAGTCTCTTTGCACAACCGCAAACTCCCCATTTGCACAAGGTTGGATACCATGCTAGCCATGTCTCGTTCCTTGTCCTCACTGATGTCATTGAAGGTCTCTTCCTCCACCCAACCACCAAGGCCCCCCGAAAGGTGACAACAAGCCCCCTGGGATGCCTGCTGTGTTTGGTCTTCCACCTCCTCAAAGCCACCTTCCTCCTCTAACTCCTCTTCTTCAGACTCCTCTTTCTGCGTTGCCTCTGTCTGCGTTATTATAAGGTGTGTACTGTTAAGTAGTACTATTCCTATCGGTTTAATCCCTGTTACGTCCACTATTAGGGGACGTGTATATGGCATGGATTTTTGGAACAGGGAGATGGAAAAAGATGCTTGGTCGGTCCTCCCACTTCAAATTTGGGGCACTGCGAGTGCAATCTAAGGTGCCACAAGATAGGAGTGGTGTGTTCAGTTGTACTATTTATTCCTATCGGATTCAATTAAGCCAATAAACCTGGCCCGTTACTAGCCAGGAAATTACAAACCAAAACAACACAAAATAGGATACTTCAAATTAAGACCTCGAAGGGAGAAAAAACAACGAACCCAAATAAGAACCAGAAGATTTTTGCAAAAATTTTACAATACCCTTTATACAGCAACAAAACACATAGATCTAAACAAAATGAGGGGATTTCTTAATTCCTGTGATCTCCCCTTAATAGAAGAAAATGACTTAGAGACTTTAAATGCCAAAGTGACCCTAGATGAAGTGAGAAAAGTAGTCCAGAACCTCAAACCTGGTAAGTCCCCAGGCCCAGACGGGTACACTAATTTATATTATAAAAAATGTATAGACATATTAGGCCCGCAATTGGTCACTCTAACAGAGTTCTAGAAGGCAAGCAAACACCAGCAGAGCTGAAAAGGGCAGATATCACTCTATTCCCTAAGGAGGGTTGAGATGCCCTAGAACCAAAAAACTACAGGCCAATATCATTACTAAACTGTGATACAAAGATCCTGTCAAAAATAATAGCGGATAGAATGTCATCCTTCTTGCCTAAGTTAATACATAATGACCAAGTAGGCTTTGTCTCCCACAGGCAAGCGGGAGACAACATTAGAAAAGTCATGAACCTACTGTACCACACCAAAGCCTCTAAAATTCAAGCCTGTCTTTTGGCCTTTGACATTGAAAAGGCGTTTGATTCCCTGGAGTGGACTTACCTATACGCCACGCTTGAAAAATTTGGTATTAAAGGCCATTTCATAAATCTCATACACTGATTATACAAATCATCCACGGCAAGGTTACAGATTCCGGGAGATGAGAGATCCTTAATTAAAATAGAAAGAGGAACAAGACAGGGGTGCCCCCTTTCTCCCCTTCTATTTGCAATAGCAATAGAACCCCTGGCTCAGACAATTAGGGCCAACGCTGCGATCACAGGCATAAAAATAGGCCATCACCATTTCAAAACTTGTCTATTTGCAGACGACCTGCTGTGTATGCTCTCAAACCCTACCCAATCGGTCCCAGAGTTGATTCGAACTATGGAGGAGTTTGGTCAGTTTTCTGGCCCTAAACTGAACATAGAGAAGACAGAAGCACTAGTGATTGAATTAACAGCAGTAGAGAAGCAGGGTCTCCAAGAGAAGTTTAATATTAAGTGGGATAAGAACCACACAAACTACCTGGGAATCCAGCAAACCCCTAAGCTAGAGGACTTGTACAAAGCCAACCACTCCAAACTTTATAAAACAATAATTAATGACCTGAGTAAATGGACAAAGTATAGGTTATCATGGCTAGGGAGAATAAATACGATAAAAATGAATGTCCTTCCTAGGTTGCTCTACATATTTCGAAAACACTTCCGATACCGATTAAATAAAAAGAATTAGAAAATATTCAAAGGAAAATATTTCAGTTTATCTGGAACCACTCTCCCTCACGCATCACAAAGAAAATGATGTACCTTCATAAGTCAGAGAGGAGACTATTGTGTCCAAACTTAAAATATTACCACAAGGCAGCTCAGTTATCTTTCCTCCCAATAGAACATTCAATATGTCATCAACCGGCCTGGGTGTATTTAGAGAACCACACTTTAAGGCCCTTAACCTGGGACAAGGTGGCTTGGCTATCAGAATTGCCTCAGAGCCTTAAAAACTTGCCAAACCCCCTAATCAGACACTCACTATCATACTGGAAATGGGCCAAGAAACACACAGGTTTGTTCCCTGGATCCACCCAAATGACCCCAATTCTTGACCACCCTCAGGCCCCGAAACACATGAGCACAACATCACAACACTGGTGGAGGTCAAGGAAACTAGATAGACTTGGAGACTGGTTAGTAAAGGGCCAGATGCTCACCTATGAGGAACTGAGGGACAAGCATGAGCTACCACTGTCAGAACATTACAATTACTGTAGGCTAAGGCATTTCACACACTCCCTGACCCAGAAACAGGGGACACCAGTCTTAAATTGGTTCTCCAAAATTTGTAAAGATAAACCTCTATCAAGGGGGATCATTGGGTTGCTTTACAAATATAAAATGTGTTACTGGTTGAAGCGACACTGGGGGAAGGACCGGAGTGGGGGAGCCCTGGAGACCCTTCAAAAGCAAACAGCGGCAAAATCATCACAGGAAATGAGAGGTCACTTACTGAAGCCTGCCCTAAGGTAACCCAAGGGTGATTGCAAAGGTTAGATATTGTAAATAATAAGCTAATACTGCTGGAGGGATGATAGCTAATAGGACTTTGGTGTTTCCTGCAGATATACTCTTTACTATTGTCTGATTTACCATGTTTTAGGTATCGCTTAAATTGCAATCACAGTAAAAAATAAGAAAAATTATTAACCTAAAAAGTAAAAATAAGAAGGAATAGCCAGCGAACTCTCAGAATATGTCTTTATTGTAAATATGTATTTTTGCACAACTGTTATGCAAGACTGTTCAAAAATGCTTTATTTTTCATTACATGCTGTACGCCTTCTGAAAATAAAATAATTTAAATGCAAAAATTAGGTATTGTTGCAGCGACCAGAAAAATTTCTGTTAGTTTGCCAGGCAGAAAGTGCCCTAAAACATTGCGTCTTGAACCCTAGTTGGCGGCGGATAAGTCACGCAAGTCATCCGGCATTCAGTGATAAAAAAAAGCAGCATGTGGACCATTATTAGCTCAGGGCTGCTCATCTATCAGGCCTTTTTTTAATCGAATGTATCGCCCACTGTCAGTCCCTTCAGGATCCATCCCTCATTCATCTTAATAAAGGTGAGGTAATCTAGACTTTTTTGACCTAGGCGACTTCTCTTATCCTGCTGTACTGAAGGTCCTTTCTGACAGGACACTTGAAGCTGGGCAGGACAGAAGTTCTATGGCAAATTGGGATAGCTCAGGCCACATGGCAAACATGTACACCCAGTAGTCAAGGGGTTCATCGCTCCTCATAGTGTCGATATCTGCAGTTAAGGCGAGGTAGTCTGTAACCTGACGGTCGAGTCGTTCTCTGAGGGTGGACCCCTGAAGGGCTGTGGCGATGCATAGGACTTAAAAAGCTCCGTATGTCCTTCATCAACAACATGTCTGTAAAGCGTCCTCTCCTTGCTGGCGTGGTCGTGGGAGGAGGAGGATTATGTTCACCTCTTCAGCTGTTAGATTGTCGTTGTGCTGTGACATCACCCTTAAACGCTGTGTAAATCATACTTTTTAATTTATTTTGGAAGTACTGCATCTTTTCCGACTTGTGGTAATTCGGTAACATTTCAGGCACTTTCTGCTTATACCAGGGGTCTAGTAGCGTGGACACCCAGTACAGGTCGTTTTCCTTCATCGTTTTTATACCAGGGTTCCTCAACAGGCACGACAGCATGAAAGACCCTATTTGCACAAGGTTGGATGCCGAGCTAGTCATGTCCCGTTCCTCGTCCTCAGAGATCTCACTGAAGGTATGTTCTTCCCCCCAGCCACATACAACACCACGGGTACCAGATAGGTGACAACGAGCACCCTGGGATGCCTGTTGTGGTTGGTCTTCCTTCTCCTCCTCAAAGCCACATTCCTCCTCTGACTAATCTTCCTCACAATCCTCTTTCAGCGTTGCCGCAGGTCCAGCAAGCGATGCTGATAAGGCTGTTTCTGGTGGTGACCACAACTTTTCCTCTTCCTCTTCACGCTCATCTACGGCCTGATCCAACACTCTTCGCAGGGCACGCTCCAGGAAGAAAACAAATGGTATGATACATACAAATACTCGTTAACAGCCTTTTCTTGTTGGAGCAGGCGGTCAAACATTGGGAGTGTTGAATTCCAATGTGTCGGGCTGCCTAAAATCAAGCGCCTCGCTGGCATGTTGTTTTGCCGCTGGATATCTGTAAAGTGCGCCATGGCCATGTAGGAACGCCTGAAATGGCCACACACCTTCCTTGCCTGCTTCAGAACGTCCTGTAATCCTGGGTGCTTATGCACAAAGCGTTGTACAATCAGATTACACACATGTGCCATGCATGGCACATGTGTCAACTTGCCCAAATTCAATGCCGCCAACAAATTTCTTCCGTTGTCACAAACCACTTTGCCGATCTCCAGTTGGTGCAGAGTCAGCCACTGATCCACCTGTGCGTTCATGGCGGACAGGAGTGCTGGTCCGTTGTGACTCTCTGCTTTCAGGGAAGTCAACCCCAAGACGTCATGACACTGCCGTATCCAGGATGTGGAATAGTACCTGTGGAGCTGGAGGGGTGCCGTTGATGTGGAGCAAGACATAGCAGAAGCAGAAGAGGACTCAGCCGACGAGGTTATGGAAGAGGATGGAGTAGGAGGAGTAGAGGAGGTGGCAGCAGGCCTGCCTGCAAGTCGTGGCGGTGTCACCAACTCCTCTGCAGAGACACGTATTCCATACTTGGCAGCCGTCACCAGGTTTATCCAATGCGCAGTGTAGGTGATATACCTGCCCTGACCATGCTTTGCAGACCAGGTATCAGTGGTCAGATGGACCCTTGCCCCAACACTGTGTGCCAGAGATGCCATTACTTCCTTTTGCACAATCGAGTACAGGTTGGGTATTGCCTTTTGTGCAAAGAAATTTCGGCCGGGGTACCTTACACTGCGGTGTCCCCAATAGCTACAAATTTTTTGAACGCCTCAGACTCCACCAGCTTGTATGGTAAAAGCTGGCGGGCTAAAAGTTCAGACAAGCCAGCTGTCAGTTGCCGGGCAAGGGGGTGACTTTGTGACATTGACTTCTTACGCTCAAACATGTCCTTGACAGACACCTGACTGTGGGCAGATGAGCAGGGACTGCTCAGGGCGAGACACAGAGTGTCGGATGGTTGAGAGGGGGCAAGCAGGGCATCAGTGCTTGACGTGGCTGATGATGCTGGACCAGGAGGAGGATGGTGGCTTTGACTTTGTGTGCTGCTTGTACTCATGTGTTGATCCCATAGGAGTTTGTGATGTGACATCATGTGCCTTCGCAAAGAAGTTGTACCTAGGCGGGTGTTGGACTTCCCTCAACTCTTTCTTTTCGCACAGTTTGCAAATGGCATCACTGTTGTCACAGGCAGACACACAAAAAAATTGCCACACTGCTGAGCTCTGTAATTACAGCATTCTGGTGGTGGCAACAGCATGCGTTGACTGGCGTGCTGTCTGGCTGACCCCGGGTGCCGATGCATGCTATCTGACTGTGCCACTAGCGACTTTCGACAACCTCCCCCTGCTTCCAACTCGTCTCCTCTTCCTCTCTGTCTCCCCATCTAAACTTTCCTCCTGTTCTTCTTCTCTTATAGCGGGCACCGACGTGACATCCACGAATGCATCGTCATCATCAACAACTTCACTTGTATCTGACAACTCAACAAAGGAAGCTGCACCGGGTACAACATCATCATCATCATCAGACCGTACGTCCATGTGTGGTGCTAGTGTTGGTGGTGGCGGCAGGCGGGCGAGTGGTAACTGGAGAGGTGCCCGAAGCTAAGCTGGAGGAGGATGGTGCGTCTAGGTTCCGAGCAGAAGCTGTAGAAGATTGGGTGTCCTGTGTTAGCCAGTCAACCATGTCCTCAGAACTTTTCAAGCTCAGGATACGTTGCCTCTGAAAACTGGGCATTATTCTAGGGCAAAAGGGAATCACAGCACCACGACGGCCCCTGCGGGGTGGCCTGCCTCTGCCTGTCATTTTTTTTTCCGATTATTGGTACTATGCGTGCAAGCTACTGTGACACCAGATATGAGTGTCACTGTGCACTGGCAAAAGTTGGCAGAGTAGATGCAATAGGCTTCATACACACGCCTGTAGGCAGGAAACTGATATTTAATCGATTACAGTCAAAAAAGGGTTCTTTTATGTCACTGTACACTACGTTGCACCAGATATGAGTGTCACTGTGCCCTGGCAAAAGTTGGCAGTGTAGGCGCTGTAGGCCTCACACACACGCCTGTAGGCAGGCAACTGATATTCTATCGATTACAGTCAAAAAAGGGTTCTTTTATGTCACTGTACACTAGGTTGCACCAGATATGAGTGTCACTGTGCACTGGCACAATTTGGCAGAGTAAGCGCTGTAGGCCTCACACACACGCCTGTAGGCAGGCAACTGATATTCTATCGATTACAGTCAAAAAAGGTTTCTTTTATGTCACTGTACACTAGGTTGCAACAGATATTAGTGTCACTGTGCACTGGCAAAAAGTGGCAGAGTAGGCGCTGTAGGCCTCACACACACGCCTGTAGGCAGGGAACTGATATTCTATCAATTACAGTCAAAAAAGGGTTCTTTTATGTCACTGTACACTAGGTTGCATCAGATATGAGTGTCACTGTGCACTGGCAAAAGTTGGCAGAGTAGGCGCTGAAGGTCTCACACACACGCCTGTAGGCAAGCAACTGATATTCTATCGATTACAGTCAATAAAGGGTTCTTTTATGTCACTGTACACTACGGTTGCACCAGAAATGACGTATCACTGTGCACTTGCAAAAGTTGGTAGAGTAGGCGCAGTAGGCCTCACACACACGCCTGTAGGCAAGCAACTGATATTCTATCGATTACAGTCAAAAAAGGGTTCTTTTATAACACTGTACACTAGGTTGCACCAGATATGAGTGTCACTGTGCACTGGCAAAAGTTGGCAGAGTAGGCGCTGCAGGCCTCACACACACGCCTGTAGGCAGGCAACTGATATTCAATCGATTACAGTCAAAAAAGGGTTCTTTTATGTCAATGTACACTATGGTTGCACCAGATATGACGTATCAATGTGCACTGGCAAAAGTTGGCAGAGTAGGTGCAATAGGCTTCACACACACGCCTGTAGGCAGGCAACTAATATTCAATCGATTACAGTCAAAAAAGCGTTCTTTTATGTCACTGTACACTATGGTTGCACCAGATATGACGTATCAATGTGCACTGGCAAAAGTTGGCAGAGTAGATGCAATAGGCTTCACACACACGCCTGTAGGCAGGCAACTGATATTCAATCGATTACAGTCAAAAAAGGGTTATTTTATGTCACTGTACACTAGGTTGCACCAGATATGAGTGTCACTGTGCACTGGCAAAAGTTGGCAGATTAGGCGCAGTAGGCCTCACACACACGCCTGTAGGCAAGCAACTGATATTCTATCGATTACAGTCAAAAAAGGGTTCTTTTATAACACTGTACACTAGGTTGCACCAGATATGAGTGTCACTGTGCACTGGCAAAAGTTGGCAGAGTAGGCGCTGTAGGCCTCACACACACGCCTGTAGGCAGGCAACTGATATTCTATCGATTACAGTCAAAAAAGGGTTCTTTTATGTCACTGTACACTAGGTTGCACCAGATATGAGTGTCACTGTGCACTGGCAAAAGGTGGCAGAGTAGGCGCTGTAGGCCTCACACACACGCCTGTAGGCAGGGAACTAATATTCTATCAATTACAGTCAAAAAAGGGTTCTTTTATGTCACTGTACACTAGGTTGCATCAGATATGAGTGTCACTGTGCACTGGCAAAAGTTGGCAGAGTAGGCGCTGAAGGTCTCACACACACGCCTGTAGGCAAGCAACTGATATTCTATCGATTACAGTCAATAAAGGGTTCTTTTATTTCACTGTACACTACGGTTGCACCAGAAATGACGTATCACTGTGCAGTTGCAAAATTTGGTAGAGTAGGCGCTGTAGGCCTCACACACACGCCTGTAGGCAGACAACTGATATTCTATTGATAACAGTCAAAAAAGGGTTCTTTTATGTCACTGTACACTAGGTTGCACCAGATATGAGTGTCACTGTGCACTGGCAAAAGTTGGCAGAGTAGATGCAATAGACTTCACACACACGCCTGTAGGCAGGCAACTGATATTCAATCGATCACATTTAAAAAAGAGTTCTTTTATGTCACTGTACACTACGGTTGCACCAGATATGAGTGTCACTGTTCACTGGCAAAAGTTGGCAGAGTTAATGTAATAGGCTTCACACACACGCCTGTAGGAAGGCAACTGATATTCAATCGATTACAGTAAAAAAAAGGGTTCTTTTATGTCACTGTACACTAGGTTGCACCAGATATGAGTTTCACTGTGCACTGGCAAAAGTTTACAGAGTAGATGCAATAGGCTTCACACACTCCTGTAGGAAGGGAACTGATATTCTATCGATTACAGTCAAAAAAGGGTTCTTTTATGTCACTGTACACTACGGTTGCACCAGAAATGTCGTATCAATGTGCACTTGCAAAAGTTGGCAGAGTAGATGCAATAGGCTTCACACACACGCCTGTAGGCAGGCAACTGATATTCAATCGATTACAGTCAAAAAAAGGGTTCTTTTATGTCACTGTACACTAGGTTGCACCAGATAGGAGTGTCACTGTGCACTGGCAAATGTTGGCAGAGTAGATGCAATAGGCTTCACACACACGCCTGTAGGCAGGCAACTGATATTCAATCGATTACATTTAAAAAAGGGTTATTTTATGTCACTGTACACTAGGTTGCACCAGATATGAGTGTCACTGTGCACAGGCAAAAGTTGACAGAGTAGATGCAATAGGATTCACACACATGCCTGTAGGCAGGCAACTGATATTCAATCGATTGCAGTCAAAAAAAGGGTTATTTTATGTCACTGTACACTAGGTTGCACCAGATATGAGTGTCACTGTGCACTGGCAAAAGTTGGCAGAGTAGATGCAATAGGCTTCACACACATGCCTGTAGACAGACAACTGATATTCTATCGATTACAGTCAAAAAAGGGTTCTTTTATGTCACTGTACACTAGGTTGCACCAGATATGAGTGTCACTGTGCACTGGCAAAAGTTGGCAGAGTAGGCGCTGTACTCCTCACACACACGCCTGTAGGCAGGCAACTGATATTCTATCGATTACATTTAAAAAAGGGTTCTTTTATGTCACTGTACACTAGGTTGCACCAGATATGAGTGTCACTGTGTACAGGCAAAAGTTGGCAGATTAGATGCAATAGGCTTCACACACACACGCCAGTAGGAAGGCAACTGATATTCAATCGATTACAGTAAAAAAAAAGGGTTCTTTTATGTCACTGTACACTAGGTTGCACCAGATATGAGTTTCACTGTGCACTGGCAAAAGTTTACAGAGTAGATGCAATAGGCTTCACACACACGCCTGTAGGCAGGCAACTGATATTTAATTGATTACAGTCAAAAAATGGTTCTTTTATGTCACTGTACACTACATTGCACCAGATATGAGTGTCACTGTGCACTGGTAAAAGTTTGCAGAGTAGGCGCTGTAGGCCTCACACACACGCCTGTAGGCAGGCAACTGATATTCTATTGATTACAGTCAAAAAAGGGTTCTTTTATGTCATTGTACACTAGGTTGCACCAGATATGAGTGTCACTGTGCACTGGCAAAATTTGGCAGAGTAAGCGCTGTAGGCCTCACACACACGCCTGTAGGCATGCAATTGCTATTCAATCTATTACAGTCAAAAAAGTGATTGTTTTATTTCACTGAGCAACAATATAAGCTGTGACGTGTTAGCCTGTCCACACACACGCTGGCAGGCAGGCATATGCTAAATAGATTACACAGAAAAAAATAATAAAATAAAATAAATTATGTTCTAGCCCTAAAAAGGGCTTTTTGGGTTGCTGTCCTTGCAGCAGATATCAGATGAGTCCTTCAGGTCTGTAGGTTGAAGCTAAATACACAGCCTGGCTATCTATTTCCCTATTAAATCAGCAGCAGCTAGAATATATGTCCTCTCTCAAACGAATGTAGCTTCGGAATGATTCTAAAATGGAGGCTGTCCTTCAGATGGAAGGCTCTGGAAGGGAGTGTATGCTGCCGATTGGCTGGAATGTGTCTGCTGACTGAGGTGCAGGGTCAAAGTTTCCTCAATGATAAAGAATAGGGGGCGGACTGAAAAGCGCATGTGTTCGCCGTCCGCTGCGAGCGCGAACATGCCAAAATCGCCGCGAATAGTCCGCGGGGGGCGATCTGTTCGGAACATCCCTACTTGTAACCAATTGCTAAAAGTCTTTGGAGTTTTCCTGAAATGTTTTTTATGCTCATCCTCCTCTTATTTGGAATCATCCTTCTTCTCTTCATGTTTGAATTCTATAAAATTATCAAACGGGAGAAGGAAAAATATCTAGAGGAATTCCAGCTGCCAAATTTTCTCTTTCACCTCCTGGAAAACATGCTCCCCTATGGGGCAAAAAATCCCCTAGACTACCACCCCCTGCCCAATTTATGTATTAATGTTAAATCGAGGAACCTGTAGAAAAAAAAAACCCAAGGCACCCACCTAACCCCCCAACATCTCCCAGCAGACCACCTCCACTACCAAGAATATATATTTTTTTATACTATATGAAAACAAAAACATACAGGACACACACAGAACTGAGACAGAATAGAAAGAAAACTAGGAGGAAAGGGAAAGAAAAAATGAGAGGAAGAAGGCCCCGGAACCAGGTAAGGGGAGACTAGCACCAATATTTCTTGGTGCAGGATGCATAACCTCCCCAACTCTCCCACCCCGAAACCCCAATTAACTTGTTTATAAACAGGACCCCCTTTTCCCCCTCCCCTTCCCATTGGCTGTGCTCCTGTTAGTTGCTCTGCCCCTGAGGGCATAATCGCAGCCTGCTATCACCCCTCAAGCCCACTCAGCAACACCTACCCTTTCTGTGACAGCTGCTACATCCTCCCAGATTGGCCGGATCTTCTTTCCCATATGCTTCTGTGCCGGCTGCCCCAAATTCACGTCCTCCGCGATTCTCCTGCATCCAGCAGGTTTGCATGCCAAAGGTACTGGAGTGGGTTGCCAGTTCCTACTCCAGTAGACTGGGAATTTTCTGACCTCTCTACTATCACCTGCCCACCTACACTAGCCCTACATGGTATAGCTCACAGCTTCACTGGCCCTGCATGGTATAGCTCACAGCTTCATTTAGTTACACATGCCCCATTACCAACACCACTTAGCAATCCACACTAATGTAAATTGATAAATATCAGAACAGAATGGGAGGTCACCAAATGGGAATGGCTACACATTTTGACACATGGCCATAGGCAATGGTGTGGGACTGGGCGTGGCGGAGATTACCGCTGATATAGAGATAATTTGGTTATTGATCCATGTGCTTCTGCACAGCCTGCATGTGTTTCTGCGGCCCCTCCTGATGGGCTAGAGTAAATTAGTGTGGTGTATGTTCCCCTGGTCCCCGTCAGCATTGCTAAATGTTGTTGGTGAGAGGGCTTGTGGATTTCAATGAAGCTGTGAGTTATACCTTTATGGGCCAGTGTAGGTGCGCAGGTGATAGCAGAGAGGTCAGAAAAATCCAAATCCACTAGACAAGGAACTGATAACCCACTCCAGTGTCAACTGTAATAATCCCGTTAGGCCATCAGGGGAATGTTCCCACTCCACAGTATTACCAATTGGACTTGGCCTGTGTATTAACCCTTTGTTATGATTAGATTGCATATTTACTATTATATGATATCTAATGCTATTATGACTATTATTCCTCTTAATATGTATGGACTAGCAACTTGCCCGTCAAAAATAAAATGTGAATTCTGGCATGCTGTTTGTCACACAATGGGAGCCTTTCCCCCTCTACTTTACTGGCCTTGCAATGAGCGCCTTCACAAAGGTCAGTAGCCAGATTTACTGAGGTCAGGATCACATGCTTCACTAGTTCATATATTAATACTGGCTGTCATTAACATGCCATTGTGAGACTTTGCAAGTCCACCGCCATAGCGGTATTAATCTACATTTAAGCTAACAACAAGCATGTCTGAGATATCTGGCAATATAATAGCTCTAAGATTGTGAGAGCTACATGTTAAAGGGGGCTGTCATAGAAAGAATGTCTACCTGAGAGGCACTGGGAAAACCTCATCCCTCATACATTTCCTCCACAATGCTTGCAGATGAAGAAGATGTCTTTATGGACCTGAATTGAACCTAAAACAAAACAAATGGTGGTGGGGAGGGGAGTCCTTGTTGCAGGGCCAGGTGAGGGAGCCAGGGGTTGGTGATGTTGGTGGCTGTTATGACCAGGATACCTCACTGCTGTGTGCGGAAGGAGGTGCTGTGCTGTAGATGTCTGATGTTGAGTGCCCCAGTGAGATGGAAAGTATTTTGAGGAGGGGGCAGTCGTGTCCACATGGATGGTGCTTTGTCCAGGTGGCGAGTCATCCACAAACACGATATTACCCTCCTCAGAGCCAGGGCCCTCCGACGATCCTGTAGCCTCCTCCCCCTGAGCTGTCTCCTGTGGGCGGGGGCTGATAGCCCCACCTCTGGCTCGTCATCCAGACCTCCTCCTGGATGCTGAAAGATAGAAAAAAAAAGGTACATATCATTAGTATGCTGATTAATACATTGATATGTGTTCATTCCTAACTATCTGACATCTAGGCTTGAACATGGATGATACTCATAATTGCAACTCCAATTAGCTATCATTTGTATCACCCCATAGAAGTCTCAACTTTATCTGCACCAGCCTCAATGCTACTCTGGGGACATCCTGTAAGCACTCCCCTCCCACCGCAATTTAGTTTTAATTTATAGAGGCATGAAAGTCACCTGACCTCCTTTTTTCTGACTATATTATGACACCACTAGGGGTCATTCAAAATTACACAATAGAAACTTTCACATATCAATCTATCTGACACTTCCTTCCTGACCCTTGTTATTCCTTAGCCTTATTCTTCCCCAGGTCTCTCCCTCTTTTCATTCCCTTTAGATTGTAAGTAGTGAGCTTGCAATCTTGTAGGCTGCTTTGGAAAAAAGCACTTTCTATAAATATTCTAAGCTCAAAATAGGACCCTTCACTTTCTTTCTAAGTTTAATATTGTATTTTTCCTGTTCTTATCCCCTGTACGGTGCTACGGAATATGATGACATGATACAAATAAAAGTTAATAATAATAATAATAATAAAATAATAATAATTTTCTAGATTTGATCTATTCTTTGGATTCTGGTCTTGATCTCTCCTGGCTCCTAACACTATCTTGATTTTGGCTGCGGTCTGTAACTGCATCAGCTGCAGTGGGCATATAAAGATCCAAAAATAGTGCATCTACAAATGAAAAGAAGGATAAAAAAAAAAATTAATGTACTATGTGTAATAAAAAGGAATGGGGATGGGGGTCTGATTGGGGTTTGTGTGGGTGTGTGTCCTAAATAAATATAAATGTATATATATATATATATATATATAATATATATATATATATATATATTCAGGTTATTACCTGGTAATTGTGAAAGGGCCCCTCCACCGTCTCACCCTTTATTAACCGGTAATTCCCTGCACATGGGTGCTCACAAATTCAGTGCTTGTCAGCAGAGTGTGTCTCAGCTTGCAGCACTGTCAGCTGTTCTCCAGACACTGCTCTGCCTTCGTTCGTCACATTCGGTAAGTCTGTCCTCATTTCATTGTGTCATATCATATATGCAGTTTAAAGTTAAAAAATGTGGTTTATCTGCTATGGGGTTTATGTTTGCTGCCTGGGTATAGTGGTTTTTAGTTCAAATTGTGCAGAAGTGTCATTTCTCGTGAGATTTGGCTATTGTTTAGTATTATGGCTCTTCCCCGCTATTTCTATATTAGACTTCTTGTTGCTGGTTAATTTAGAAATATTTTCAACTTCTTTTGTTTTATTTTCGTCTGCCATTCCCAAGATGGCTGCCGGACTCTCGCATCTCGCGAGATTTCGGATTCTTTCTTTACCTTGTCTGTTTCACCACTTTTCCTTAGCAGGAATTGGCCTCATAGCTTGGTAACATGATGCTCATATGATTGTTCTACTTAATATGCCACTATGCTTTCACTGTGGGTCACTTCATTACACATTCATATCTGCCACATCCAAGATGGCCGTCTAACTCTCGCATCTCGCAAGATTTCGGGTTATTTCGTTACCTTGTCTGTTCTACCACTTTCCTTAGCAGAAATTAGCCACCTAGCTTGGAAACATGATGCTCATGTGGGTTTGTAATACTTAATATGCCATTATGCTTCTACTGTTGGTCACTTCATTACACATTCATATCTGCCACATCCGAGATGGCTGCCAAACTCTCGCATCTCGCGAGATTTCGGGTTTTCGTTATGGTAGCATTTTATACTGCGGTGTGTTAGTGTAATTAGTTACTTCAACCAAGGTACACTTGCATCTTGCTGGATTAGTAATGCATGAATACACTTCATATCCTCGCTGTCTGCCACATTTCTGCAACTCTCTCAATCTTTAGCAAATTGGGTGTAGTAATACTGTCTTTCCTATTCAGCACATAATTAAAATATTCAGCTATGGTGTACAATTTTATTAGTTATCAGATATATGCATTTGTTTATGGGTTTGCCGGTCTGTCATTCTCTTTTCCTCTAGCTCTTTTTCTGCGTCTCATATGTTACTTGTTATATTTCTTATCTTTTACTTCTAGGTTCTGTGCAAATTTTCTTTCCCTTTCTTATGGTCACTATATCTTCATTTATAATTATGTGGTTCTGCATTGTTACCTTTCTAAATTTCTTGTTTCCACGTATTCATCATTGTCAATCATTCCATTATACATTTATCCCTACATTATCATTACCACCAAATAGTCGGTACATACATTTTTATCACTGCTCGCATGTTGCACAATTTTGGTATTAAGCCCCTATTATTTACGTCATTTACATGTCATTTTATTAATATTAATCTTTGATATTTTCAGTTAGTCAATACTCTTAGCACCTGTCATAGGTTAACTCATTTCATAAATCACTACTATGTCGCTTTATTCGTCCCTTTCATCATGTCGCACTCTAATCTCTGACTCACGTTGTCCCGTTTTCACTAATGGATTCACGTTTCTTCTTTCACTCAATTCATTTACATCGTCCGATTTTGGTCAGTACTTCGGGCCCATCGTGGGTAATCATTCGTCCATAGTCGCTCTTATACTTATCGTTACAAACTTCTTCGTCCATATTCAATTATAGGGTTAAATATGACTGATAATGTCCCAGCAGCACCGGGAACTCCGTCTTCGGACTCAGCATCCTCTCCTGTAGAGCATCCTCATTGCAACATAGCAATAACTTCCCAAGAGTTTGGGACTGTTCCAAGGCTCATACAGGAGCTTACTCAGGGGCATTTCATTCCCAGCTTCAGCCAGGAAGCTAGAGCTTTATAAATTATTACAGGAGGCAACAAATCCTGCGACTACTCCAGTAAATGTGCCTTCTGATCAGTTTCAAACCTTACATCAAATGATTACGGAGTTAACGTCCACGGTACAGGCACTACAGGAGCGCGTTATGGGCGCTAGACAGCCTTCACTGGGCACAGCACTTTTGCTGTTGCCAGCACCTCCTTCAGAAAGAGGTGAGACCAGAAACATGCCCCCCTATAATTATGCCTTGTCACTATATTCCTCCTCAGCTGAGGAGATACATAGTCTAGGGTCGGGAGGTTAATATGGTATACATTCTGTTGTCATCATCTGATTCTTCTGACGCCGCGTACATTTTCACAAGGTGACATTTCGGTCGCAGTAAAAGCCAAAGATCCTAGGCTGCAGCGTAAACTTACGGTTACAGAATTTGTTTTGGCATTTTTCGCGATGTCATTTGCTCTCTCTTTTAACCGTCGGCAAGAAGTTGGATGACCACCTTCACCTCATAGTGGACTTGGCATACCGTTATGGTGGATTTGCTTACTATGACTATCACCGCTCATTTGCTGCCAAAGCAGCTGCTACACTTAGCCAGCTTAATCATCATGTTAACTGTGCCCTCATGGACCATGATTTATTTTGTAGGCCACTTTGCGGGGTTTACGGTCACCTGTGGTGTCACCATTGTCAGTCACCATTGCAAGCAGTCCACTTTCTGCCACAATTTCACGAGCCTCTTCCACTTCCTCTGCCCTTTTTCCCTCGGTCTCTGTCATGGAACCACAGATGCAATCAGGTCCCACCAGAGATCGTCCGGGTAGACCCATTGTATATCTAGCACTACCCCTATATGTAATAATTTTAATATTTGGGGGTGTAATTTTCCGGCATGTCGGTTACTGCATGTTTGCGCCCTGTGTCATCAGACCCATGCCAAGCCCATTTGTCCACAAGCTAATAAATGACAATTAACAGTCAACACTCCCCTACTTTTGGAACTCCTTACTGGTCATCCTTTTCCAAATATGGTGTCCTATCTCATTTCTGGGTTTTTGATTGGGTTTCACACTGGGGTATTAGCATTTCCTCGGGCTTCCCTCTACTGTGTTAATTTGTTATCCGCAGAAAGGGAGCCTGAGGTTGTGAGAGACCTCATTGCCACCAAAGTCGCTAAAGGTTTTCTAATCGGCCCCTTTTCTATTCCACCCTTTCCCATTTGGCGTATCAATCCCATCGGGATCGCCACGAGTAAATACGCACTAAAGAAATGACTTATCATTGATCTTTCTGCACCTCACAGCTCCTGTATTCCTAGCATTAATTCCATGATTCCATCAGACCAGTTCACAATGCAATATGCACGTTTGGACCACGCTATAGTTACCATTTTGGCTTTGGGCACGTGGTGCTGGTTGTCCACGGTGGATATTGAACATGCCTTTAAACTTCTGCCAATTCAGGCGGATCTTTGGCATCTTCATGGTATTTCA
>CM050163.1:394250907-394354224 GCA_027410445.1 Discoglossus pictus
AGACTCTGCCGCAGCTGCATGCTGCAAAGGGGACAGACGCCGATTTCGGCATGAACCATCCAATTGTGGAATAAAGTCTTACGGGCTTGAGTCCCAACGCCGTAAGTCACGTTTAGTTCGATTTCAATAGCTCTAACTCGGACAAAATTGAAGGCTGCATCGATTGCAGCCCTCACGTTGCACTTACGTGCTTGGCATTTCCCAGGACTGCAAGGCTTTAAAATCTTAATCAAGCAATGGAAGGCATTATAAGAACTTGCACAACAATCCCCAATGATCAAATATGTAAATGAAAGAGATATTTGTATTGTCATATGTTGTAATGGTCATGCATATCCAAATTACATCAACATGACTGCCATATTAACCTTTTCTCTTTCAGAGGCTAGAATGTGGACCCTAAACATACAAACATTATCTGATATACATTTCACTAATAACATCTAATATGTATCTGAAAGTAAGGAGGAGTAGGCGGAGCAGGCACAGGAGGAAAAGCGATTTGTTGGAACGATTGTTGACGTGTGGTGACTCTGATGTAAGGCGTGAGATTGAGGAATTGCAGAGCAGTGACAGAGAGGCGCGGCTCGGAGTGAATGTGGGTCAGCGTGCTAGGATATGCCTACAATAATGGGAGCGGGGACAGAGCTCTAGGGGCACAGGGGACAGAGGGATATAGGGGCACCTGCAGACAGGGAGGATGACCTTGATGTGGGTGAACAGATGCCGAGGAGTCCAGAACCAGGCAGATGATGTACTGGGAGAGGCTGCAGACCAAGTGGGTCACTTGGAAGTGCTGGCCCTGGTACAACCACAGCTGTAGGGGGTGAGCAGGCCCAGGAGCCTGCAAGGAGGGTCCAGGCACCCAAAGTATACAGGGAGAGAGTCACATTAGAGGGGTTAACTGATGGGGAGGTGTATGAGCATTTTAGGATAACCCATGCCAGCCTGGAGGAGCTCTATGGGGTCCTGAGGGAGAACCTTGAGCCTTCCTTATGAACCAATAGAGCCATCCCAGACATGACACGGATGTTAGCCGCAATACACTTCCTTGCCTCTAGTATCTTCTAGAACACGATGAGAGTAGAGTGTGCTATTGTTCAGAAAGCTGCCAGATACATCAATTCCCCCAACACTGTGGAAGAGATCCGGAAGGTGAAAGCAGATTTTATGCGATTAGGAGGTGTCCCCAATGTGCTTGGTGCTATTGATTATACACATGTAGCATTGATACCTCCTAGGGATCAGGAAGCACTGTTCAGAAATCGCAAACAATATTGTTCAATCGATGTACAGGTTGTTTGTGATGCAAACATGTGCATACAAAGTGTTTAAGCAGCCTTCCCGGGAAGTGCTCATGATGACCATATCCTGCGTCGCTCATCCACCCATGACAACTTTCAGTCCTGTCAATATCCATCTGGGTGGCTACTGAGTGAGTACCCATGAGTAATGACAGCCCTAACATATACATCTTCTTCCACTGTATTGCTCTGACATTCACATGTGACTAAGGGAGTACCACTGGCTGAGCCATTGCATCATTCCGAGCATAACCCTGTGTAATGTGTTCCTAGGAGTATGAAGTTCAGACCCACAGATCCATAAACTAACATCACATGAATCATTCTGCATACTTTCAAGCACTTTTACCAAGCATCACAACATTACATTTATATCTACATCTCCCATTTTGTTTACTGCAGGGGACGCAGGGTGTTTGGGGATTTGTTCACAGGGGTCATCAACCACTGCAAACACAGGCGCAGGAGAGGTACAATGCGGGCCCATGCCATATGCTTAAGAAGCGCTTCAGATGTTTACATTCTACTTTCGAGGGTGCCTACACTATAAACCAGATAAGGTTAGTCAGATCATCATGGCCTGTTGTCTGAACAATATAGCAGTACAGGGCCGACTGTCTGGGAAGAGACTCTACCTCAATCTGTGGTGGATACATGCCCGCATGATTCGTGACTACTTCCAAGTAAGTACAAAACGGATAACAACCAACTATAATGTAGCTTGATGATGCTTAACTAATACAACTCTTTTCTCCTTGCCCATTGTCATATAGAATATCCTGAAGTCCACAGTAGAGGAGAGCTTCCTGGTCTGATGTATGTCTCATGATGCATTATTTATTAACACTGGATATACCACAACCTGCTACGATATCAGTTAATGGTAAGTATGCACAAATTCCCATACACATCATATATACTGATATATGGAAACCTTAAGAAACTACATGGAATTGTTGTTATCATATATTCCACAATGTCAATGTATATAGGCCCCATAATCTTATTTGCAAACATCTTCAGAGTCCAGAACAGTAATATTTACATTGTCCTGATCATGCTAATCACATCCTATAATTGTCGATGCAATTAATAGCAATCTGGGAATATCAACATACCAGCATATCCTAAACAAAAAGCAATGTTCATCATGGGGTGCTAAAGAATGGATCTTCCCTATTCCTTTGACTGAGTATATTGCAACCAGCATTCACAGTCAGATAACAGGAAGGGGTCCCAAAAATGTGATAACCTTTTAAAGTAAAAAATCCTTCTACAATAGATAATGATTGAAATTGATTGTATGTGACTCTCATCACATTGCCATTCCAGAACTGCTGCTGTGTGTCAACACATCTGTTAACCACTCAGACATGGGGAAACAACCTGTACAGCAACCGAACATCAGCTACATCAATGTCATCTACATTGTAAGTAGGTATTTGCAGTAAACATGAGCATGTATGCATGAGACGAATTAAATAAGAACGTCATTAATGGAGCCTACCTTTCTTTCATCACCTACGTATTTCTGAAGCAGTCAGAAAACCTGATCCTACCATGCAGACGTGTCCTCAGTGGAACAGATCTCCTCGGGAATATCTCCTCTTGACCACATCCAGGGTAAAGCACCACATGTGGATCAAACTTGCATCAATGTGTAATTAGTTTGTGATTATACCCATGTCAGGACCAATTAGACATCCATCATTACCATCTGACTGATGGTTAGCTTGTTCGAGATACCAATAAATAATATGTTAACATGTGTGCTAACATACCTGCATCTGTTGGTGCCTGCTCATATAGCATGTGTAATGTTAACCATAATATGTTGTTTGTGTGTTTGTATTCCAGATCACGTTCAATACAAAGCATGGAGATAAGCATCCCGCCAATACAGGGTCATGCCAATGTCATAATGTATGTGCATGTCTCCCAATCACTGTTGTTGCAACCAGTGTGATATTTGATTCCCATTATTGATTAGCCAAAATACTTACAGCTGTAATTGCAGAATACAATACAGATGTCATGTGACATCTGTCACCTGATGTTCCTTGCATATCCACAGCATGTGTTTATATGTACCTATTGCTTTAGACATTCGATACTCTCCTCTACTTGGACTATTGTGAAGGCTGCATCATACTTCTTTCAGATCTCTTCTTCAGTGCTGATGTGAACCTCCCTGTACATATGGGAATGAGTAACTCTAGGCTTGGAACATCACTGTTAATGAGGTTAAGTTAATCTTCCGTTATGCATATGCAACAGATAATAAAGATGCACATTCAGAGAACAGAATTGCACTTATATTGGCAGGTTTGTTGTGAGTGAATCCCTCAAGTAAGTTAAAGTAGACTAATATGTTACTGGTTAGGTCCCCATATGAGTGTCCAGAGTTATGAAAGGAGAGGCTGCTCTGTAAGCAGATTACCATTGCCAGGAAACTGAACTATTGAGGTTATACCATTCACTGATCGAGCACTTATACTTCTGATATTGCATAGGAGTGTATGTTGGACATACAAGCCTACATATTACTTTTCACTTTTCTGTATTATCTTTGCTTATTGAATGTAATAGTTGTCTGGACATCTGTAATACAATGATGTAAATGATATTTCCTCATGTTGGATGATACACTGTAATCCCCTTCCACTGTTTATATCCATATCAATGTCATTCCCCTGCCTGCATTATGTTCCTATATCCCTTTTTCCCTGTGTTACTGAACTCTGTATCCTACCCCCCCCCCCCCCCTACCATGATACTTTGCATACCTGTGATAATTTGTCACTGTGTGGCTATTATGATGTGTTTGTTATTACTTTGCTAACATTAAATATGATTTATCTCCTATGTTTTTTTGTTTGCTTCACTAATGTTGGATACCATAGCATTTCAGTAACAGACTTAAAGGACCATGATAGATAACAGTGTGCTGCACAACATCAAAATATATATTCACAATGTTGTGCATTATTTAATTGAACCATGAGAGTAGATGAATCCACTCAATCAGTTCCACCTTGGGAGTTATTACACAAAACCCAACATATAGAATGAGATAGGGGTCTGTAAATGGTGCACATCACCATAGTGAACTAAAATGGCAAGTGTTAGGAGTAGGTGGTGGCACAGTAGGTAAAGTATGGGTTTAACATATATCCTCAATGTTAAGTCATGGTTTGAGCCCCCTGCCTGCCACATTCATCTTATTATCAATGTACCCAATTTATTCTAGTGGATGGAGAGATGAACTGTGTGTACACATATATATATATATATATATAATATATATATATATATATATGAATAATACACATTAAACAACTGTACCTCATTCTGACATATGCTCTAATATACAACATGATTACACATCTCCATGTGTTAGGAAACCCAATATCAAACATAGCTGGGGCTTGAATCAAACCTAGGAACATTACCTCCACCATCAGCTCTATTGGTGACACTGCTATTATTAACTATGCATTAACACAGAAGGGATGTGCATTAACACATTATAGAGAGGGAGATCTATGTACAAAATAGTAATTGTTAAAATAATTCAACCTGTGAGCAGATGCTGTAGCCTCTTGGCTGAGGTGGCTGCTGTACAACAATTGGCATTGGTGGTAGAATGTGAGTCAAAGCTGTAGTCCTCTGGCTGAGGTGGCTGCTGAGTAGCAGCTGGCATTGGTGGTAGAGCGTGAGTGGATGCTGTAGGCCTCTGAATGAGATGATAAGCATGTAGAACTTATGGCTGGTATTTCATGTTCTGTGTGGTGGGTTCCTGGGGAGAGTTTTGATGAACACTGGTGGACATCTACTTCCTCTTCCTGAACACTGGGCCCGGACTGTAGGAAACATGCGCCTCCTCCATCTAGAAGTTGTTGGGTCAAGGGGTGCATCCAACTATGGTGGCTGCTGTGCAGCAGCTGGCAATGTTGAGCAGATGATGGAGCAGCTGGCGGAGGTGGCTGCTGAATAGCAACTGCCATTGATGGCACTGTGTGAGCAGATGCTTGAGCCGCTGGCAGGTGGTTGCTGAGTAGCAACTACCATTGGTGGCATTATGTATGAGCAGATGCTGGAGCTGCTGCCTGCAGTGATTGAGCATGTAGAACTGACGGCTGTGTTGTCAGCAGGTGGGCTTCAGCAACTGTGCAATCCACGCAAGATACTGTGTATGGGCTTGCATATGCCTCTCCACTTTTAAACATTATGCCTCCTCACCTCCCCAAATATTTCTTGTATTGTTGCCGGCCAGGCCATGGCAAATTTCATTTTGGCAGGCCAGCTCAGCGGTGAGCTTGTTGGAGAGCTTCAATGTCATGATCATCACCATCACCATCATCATCATCATCGCTCCAGGAGGCTTGTGCAGGTATGGTGACTTCCAGCTACAGATTGTGCATCATGCTGCCATTGTCGGGAAGTTATAGATGTACACCGTAAGGAATGGGATGATGTTGACAATCGGGAATCACTGGGGACTGGTGAAAATAATAGCAATGGAGACTGCGATACTGCCATTGGTGATACAGTGTGAGCAGATGCTAGGAGCTACTGGCGGAGGTGGCTGCTGAGTAGCAACTGCCATTGGTGGCACTGTGTGAGCAGATGCTGAAGCCGCGTGGAGGTGGCTGCTCAGTAGCAACTGCCATTATTAGCACAGTGTGAGCAGATGCTGGAGCCTCCGGCTGAGGTGGCTAATGAGTAGCAACTGGCATTGGTGATCCCAGTGTGAGCAGGTCTCCTGGCTGAGGTACCTGGCACCTGAGACAGGGCTGTGGGAATTTGAGATGGTGCTGGATATGTTTGATGCTGTTGCTCATGGTGTTTGGCCCGATCTGTTGGCCCATCTTATCTGCGACCACAGCTGGGGCAATGATGGCTGAGTCATCGGTGGTAGCACTAAACTTTCCCTCCTACCCTCCTATGATATAAAAATAAGGATAAAGAAATATAATATGTATGTGGATGTGTATGAGAGGGAAAAAAGATTTGGGTGTTATGTGTTGTATAGTAATTGTATGGGTGGGGGGGGGGGGGCGCTGTGGCCTACCGCTATGTATAGCTATGTGTAGATATTAATCTGTGTGTGTAAATATGTGATATCAGTAATTATGTGTCTTGTACATAAGGGGTTAATTTATCTGATAGATCAAAACTTACACTACTCTTTCTCTCTCACAATCTCCTCTCCAAAGCTCAAAAACCCACCAACTCCTTGACCTGTGTGTTCCACTTGCTCAGTTCCACACAGGTCACAGATTTTATTTGTTGCAGGCTTTTAAACTATTTTCCTGCACCATTGATTAGCGTCCTATGCTTCCTATTGGTTAATTTCTCTCCTTTGCAATTGCGAGTTATGAAACCTTGTACAATTTTGGAGCAATTTTCGGGATCTCCAACATGGAGAGTTTTACTTTGTACTCCCACTTTCTGAGCTTGAAGCTCCAGCTCATCGGCTATTGAATTACAGTGGGAAATTAAAGGGAACCGCAGGTCTCGCAACTCTACTCAGACACATGCAGGCTATCGGCGAGTGAGTTGCGAGCTAGGAATTGAATGAGGCTAATATTCAGGTGCAATGGAAAACAGCCCATGAGAGGCAGCTGATGTGGATGGTCTCATCCTGGTGACTCACAGCAGTGGATAAGGGCATCACATCATTTTTGTTTTCCTTTTCTTGCAGGGGCAGCAGCTTTTCCCCCTCGTGGCTTTCTTTTGACTGGACTACCTATCCTGCGTCTGGATGGCAAGGTAGGGCTCAACCTGTCTGGGTGGCCTGGATTGTCTGACAGGGTGTCCCTGGATACCTTCTCCAACATGATCATCTTTCTGAGTCACTAAATTCACCACCTACTGCAGCCACGGCCACACCCATGTAGTGCAGTATGTTCCTTTAACTGGGCAATAGGGCAGCCATTGCTGTAAGCTGACATGCTGGTGTTGAAACTCAGAGTGAATCCAGCCAAAGACTCTAAGGGGCGGAAAACATTTAGTTGTAACCTTTCAGGCTCCTCACCCCCACTTCTGAAACAACCTACACTTCCTTACACGTACCCGATCAAAAAGCCCCCTCCCCATGCTAACTACAGGGGCTAACTAGAGATATAGACTGTTTTAGTGCAAAAAAAGATACCCCTTGCTTCTGCCCCCACACACATACACTCACTTCGATAAAACCAGTATTCTGAATGCAGTTGCAGAAGGATCATTTAAATATAAGGCATTTCAGAACCTACATCACACTAAGTGCAGCCACTACATAAGGGGTGTAGGAGCCAGAATCCCCCCCAGTTACTACACCCATGCTCTACATTAAAGAAAAAGTTTTTTTTTTTTTAACCCGTGTCCTTCTCATTATATTCAAGCCCATTGTAATGTGAATTGCAAGGCTAAGCTCAATAGGATCTCTGTATTATTTGCTGGTGTAACTACCTCTGAATGCTAGCCCGAAGTCTATTGACATTATTTATCTAGCTCTAAGAGTTACAGCATATTCCCCTTCCTTGCCGCCTAACATCACTACAATGCAATGCTGGCCCTAGCTCTAATACAATTTCTTCAATGGTCATGTTTTTTAGTTAATTGTTACTGAAATATACTCACAGAGTACACTAAGGCCCCTATTCAATTGAGCAATTGTAAGTTACTGGAGCCTGTAATGGAGCCCGTAAACTAATTTGCTATTCAATTGCCGTCTTTTTGCTAGCTGCAAACGATTTGTGGATTAGAAGCTAAAAATCCCTGTGACTGTTAAAATCGTAACTCCGATCCATCTAAGTCTTTGATCTTTCGCACCCGTAAATGTTACAATCGCAAATCGCTATTCAATTGCTACAATTCCTCAAGTCTGCAAATGTTCTCACACCCATAAATGGCAAATTTAGAAGAAAAAATGAATACTGCACTTTAAAAGATGGGGAAAGCAATGAAAGACATTAGAACTAATTGCACAACAGTTTCAAGCTCGAAAATCTGCAATCAAAAATATATATTTTTTATGTTTACGTTTCGTGTTATATCAATCTCGGGAATCAATGAGTTAATACATATCAGGCCACCCACATGGACTAGAACAGTACCAAAATACATTTTTATAATTTTGCACATTGCTGGATTGAGAGACTGATCACATATCTCTAAACGCTAATTGATTGATGTTTAACCTCCATGTTTTACTGACTTCATGATGACAGTCTCATTTACTATTGGCTGTTTCTAAATTGGTGGTTATGGCCTTGCTTAATTGATCATGACTACGCTCTGAAATGCTACTTACGATTGCATGGTTTATGGTTTCAGCTTTTGGCCCTTGAATTGCGGCTTGTTAAATTTCACTGATTGTTTTGGTTGTAGTGAAAGTACACAATATCAAATGAAACTTTTTTTTTATTCATTATTAGACTTGTTATTATTATTTTCCTTCATGTGGAATTTCCGTGTGAATTACAAATTATTGCCCACCTTACTCAAAAAGTATACTGGTGTAAAAGCTTTTGTTGGGTTGAAGTGTTGCTATTCAAATAATATATCTTATTTTTTATGGTTTTAGAAAACAGTATATTTCTTAGCTGCAGATACATCATGCACAAAAAAAGTGAATAGGAAACCTGCTTTTGCATCTTAAGCGTTAACAGATTACTTTATTGATAGCACTTTTGACCTCTTTGTTTCTTAGACTGTAAATTAAGGGATTCAGCAGCGGGATAATTATGGAATAAAATAAAGAGATAACTTTATTCATGTCATGTGCGATGGGAGATGAGGGACGGACATACGTAAAAATCAGTGTCCCATAAAACATGGCAGCCACAGTCAAATGGGAGGAGCAGGTGGAGAATGTTTTTGACTTGCCTGTGTTGGTAGGTATCTTAACAATGGTATATATTATCCTAGTATAGGACAGAAGTGTGAGTAAGAAAGAGCCTATAATGCTAGTCAATGCCAAAATAAAACAGAAAAGATCAAGAATGCTGGTGTCAGAGCACGAAAGCCTAATAATGGCTGGTCCATCACACAGATAGTGATTCACTATATTATGGCCACAAAAATCTAACTGGGCTATCATAATGGTTGGGGTAAAGTTTGATAGAAAACCACAAACCCAGCAGCTGATGACTAGCCAGAAACAAAATCTAATGTTCATAATCAATGTGTAGAACAAAGGGTTACATATAGCTTGATACCGATCAAAAGCCATGACTGCGAGAAAAAACAACTCAGCCACTCCAACTGAAAAAGTAAAATATAATTGTGTCATACATTCAACTAGAGATATAGACTGTGTTCTTCTTATCAGATTATTTATCATAACAGGCATGAAACAGGATGTATAGCATATTTCCATGCCAGAAAAGTTAGCTAGGAAAAAGTACATGGGTTTCCTGAGACGTATGTCCATACACACTACGGTTATTAAAAGAACATTACTCCCAGTTATACAAATATATAAAATGAGAAAAAACAAAAATAGAATCATTTCCAGTTCAGGACTGCCTGAGAATCCAAGGAGAATAAAATGTTTGACAGATGTTTGATTTTCCATGTATACAGCATATGGACACCTAAAAACAAGAGATAATATATATTTATAGACATACTTAATAAACTGAATACTGGAGTTATTTGGGATGGTGTACTGATACCATACACTTATAAATAAAAATAGTATTTATTATTATACATAGAGACAATGGAACACACATAATTCCACTAAACACATGTTCAGCTGATGACCCACACTACCCCCCCCCCCCCCCCCCAAAAAAAATAAAAAAAAAAGATCCATATACCTGTAGTGGTCTTTTAATAATTTTTTTTATATTTTGTAAACAAGGAGAAAAGTGGAAAAAAATTAGCTTTAGTAAAGTTGGGTGCAGTTGGAGCCAATTTATCAAGAGGTAATAAAATGTAACTTTGATAAAACCCAACAAATTGGAATAATTAACTCTAATATTACACGTATCCCCTTGACTCTTTAGTCTAAGAATAGTTAGTTGAAGGTGATTAGTTTTAGAATACAAACTAAGCAGATCTACATTGATGGGCTATGGAACATTCAAAATAGGACTTTTACTGTGAACATATTTTGAGAATCAAATCAAAATCTTCCATTTGTTCTCTGATGACACCTAAAGATTTTTGAGTAGCATAACTTCCATAATATTTCCGTTCTTTTTGTCAGCATCTACCCAATTTCCACATCCATCCTTTGTCCTGATTTTTCCCTGCCTTATATAAATCTGAGTGTCACATTTTTCAGCAAATACAATAATGTCTATACATGTAAATTGTAATTTGTTTTTGTGTAGACAACAATAACAATAACAAAAATATCGATGTGGAATCAATCTCATTAAAACGTTAAAAAAAAAATGCCAGTCACTAAATGAGATAAAAAAGCTTGCATAATCAAAATCTAATATAGAAAATTATATAATGTCACAACTCAAAATATGTTAAACATAAATACTAGCCTAAAGCAATTAAACTTTGCAAATGCAATATACATGACAATTAAATGCATAAGACAATACACTTATGCTTAGTTTATATAGATGAGTTAACAGAACAATATGCTGGTTAATTTGCACAAATGTTAAAATGTATTAGTATTCTTGTTGAACATTTTACAACTCGTACAGATAAATAAAAGTGTACTAAAGTTGGTTATTTTGGTCATTCTTGACTTTTTTTTTTTTGCACTTTATCATAGTACTACTATGTTGCCAAAGCAATTCACTGAATCTTTGATGGTTGTTTTTATGATAAAATTGCCCTTGTTAATGTTAGTGATGTGAACTATATTTCTTGTTTATTTTATTTAAGCACACAGCATATTTTTTTACAGAAGTTTTTAGTTAGTGAACTTCTATCCAAAAGCAAGGTCTTCACTAACTAAAAACTTCTGTAAATAAAATATGCTGTGTGCTTAAATAGAGCCCTTTTAAATTTACAGAATCACAATTTAATAAGGCTGTTAAATTCTATATCTTTAAAAAAATATGTGATTCAGTTTCAGTAACATTTTAGATTCTGATCTTAATCTTGTATTGGATATTATTATTGACGTCTGATTCGTAATTTTACTTCGGCAAACCTTTTGAGATACTGTTAAGTGACAATAAAATTAAATAGTTGTCTGTTTCATACCCTTTTTACACTGTATATCACACAGATTGTATAGTACAAAGTGAAGTATTTTAAACTTCCCAAAAACAAATGTAAGTTTCAGTGCAGGTGAAATATTAAATACAATGCTCTGCAAAATATCTGCTGTCTAGCTTCCTAAAAACAATAAAACTTTTTCATGTCAATTTTGGTTTTCTGTAAAAAATAATTGTCAACTAAACATAAGCTCATTAGCAATTTTGAACAGAGGTAAATGTATAACTGTGCAACAGTACACAGCCATTAATTGTCTAAAAAAAATAATAATTCCACTTTATGAAGTCTATTATAACTTTGTGGCTTTTGGTGCAGTTTGTTCTGATTGAGCAGCTGGGAGACCTTAAAACATAAAACAGATGCTCATTCTTCATAAAATCAGCTTTTCTGATCCCGCTGCAGCCTCCACCAACCTTAATGATTCTGACCCTATATTTGTAAACTCCATAATGCAACAAGGCTGAACAAATTGACCCTTAATAAAGATGCAAAAAACATTCAATTTGCAAGTGATACATGAATTAATACACACCAACAATGCAACAGAACATTACCTGCAATATAAGTTTCCGTTTTGTTTGTATCAATAAATATATTTTTGAATATCTACCTAAGAATCACTTGTCATCCCACTGCCACATGGCAATGCGTGAAAGAGGTTACTATAAACATCAGCTCAATTGAGAACTTTTATCCTATGAAATCATCCCAAGGGCATGGATCACAGGTACGTGTAGCACCTAGGGAGCCTTTTTGTATGCACACCTGTCATCCAAACATATTTAACGAGACAGAAATAATTTCTACTGGGAATATCTGTTTTATAAGCTAAAATATAGTGTTAGAGGAGATTCAAGAAAATACACTCACATCAATAAAGAAGCGTATCACCTTCCACCCTAACACACTCAGCACCTCTCTCTCTCTCCTTTACCACACACCATATTTAGAGTTTCGATCCTGCAGGGTGATTTGGGGAAAGCACCATGGACACTGGATTCAAGGTTAAAAGACAGGACCCTCTTTGCTTTGTTATGTTTTGATTTGTATTTACTAGTGATGTCGCAAACATCAAATTTTGGGTTCGCGAACAGCGGACGCAAACTTCATCAAATGTTCGCTAATGGGCGAACATCGGCGAACCGCCATAGACTTCAAAGGGCAGGCAAATTTCAAAACCCACAGGGACTCTTTCTGGCCACAATAGTGATGGGAAGGTTGTTTCAAGGGGACTAACACCTGGACTGTGGCATGCCGGAGGGGGATCCATGGCAAAACTCCCATGGAAAATTACATAGTTGATGCAGAGTCTGGTTTTAAGCCATAAAGGGAAAATCACCTAAAATTCCTAAATTGTTTGGAATAACATGCTTTAAAACATCAGGTATGATGTTGTATCGATCAGGTAGTGTAAGGGTTACACCCGCTTCACAGTGACAGACCAATCTCCCCGCTTAATGCACTGCAAACAACCGCAAACTCCCCACAAGGTTGGATACCAAGCTAGCCATGTGCCGTTCCTTGTCCTCACTGATGTCATTGAAGGTCTCTTCCTCCACTCAGCCCCAAGGGCCCCCGAAAGGTGACAACAAGCCCCCTGGGATGCCTGCTGTGTTTGGTCTTCCACCTCCTCAAAGCCACCTTCCTCCTCTGACTCCTCTTCTTCAGACTCCCAGAGTCTGGGGGCTTCCACTGCCCAGCATGGAAGATTATACACAGGTCAGAGTCTGGGGGCTTCCACTGCCCAGCATGGAATATTATACACAGGTCAGAGTCTGGGGGCTTCCACTGCACAGCATGGAAGATTATACGCTTTGCCTCTGTCTGCGTTATTATAAGGTGTGTACTGTTAAGTAGTACTATTCCTATCGGTTTAATCCCTGTTACGTCCACTATCAGGGGACGTGTATATGGCATTGATTTTTGGAAGCGGGAGATGGAAAAAGATGCTTGGTCGGTCCTCCCTATTTCAAATTTGGGGCACTGCGCATGTAATCTAAGGTGCCACCAGATATGAGTGTCACTGTGCACTGGCAAAAGTTGTCAGAGTAGATGCAATAGGCTTCACACACACGCCTGTATGCAGGCAACTGATATTCAAACGATTACAGTCAAAAAAGTGTTGTTTTATGTCACTGTACACTACGGTTGCACCAGATATGATGTATCACTGTGCACTGGCAAAAGTTGGCAGAGTAGATGCAATAGGCTTCACACACACGCCTGTAGGCAGGCAACTGATATTCAATCGTTTACAGTCAAAAAAGTGTTGTTTTATGTCACTGTACATTACCTTTGCACCAGATATGACGTATCACAGTGCACTTGCAAAAGTTGGCAGAGTAAATGCAATAGTCTTTACACACACGCCTGTAGGCAGGCAACTGATATTCAATCGATTACAGTAAAAAAAGTGTTGTTTTATGTCACTGTACACTACGGTTGCACCAGATATGACGTATCACAGTGCACTGGCAAAAGTTAGCAGAGTAGATGCATTAGGCTTCACACACGCGCCTGCAGGCAACTGATATTCAATCTATTACAGTCAAAAAAGTGTTGTTTTATTTCACTGAGCACAATATAAGCTGTTAGGTGTTAGCCTGTCACACACACACGCTGGCAGGCAGGCATATGCAATTAGATTACACAGAAAAAAATTATAAAATAAAATAGATGATGTTCTAGCCCTAAAAAGGGCTTTTTGGGTTGCTGTCCTTCAGATGGAAGTCTCTGGAAGGGAGTGTATGCTGCTGATTGGCTGGAATGTGTCTGCTGACTGTGAGGTGCAGGGTCAAAGTTTCTTCAATGATAAAGAATAGGGGGCGAACCGAAAAGCGCATATGTTCGCTGTTCGCTGCGAGGGCGAACATGCCAAAGTCACTGCGAATAGTCCGCGGGCGAATTGTTCACGACATCACTAGTATTTACCTATGCCTGAAACTTATTTTATGTACAGCGCTACGGAATATGTTGGCGCGTTATAAATAAATGATAATAATAATAATTAATACCTGAACCAACCGTGGCTACACACAATCATGGTAAATAATTCATTTTTCATATTGAAGTTAACAGTGAATTAACAGTTAGTTCACATGAAACGCTCAGCTTTCAATTTTTGTATTTTTGTCATATAAACTGCTTTTATTCTGGTCTACAATAAGTACTAAGTGTATACATTTTTGTTTGATTCCACAAGACTTTACTTTCTGTCTTCTCTTCTGCACTTTTCTTGGCCTTTGCTCTCATTACTTTTTACAAATGCTTATTATATAAATTCCTAAGCTACATGTCCATTTGTTTAATATTTCCAAAGCCCACAACAGTGTTTTAAGATTTTGCAAACTGTGTTTTATCTACAAAAAAGCTATATTTAAAGGTTAATTTTAGTCCAAGTCCATATGATGTTTTAAAAAATGAAACTAATTACTCAGAACATTTACACAGCTTTAGCTTCTACATTGAATTAATTGTTAGTGTAGGGTTTCAACTGTGTTTTACAACTGCTTTCCTAAGAATGTGTTTCCTTTTAAGTTAATGAGTGTTCTTATTGTCACCACTGACATTTCTACTTGCATCATTTTGATTATATCAAACAGAAGCTTTCTGTGAATCAAATTGGTAGATTAACTAAGCATAACAAGGGCTGCAATGTAGTTTGCCATGCTTCCATTTGCTCTATTTCCTTTTAGAAACAAATGCAATTACAGACACTCACAACCTTTGCAATAAGGAAGCAACCAAGCAGAAACAGACTTATGCTGTTACAATACATTTCTAATTTGTTTTCAAAGATCAGTTTCAAAAGTGGTCATTGATATATGTTTTTTTAAATAATGTTTGATTAGGTTTAATTTTTTTCTATGAATGAAATATCCATATTCATTCAAATTGTTAAACAGGTATAGTAATTTATTAACTTTAGATAATATAGATCCAGTAAAACATTAAAGAAACACAAAATGTTCTGTAAAAAAATAATATTATTGTACAAAATGGGGGAGATTCACTAAGAATGAGTGCAACGTGTTGATATCTATCATGGCACTCATTGTCATTAGAAAGAGGCAGGGTCATATTATAATGAGACCTGTGATGTGCTGTGATGTACTTATAAGACTCCACCCACTAAAACACCTACCTTCTCTTTTGAGTAAGTGCTGCAATAACATTCATAGCACTATAATGCATATTGAGAATATCCTTTGGACCAGCCATGAAAATCCCTTTCTGCTTTTGAAACCACAAGGGAGTTAAAATACATCTTCTGAATTAATGGAACTGAAATGCTGTGAATAAGCTCCTGCACATAAAGAGCTAGTTACCATTAACATTTGTATTTATTTATAATATAAAAAAAGAAAACATTTGTATTTATTGTTGAATATATAAAACAATGCTAAATACAGCACCAGTAGGCATCCAGGCACAGAATGATACCAAAAACAAAGTGATTTCACTGGTTTTCCAGATCATATGGCAGTGATCTAGTTGGCTTATCATACCTCTGCAGCTTCAACTGGATCCCCCCTGACCAGAGCAGACCTGCCATCTACTCTTACTAATATCTACCCACCAGTGGCAAAACTAGCTAATGGAGGGGCCTGGTGCGATAAAAAAAAGTGCCAGCCTCCATAGGGTTAAAAAACAAATATATATATATATATATATATATATATATATATATATATATATATATATATATATATATATATTATACATATATAGGAAAGTGAGTGGCCTCTGTGGAAATAAGGCTAGAAGACCTCTCTGAAGCACAGAGAGACACAGATTTAGAATACCATGACTTAAAAGATTAAAGTGCAATTATTTGGATAATCAACGTAGCTGATGCAAGCTATGACTAAAATAATTCCTGGGACAATAACAAATCTTATCAAATGGCTTCCATAATTATTTGCAACTCTCATTGCGCAAATACCCACTGCAGAACTACATACTACATATGCATAGAGATCAAAAAGCAATTGTCTGTGTGCAATATTTTGAAACTAAAACACGGATACTAAAAGTGACTAGTGGCAATTTACAAGCTGTACAACGCGTAAAGCCAGAAATATTTTCAGATGTTTCATTTAGAACTTTGCTCAAATGCAGGAAATTGAAAGACATTACTGAACAAGCAGATAATACTCGCTACAAACGGGGGAACTATAACAAAGAAATTAGATAAACACATTCATGAACAATATCAGTGAAAGAGAAACTTTCATTGGCAAAGCAGGTGTTAAAATGTTGTTTCTAAAACATCCAACAAAGAAAGGACAAAACAATTATGAACAAACAGCAATATCTGATTAGACCAGGATCCCAGTTCTTAGAAGGGAAAAATAAAATTTAAGACAGAATTTACCTCAAGAGACTAAAAATACCAGATATGTGAATCTCAACTGTAAAAAAATAGCAGTACTACCTGTACTACCTATTAAAAAAGAAATACATAGTACAAACAGACATGCATACCTCCAGTTTTCTCTTAACTCCCCATGAATGTACACCCTCACACACTCTTTTTGCCCCCATTTTTCCCTTCCCCACTAATGGTACCACTAGTATTATGGAAACTTTTTTTTCTGTAGGCTTCCCTGCCTAAGTAGATTGGACAAAGAAGTCAGACCCACACAGTCATCATAAGCAGATTCTCTATATAATTTCATATTGCTCCACTAAAGCTCTTATCACACAATGTGAAAGGATTCAATAGACCTATCCACACATATATATATATATATATATATATATATATATACATATATATATATATAATGTGTGTGTTGTCAGATCGCTCTCATGCGTTAGCTGACAGATAGAATTATGGAAAGCTACATAGTGATGATAGGCTTGACCTTGGGCATGGGAAAGGATGCTGCTTAGTGGCTATGGGCCACAATCTTTAATGGAGGTAGATGCCTGTTCACAGGTGAGTCAATCAGAGGCTCAGTATTTGTGCTGACACCTGCTGAGCCTCTGATTAGCTCACCTGTGCTCAAGCAGGGATACACCAAAATGTGAAGTTTTGGTGGCCTCTAAGGACTGGAATTGAGGCAAACTGGTGTAATATAATCACTAAAGCCAATTATTTATGAAGTGACCCTGATGTCAGGTATACAGAAACACATATTAACCAATTTTTAATATCATAATATTAACTAATACACTATTTCTCACTCTTTTCAGTACCCATGAGGACCAGGCCTACCACAGAGGCAAATGAGGTGGCGTTGCCTGCACCTGAGGTGAACCCTGTTTATGGTGATGTCACAGATTATCCTTGGAAAGGGGTGAAAGTGGAAAAACAACCTGGATAAGAGGTACCAGGACCTCATCATGAAGCAGGTTTTAGGTTCATTTGGAGAGCAGTCAGCCAATGTCTGGCTATTATGAATCTCCAACAGGGCCCGCAAACAAATCTGTCTACCGCTCTCTGCTTCTACCACTACCTCTCTCTACTACCATGTACTGTAGTTATCAAGAAGCAGCCCAACTGCCACCTACACCGCCTACCATGTACTGGATCCAGGAACAAGCAGCCCAACTGCCACCTCTACCACCTACCATGTACTGGAGCCAGGAAAAAGCAGCCCAACTGCCACCTCCATCACCTTCCATATACTGTAACCAGCAACAATCAGGCCCACTGCCACCTGTGCTACTCATAACACTGGCACTTCAGGACCTCCCCACTCCCCCACCTCTTCCTGTAAGATTGCCACCTCCTCCTGCAAGGCTAACAGCTCCTCCTGAAAAGATGCCATATCCTCCCATTGAAATGCCAAAACATCCCAGGACAGACCTCCACCCCTCGCAAGGCACTATGGTTGATGTATTCAGACATCTGCAACATTAAGACAGATCATTAAGAAATAATGCTGTATGTAATGATATGATGAACACGCATTCGGAAAATCTCACAGCACTGTATAGCAGTATAATGATGAATTATGGTAAGATGTGGAGGCACTATTTAAAGATATATTTAAACAGTAGAACTCCGAGCTGGAAAAAAGAAGAAAGCAACTCTATTTAAAATTGTTGCAACATAAAAAACAACATGTTATTGAAACACAATATCACATATATAGTTGTGAGCGTACGGGCCGTTGCTCACGCTTGCGGGCTCGCGTAGCGAACCTGTGGCCCTCGCGTAGCCGCGGCTCCCCCTGCCACACTGATGCTCCCCAGCGGCCCACAGCACCCCGGGAGCTTGCACGGCTCCCCCTGCCGCGAGGGCTGCGGCTTGCGTAGCGAGCCCTTGGCCCTCACGTAACGAGGGTCGCGACTCACCGCACCCCGGGAGCCTGCACGGCTCCCCCTGCCGCACTGATGCTCCCCAGCAGCCCACAGCACCCCGGGAGCCTGCACGGCTCCCCCTGCCACACTGATGCTCCCCAGCTGCCAAGAGCAGGAGGGAGACAGGATGGAGGAAGGGAGGTACAGGATGGGGGAAGTGAGCCAGGAGAGGGGGGTGAGAGAGGGGTGTAACAAGGGCCGCTGCTCACACAGCGAGCCTGGCCGCGGCTCACCGCACCCCGGGAGCCTGCACGGCTCCCCCTGCCGCACTGATGCTCCCCAGCGGCCCACAGCAGGAGGGAGACAGGATGGGGGAAGGGAGCCAGGAGACGGGGGTGAGACACGGGGGGGAAGGGGACATAGAGACACAGGGGGGAGGGGGCATAGATTCACTGGTGGAGGAAGAAGGGGGCAAAGAGAGACAGAGGGGGGAGAGACACAGGGGAGGTAGAGGGGGGAGAGACACAGGGGAGGGAGATGAGGGGAATGAAAGACAGGGGAGGGAGAGAGGAGGGAATGAGACAGGGGAGTGATCGAGGGGGCAAAGAGAGACAGGGGAGGGATAGAGGGGGCAAAGAGAGACAGGGGAGGGATAAAGGGGGAAAACAGTGACGGGGAGGGATAGAGGGGGCAAAGAGTGACAGGGGAGGGATAGAGGGGGCAAAGAGTGACAGGGAGGGATAGAGGGGGCAAAGAGTGACAGGAGAGTGATAGAGGGGGCAAAGAGAGATGGGGATGGATAGAGGGGGCAAAGAGAGACAGGGGAGATATAGAGGGGTCAATGAGAGACAGGGAAGGGAGAGAGGGGGCAAAGAGACAGGGAAGGGAGAGAGGGGGCAAAGAGAGACAGGGGAGGGAGAAAGGGGGCAAAGAGACATGGGGAGGGAGAGAAGGCAAAGAGAGATGGGGAGGGAGAGGAGGCAAAAAGAGACGGGGAGGGAGAGGAGGCAAAGAGAGACAGGGGAGGGAGAGAGGGGGAAAAGAGAGACAAGGGAGGGAGAGAGGGGGAAAAGAGAGACAAGGGAGGCAGAGAGGGGGCAAATAAAGACAAGGGAGGGAGAGAGAGGGCAAAGAGAGACAGGAGGGGGGAGGGAAAGAGACATGGGAGAGAGAAATGTTTGGGAAAAAACTTGATCTTGCCATCATTTTTTGACGGGCAAGTCGCTAGTATATATATATATTACAGAATATAAATAATGTGTGGATGTGTTATATTATATGTACAGAACTGTAATTTAAGTCTCCCCACAAGGAAATTGTGGCTTTCCCAAACAATACGGCTACTGAGGGGCTTATTAACAGCTGAGATTTAAAACTCAGCAGCACAGACTACTTTAATGTTATCCAGCTCTCTATATAGTGAAAGAAGCCCAGTTGATAGAGCTCAATTCACTATAGATGTTGCTATTTGGTAGATGCCCTTTTGATCATAGGAAACTGCTCAAGATGTACCCTGGTTATAAGGGAAGCCACCTGGCTAAGATAAAAAAAAATTAAGCCAGGTAGTAAATGTCGCTAGCAAATTATATACTAAGGCTGCAGAATATATATATATATATATATATTAGCGCAGGCACGCGCACGTTTGGTTGGCGCCGGTCACGAGCAACACGCGAACACGTCACTGACGAGTGACGCAGCGCTGTGGTACGCTAGCAAGCGGCGCGCAGTGTGTGAGACTGCTAGCCTTCAGTTGGCATAACTTGGGATCAGAAACTTGGGACCTTCACAACAGTAAGTCATATTTTTCCATTTCTAGTGTATTCATACACACCTTGCTTTACGACTTCTGACACCATTGTGTCTGTGTGTGCCTGCTGTTGTGGATGTCCCATGTCTCCCCTTAGGGCTTTGGGGTCCTTTACTTGCCTTTTTTTGGCCATTTAGGACATTCATTTTTCCCATGCCCTCTTTTGAGTACTGCAGCATCACCACACACTTAGGTTTTGTGTGTCTGTCTTATGACACACTCTTTTACTGTTTTTTCATATTTTTCATTTGTTTTTTATACTTATTCATCAAAGGCTAAGTTTTACTTCCTATGATATCATCCTTCTGGCACTATTTGTTCAGCGATGATTTGGTATGTCCATGACCTTTCATGATTGTAACACTTCTACAATCTCGTGGTCAAACCGTATGAGCTGTTGGTATCCAACATTTTCCCCTCTCACAGCATTTGGCATCATTGTGTCTCCTATATGTATATTATTAGTTGCCGCTTTCTCTCCTCTCTACTTCTATATTTATTAGCAACTATTTTCATATACGAGCACATCCACCTAGTCCTTTTTCTCTCATTGTTCAAATCCATTTTTTAGACTTTGCTAGTGGACCCCCGCCTTTCCTCATTTATTCATATATATAAATATATATACAATCCACCACTTGGTGAAACCTAATAAGGTAAGGGGAGACGCAGTACCTGTACAAAAAATGAAGGTCCCAACGATCGTTTCCCCACGTTACAGTGGATACATCAGGGGAATTGTTCGGAACCAAATTTGCGGGCTTTTATGGTAATAAAGCGACGTCATTGCGTTGGCGCCCCCCAAAAAAAATATTCACCAATAGGATTACTGTTGCTAGGCAGATTATATTCAACCAACAATTACTGATTTTGCACAGAAATTCTGGATGATGCAACGCTAGAAATTATTATACACTAAATAATAGAATAGAATATATAATAAATAGCACCTTTCTGACTGGTTAGAAAAATACCCTTATTAAGGGATAATATTCTTTATATGGTGTGGTTGCTAACCTGTACCTAGGATGCTGCAAGGAGCAAACAATTACATCTAATATCGAGATTTGGATACGATATATAGATGACATTTTCTTTATCCGGTGCGGGTCCCAGCAACAACTGAACACCTTCATTGGAGTACTGAATAATAACCAAACTGGTCTCAAACTTACTTATACTATCAATTCATCTAAGATAGAATTTATTTATTTGGTTATTGAAAAAAATGGAGGTTAACTCATTAAAAACCTACACGCACAGAAAACAAACTAAGGCAAATAGTGTATTACTAGGGTCTAGCCATCACCTGCAACATTTGGGATGTAGCATTCCATTCAGTCAATATTTGAGGATACGACGTAACTGCTCTCTTGATCAAGATTTTGAACGTCAAGCAAAATAACTGAATAATAGGTTCAAAGCCAGATGTTATACTCATAACACTCTAAAAAAAAGCATATATAAGAGCAAAAAGTATTTCAAGAGATCAATTACTAAATGATCAACCGAATTCAGGGAATAAAATTACAAACCGTATTAGAGTAATAGGTACGTCCAATACCCATAATGAACAAATCTTGCAGAAACATTGACCAATCCTATGATCAGATCAGGATCTTCGTGATGTGCTACCAGAAAATCCTGCCATCACATATCGAAGAGCACCCAGTTTAAAGGATAAACTTGTCCACAGTCATTACCTACACAATATCACCAGAGGGAGTGACTGGCTCACAAAAGACAAGCTTGGTTCAAAAACATGCAAAAAATGCAAGGCGTTCATCCATATGTCTGATACTACCAAATTTAGCAATATAGACAAAACAAAGGAGTGCAAAATAAGGGATGCAATTAATTGCTGCTCAACTGCTTTTATCGATCTGATATCATGCCGATGTGGATTGATATATATTGAAAAAACTTCTAGACAACTAATATTCAGAGTTCTAGAACACGTAAATTCTATTGACCATAGCTGAGATGTCACGGTGGCCAGACAAATCAACGAGTTCCCTGATGGAGACATTATGGCCCTTCGATTCTGTGGAATAGAAAGGATACAAATGTCTGACAGAATTGGAAATATTGAATCTAAATTGTTACAGCGGGAAGAAAAATGGATTTTCCTATTAAAGACCTTAGCCCCCTGTGGATTAAATGAGGGTTTTACATTTACATAGTTACATAGTTACATAGTATTTAAGGTTGAAAAAAGACTTTCAGTCCATCAAGTTCAACCTTTTAAGATCTCCTTTGATCTGCAATATGCGGATTAAATATTAATTCATTAGTTATTAATTAATTATTAATCAATTATTTAATGTTGTTTTTTTTTTTTTTTTTATTATTATTATTAATTAGTCCAGAGGAAGGCAAATAGAAAAAAAACAAACAAAAAAAAAATAAAAAATAAGCGAGACTTAGCCAATTGTCTAAAGGGGAAATGTTAAAAATTTGGATCATTACTGTCTCTCTAATTATCCATGATAACCCTGAATACCCTTTTTAATTATAAATAAATCTAGTCCCCTTTTAAAGTTATCTATCGAATCCGCTGTCACCACCTCCTCTGGTAGAGAATTCCACAGATTAACCACCCTTACTGTGAAGAACCCTTTTCTTTCTTTGAGGTGGAATCTTTTTACTTCTAACCCTCAAGGATGTCCTCTTGTTAGTTGAAAACCTCTTGGCACAAAAAGCTCCCCCGACAAATCTTTATACTGACCCTGGATGTATTTATATAAGGTAATCATATCTCTTCTTAGACGCCTTTTTTCTAGAGAAAATAAGTTTAATTTGGTTAGTCTTTCTTCATAACTTAGTCCCTCCATTCCCCTTATTAGTTTGGTTGCCCTTCTCTGTACCTTTTCCAGCTCTAAAATGTCCTTTTTATGAAGTGGTACCCAAAATTGAACTCCATATTCCAAATGAGGGCGTACTAGAGATTTGTATAGTGGCAGAATAATATTTGCTGCCCTGGCTTCTATACCTTTCTTAATACATGCTAATATTTTATTTGCCTTTGCAGCTGCTGCTTGGCTTTGAGCACTGTTACCTAGGTGGTTGTCCACAAGCACTCCCAAATCCCTTTCAATATCTGATACACCTAGATTTGCTCCATTAAGATTATAAATTGCATGGCTATTTTTCCTTCCCAGATGCATAACCTTACATTTATTCATATTAAATCTCATCTGCCATTTAGATGCCCATTCCTCAATTTTATGTAAATCCCCTTGGAGGGAAAGCACATCATTTTCTGATTTAATTACCTTGCACAACTTTGTGTCATCAGCGAAAATGGAGACCCCACACTCCAATCCTACCTCTAAGTCATTAATAAATATGTTAAAAAGGAGAGGACCTAATACTGAACCCTGAGGAACCCCACTTACCACATTAGTCCAATCGGAGTATGTTCCATTTACAACAACCCTTTGCTTCCTGTCTTTTAGCCAGCTCTCGATCCATGAGCAGATATTTACTGCAATTCCTGTATCCCTTAGTTTGCCCAATAGTCTCCCATGTGGCACTGTATCAAAAGCCTTTGCAAAATCCAAAAAGACTACATCCACTAAGTTGCCTTGATCCAGGTTCCTACTAACCTCCTCATAGAAACTAATTAGATTTGTTTGACATGACCTATCCCTCATAAACCCATGTTGACTCCTACTTATAATCCTGTTCAAATAGACATATTCTTGTATATTATCCCTTATTAACCCTTCTAAAAGCTTCCCCACTGCAGAAGTGAGGCTCACTGGTCTATAATTCCCCGGATTTGCTCTTGCTCCCTTTTTAAATATAGGTATCACATCATCTTTTCTCCAGTCATCTGGTAGAGACCCTGTGTTGAGTGAATCTTGAAAAATTAAATATAATGGTTTGGCTATTACAGAACCCAGTTCCCTTAGTACCCTTGGATGTATTCCATCAGGACCCGGGGCTTTATTAACATTTATTTTTTCCAACCTCTTTTGGATTACTTTCTGTGTACCTCCCTTGTGTATACCGAAGAAAAGAACCTATTTAGCTCATCTGCCTTTTCCTGGTCACTAATTTTCAGACAGCCTGTTTCACATTGTAATATTCCTATAGCTTCCTTCCTCGCCTTCTTCCCATTAATATACTTAAAAAATATTTTAGGGTTAGTCTTACTCTCTTTTGCAATTAATTTTTCATTTTCTATTTTAGCCAGTCTAATCGCGCTTTTGCAAGCCTTGTTGATTTCCTTGTATTCCCGTAAAGCAGTCTCTGTCCCCTCTTGTTTGTATAATTTAAATGCCTGTTTTTTACTCCGTATCTTGATCTTTAAATCATTGTTAAGCCACATGGGTTGTGATTTACTCCTTTTACTTTTATTCCCACACGGTATATTCTGATGTGTATGTATATTTAGTAAGGATTTAAATGTTGTCCATTTATGTTCAGTGTTTTTACCTATCAGTTCTCTGTCCCAGTCTATACTTTGTATTGCTGCCCTTAGACCGTTAAAATCTGCCCTTTTAAAATTAAGAGTTTTTGTTGGCCCCTTAAAATGTTTTTTTTTTTTATTCAATCTCAAATGAGACTGTGTTGTGATCACTGTTTCCCAAAGGTTGCCCTATTTCAACATTTGATACAATATCAATATTATTTGTAATGAGTAAATCTAAGATAGCTTCATTTCTAGTAGGCTCCTGTATAACCTGGGCCATATAATGAGCCCTGAGTGTACTCAAGAACCTGCTCCCCTTAGCTGAACTGCTGGTCTCATTTATCCAGTTTATTTCAGGGTAATTAAAATCTCCCATTATTAGAACTTGCCCGTGCTTAGCTGCATTTCCAATCTGTAACAATAATTGTATTTCCTCACTTTCAGCTATATTTGGGGGTTTATAGCATACTCCTACTAATATTCTTTTGGAATTTGCTGCTCTGCTATTTAACTCTACCCACAAACATTCAACTTTATCACTAGGTCCACCATAAATATCTTCTCTGACTATAGCCTTAAATTCAGGCTTAACATACAGACAAATCCCTCCTCCTCGTTTACCATTGCCTCTATCTTTCCTAAATAGGTTATAACCATCCAGATTAACAGTCCAGTCATGAGATTCATCCCACCACGTTTCGGTAATGCCTATTAAATCCCATTTTTCATTAATTGCTAATAAATCTAATTCTCCCATTTTTCCTGGCAAGCTTCTGGCATTAGCAAGCATACACCTTATGTTATGAGTCTGTAGTTCTGAAGTGCCTGCCACTGAACTTGAATTACTTAGTACTACCTCCATATTGACTATACTACCCCTCCCCCCATCTCCTCCCCTATGGGTTGTTAATTCATCCCTTATACCCTCTACACTTTCTACCCCATTACTTATATCTAGTCCCTCCCCCCCACCTACTAGTTTAAAAACTCCTCCAGCCTTTCTACCATCCTATCCCCTAGTACAAAAGCTCCCTCATCATTAAGGTGCAATCCATCCCTACTGTAGAGATTGTACCGAAGTGAGAAGTCAGCCCAGTGCTCTAAAAAGCCAAACCCCTCCTTAGTGCACCACATCTTTTGCCCTGTTCATTTAAGTATTACTCTTATCAACTTACTACTTAGTAGGCTTATATCAATATTTGAAATTTCCCCCAATCGATTGGACATTATCCCATTTATAATCAATAAAATATTCCTTAGTGTAGCTCTGGTTTCTTAAATTAATTAGTAGAAGGATAACTTTAAACAGAAGCTAACATCTGTGTTAGTTTTGGTTCTTTAGTGTAAAATATCCTGACAAAATATTCTGATTTATATACACAATAGTGTTCTTACCCTAGTCACCTACTGTTTGAAACTTTTTAACTTAAAAATCTCTTTTCATAGATCATTGCCTAATTTGCTTAGTAACAGTGAACATACACAGACAGTCAAGCTACTTTTATTAGAGAATAACTATAATCTACCTAGCAACAATGTGCACCCACACCATATAGAGAATATCATCCTTTAATAAGGGTATTTTTTATAACCAGTCAGTTAGGTGTTATTTATTATTTATTCTATTCTATAATAACTTCTATAATAACTTCAAGTGTTGCCTCATCCAGAATTTCTGTGCAAAATCAGTAATTTTTGGTTGAATAGAATCTGCCTAGCAACAGTAATACTTTTGGCGAATTGTATTTTTTTTTTGTACCAAAGCAATGACGTCACTTGGGGTGGGGCTATAAGCATAAAAGCCCGCAAATTTGGATTCCAAACAATTACCCTGATGAACCCACTGTAACATGGGGAAGCGATCGCTGGGACCTCCATTTTGTGCACAGGTACTGTGTCTCCACTTACCTTATTAGGTTTCACAGGTGGTGGATAGTATATATATATTCTGCAGCCTTAGTATATAGTATGCTAGCGACATTCACTTGTGGCAATGTAATTTTGAATATTATTACTACCTGGCTTAATTTTTTTTTATCTTAGCCAGGTGACTTCCCTTATAACCAGGGTACATCTTGAGCAGTTTCCTATGGTCAAAAGGGCATCTACTAAATAGCAACATCTATAGTGAATTGAGCTCTATCAACTGGGCTTCTTTCAGCTATATTGAGAGTTGGATAACATTAAAGTAGTCTGTGCTGCTGAGTTTTAAGTCTCAGCTCTTAATAAGCCCCTTGGTAGTCGTATTATATGGAAAAGCCACAATTCCCTTGTGGTAAAACTTAAATTACAGTTCTGTACATATTATATAACACATCCATATGATGTGTTATCTTTATTTGTAGTTTAATTATTTATATTCTGTAATATAGATTTTGTGACGCTATATTTTATACGTCTATTGTACAGTGGATATAAAAACTTTACACACCCCTGTTAAAATGTCAGGTTTCTGTGCTGTAAAAAAATGAGACAAAGATAAATAATTTCAGAACTTTTTCCACCTTTAATGTGACCTATAAACTGTACAACTCAAACTGAAATCTTTTAGGTGGAGGGAAGAAAAATAAAAACATACAAATAATGTGGTTGCATAAGTCTTCACAATCTCTTATAACTGGGGATGTAGCTGTGTTCAGAATTAAGCAATCACATTCTAAATCGTGTTAAATAGGAGTCAGCATACACCTGCCATCATTTAAAGTGCCTCTGATTAACCCCAAATAAAGTTCAGCTGCTCTAGTTGGTCTTTCCTGAAATGTTCTTAGTTGCATCCCACAGCAAAAGCCATGGTCCACAGAGAGCTTCCAAAGCATCAGAGGTATCTCATTGTTAAAAGGTATCAGTCAGGAGAAGGGTACAAAAGAATTTCCAAGGTATTAGATATACCATGGAACACAGTGAAGACAGTCATCATCAAGTGGAGAAAATATGGCACAACAGTGACATTACCAAGAACTGGAGCTTCCTCCACAATTGATGAAAAGACGAGAAGAAAACTGCTCTGGGAGGCTACCAAGAGGCCTACAGCAACATTAAAGGAGCTGCAGGAATATCTGGCAAGTACTGGCTGTGTGGTAAATGTGACAACAATCTCCCGTATTCTTCATATGTCTGGGCTATGGGGTAGAGTGGCAAGATGAAAGCCTTTTCCTACCAAGAAAAAAATCCAAGGCAGGCTACATTTTGCTAAAACACCTCTGAAGTCTCCCAAAAGCATGTGGGAAAAGGTGTTATGGTCTGATGAAACCAAGGTTGAACTTTTTGGCAATAATTCCAAAAGATATGTTTGGCGCAAAAACAACACTGCACATCACCAAAAGAACACCATATCCACAGTGAAGCATGCTGGTGGCAGCATCATGCTTTGGGGCTGCTTTTTCTTCAGCTGGAACTGGGGCCTTAGTTAAGATAGAGGGAATTATGAACAGTTCCAAATACCAGTCAATATTGGCACAAAACCTTCAGGCTTCTGCTAGAAAGCTGAACATGAAGAGGAACTTCATCTTTTAGCATGACAACGACCCAAAGCTTACATCCAAATCAACTAAGGAATGGCTTCACCAGAAGAAGATTAAAGTTTTGGAATGGTCCAGCCAGAGCCCAGACCTGAATCCGATTGAAAATCTGTGGGCTGGTCTGAAGAGGGCTGTGCACATCTTTACTGATAAACATGCCAGGTGATGGTCCATGACACATTAACTTTGGTTAGCACTGCTTGTATAGTGAGGGGAAAAAGTATTTGATCCCCTGCTGATTTTGAACGTTTGTCCACTGACAAAGAAATGATCAGTCTATAATTTTAATTGTAGGTGTATTTTAACAGTGAGACACAGAATAACAAAAAAGTTATAAATTGATTTGCAGGTCAATGAGTGAAATAAGTATTTGACCCCTTCGACTTAGTACTTGGTGGCAAAACCCTTGTTGTCAATCACAGAGGTCAGACATTTCTTGTAATTGTCCATCAGGCTTGCACACATCTCAGGAGGGATTTTGTCCTACTCCTCTTTGCAGATCCTCTCCAGGTCATTAAGGTTTTGAGGCTGATGTTTGGCAACTCGAACCTTCAGCTCCCTCCACAGATTTTATATTGCAATAAGGTCTGGAGACTGACTAGGCCACTCCAGGACCTTAATGGGCTTCTTCTTGAGCCACTCCTTTGTTGCGCTGGCTGTGTGTTTTGGGTCATTGTCATGCTGGAATACCCACCCATGACCCATTTTCAATGCCCTGGCTGAGGGAAGGAGGTTCTCACCCAAGATTTGATGGTACATGGCCATTGTCCCTTTGATGTGGTGCAGTTGTTCTGTCCCCTTAGCAGAAAAAAAAAAAATCATAATGTTTCCACCTCCATGTTTGATGGTGGGGATGGTGTTCTTGGGGTCATAGGCAGCATTCCTCCTCCTTCAAACACGGCGAGTTGATGTCAAATAGCTTGATTTTGGTCTCATCGGACCACAAAACTTTCACCCTGTTCTCCTCTAAATCATTCAGATGTTCATTGTCAAACTTCAGATGGGCCTATTAATGCAAATATCTTAGTGTTCTCTGTGTATATAATAAATGTTTGTTATACCGTTATCACTGTTTTCATGTGTCTTCAATGATTAAGGACATCAACATACATAACATTTATATAACGATAATATATGTTTAGTTAGATGATCTTCCTGTACACCCATCCCTTCATGCATTTGAGTACAGTTATCATATGTTTGCATGTCACCCATCTTCAGTTAATTGAGATGTGATGTTGTTAAGGCTGAATGTTTTAACTTTCAATGTTAAAAGTGATGTTTATACCATAATTGTTAACATCATTTTGCATACTGGTGCACCTACACTTAAAATATGCATGAAGTGTGCCATCCTTCTGGAATAATTATCCCTATTTACCTTCCATAACATTGTTTTGTGAACATTCAAGCCCACTACAGTGACACAAGAGTGGTTTCCAAGTGATTATATATTAATGATAACTATTTTATGTTATTCTCACAATTTTGGCTATAATGCTTGAAGAACATTCTTGGTGATGTTTGTGAGTTAATACTAAATTGTAGTACTGTTCCATATCACCATTCACCTGAAGGGTTGTTAACCAAATTACAGGTAATATTACTAATTAATTAATACAAGAAATACACTTCACAATTATTATTGGCTTGGGACTTTACAGGATGGGTGTACCCAATATTGGCCTTGATGGAGATGAGTTTTCTGTTGCTCCAAGTTCCTCTCCACAGCCTCCATGTGTGTTTGTGGGCCATCCAAAAGAGCTTGACCATATTAGTGCAGTCCCCCTTGTCCTAATTTGTCCCTGAAACCCCATGTCCCTGTGCTTCTACCAGCATGTTCCTTACATTCTCCCTGGGACAAAATGGTGCCTGGCCTGTGCAATGTAGAGATATACCCATGTAGGCAGCATCAATGTCACCCTGTCCTGTTTTTAAGGTATTTTCTTTGAGCTAAGGTTCTGTTGTAGATGCCATATCTTGCCATGGATATGGGTAGGTGATCTGGGTCAATAGTGTGCTGTTGTGCTGATCATAGTGTTTCGGAGTATCTTTTCAGGTGTATCTATCCCTTTACTAGTCATCACAGGAGAGCAGCTGGTGTGGTCCCTGTGCGTTTGCAGATTGGTATTAACCTTTTGAGTAGCGTGGTTCCCCTGGTACTTGATATATGTCATGTGGCGGTGTAACATTGCTAATAATTTTGTTATATATGATGACTAATAATTTATGTAAATGAATATATATATATATACTTTTTTCAAAACCACATTTGACCTTCTTGTGACTGTTATGCATGATTTATAAGGCAGTTGCATGTTTTTTATTGCAGTTTATTCATGTACTGTGTCATTAATTGCTTTATGCATCTTGCAGCAACCCTTGTAATATTAACATATACATGACCAGTCCAAAATATTATAAATAAATAAAAAATGTTTTCCTATTTGTTCCTTTGAGACTGCAAGTAATTCTAATGTATTTCTATGCTTTGGCATGCTTTTAAAGTATATTATTGTGTGTTTAATAGCTGTTACAGCTTTAATAAGTGTTTAAAAAAGGCCTTGTAAGTCCTCTTCAGCATTAGCAATACTTTTGACAGAAACATGATACTTTTTCAATTGCGGGTTAGACTTTATTTGCGATCTAGCGCTCTGGGTCTAGTAAAATATTCATTTTGTGTAACTTTAATTATTTAGAGCTCATAATATTCGACCTGTACTAAAACCAATGGAGTTCTAAGGCTGGTTTTGCAACTTTGACTGGCCCCTAGTGATTGTGGACGGGGAACTCGTAATCAGATTAAAATTTTGAGTAAGGGTTGTTCTAGAACATTATAGGCAGCTCACTCACAATATATATTTATTAGCCACTTGCCTGTCAAAATTGACGGCATGATATAGTGTTATACATTGTGTTTTCTGTCTGTTTATGCGTGTCTCTCTGTAAACCTCCCATGTCTTTTCAGACTTTTTCAAATATATGGAATATTTCAGTAAATCAATAAAAATATATTTTTATTACATCAAATTTGTATATTTGTATCTATAAACAAGTAATGAACAAACTGCAAACGTATAATTATTTACAATATACATGAAAATCATCACAATGTACAACCAATTTTCTTACATGTCATGTTACAATTTTTGTTTTTATTTAATAAGAATAAACAATTTGTATATGCAGAACTGATAGATTATAATTTTGACATAAATAAATGGCATAAAATCACAAATATAATAGTAACCTGTGTTAATTTTTGCTTGTTGATTTTCTACTTTGTTTTATTATTGTATATTAACATTCCATCATATTTTTTTATATACATATTGTGTTATTTTTTACATTCCACATATTTTCTAAATGTACAGAACATTGTATTATATTTTTTTTTTTGAAAACTACAAACCCTCATTATATACAATATTTTTAGTAAATACTCTCCCATCATCTAATAGTTCACCCTGAGTTTCTGTTTTTTTCACAAACACTTTAATTTCTGAAGGATTTTTACATCTAGAAAATGTGAAATATAGTTGACCATGTGCAAATACTGGTTCCTCCAAAAACAGACCAACAGAATAGAAAGTTTGACCTTGTGATTTATTTATAGTCATGGCAAATACCATAATAATTAGGTAATTGTTTTCTTTTAAGTACAAATGGCAAACTACTTTTGCTTAAAGACAAATCACCTTTATGTGTACCATTCAGAATTTCAGTATGTATGAAATGATCTTTTAAATCCTGAACAAATTTTCCAGTCCCATTACAAAGTCCTTTTTTGGGGTTCATAATTTGCAGTAACATAAAGATTGCCACTTTTTTTTAGCTGCAAAATATGTTGTGGCATTCCAGATGGTGTTAATGAATTTATAAATTCAGTTGAGAAGTCTGACTCACTCTGTTTGTCATCCTCTAGTACACAATCTGCACCGTAATACTTTTTTTGCTCCATCTATTAATTCCAAAATGTCATTATTCAGAAGCAATCTTTATTTTTCAATGTTAATATGACTTTTTGTGCAAGCTCTGAATTATCATTGCTAATTATTATATTTTAGAATATCAACAGTATCCTGTGGTAAATTTTGTATTACTTCTGTTTTGCCTTCACCAATTTTAATTAACTAATCATTGAATTGATTTTGGCTTTCTGATCTCATATTTTTCTCTAATGTAAGATGTCTAAATGCTTTCCATAGTGGACTTGACTTCAAACATGTTTCAACAATGTCTGTTCGATTTCCATGGACAACAACAGGTATTGTTTGCCTAAAATCCCCACCTAACAACATAACTTTCCCCCCTAAAGGCAAATCATTAGCCATAACTTCACGTAACAAACAATCTATACATTGAAGAGCATGGCAAGACATCATTGTTGCCTCATCAATTATAATTAATTTACTTTTTCTTAGATTTGTAGCTTGAAATGATGTCATTCTAATATCCCAGACAGATGTTTCCAAAATGGTAACTGGAAGTTTAAATCCACTATGTACAGTTCTACCACCTTCCAACAAAAGTGCAGCAATTTCAGTAGTTGCAAATGAAAGTACAATTTCCTTGTTACCTCTAATTAGACTCATCAATGAATTATACAAAAAAAGTTTTGCCTGATCCACCTGGTCCATCTAGATAAAAATAACGCTCCTTGACCATTTCGTCATCTAGTGCTTGTTGTATGACTTTAAATGCTTCCATTTGCAATTTATTCAAAGTAGCAATTTTTTCTTGTGCTTTTTGTTTTTCAACAAGAGAGTCATACTGTTCATAGCTTATTTCATCTATAATTCTTATATCTGGTAGATTAAAAGTTGCACAACTAAAGCCATGACAAAGAAAGACTTGAATTTCCAATAATCCTTTCAAAAAGTCTGCACACATATTTATTTTAAATTTGTGCCCCAAAGATGAAAACGCTTCCCTCATTTGCCTAGGCATTTGACATAGTGATGCTTTGTCTAAACATATTTTCTATTCAGTATCATCTGCAAGGAAGTTGTGATGTGTAACAAGTGTAGAATTTTTTGTGGATCTGGTAGTTCAGCAATAATAACTGAATACACTCTATCAGCAGAATTCAATTTATCATTTTCTTGAAGGATTAAAATAATATGTGCATGTGGAAGTCCTCTTTTTTGACATTCTATAGTATAAACTTAAGCCACACACTTACCAAATAAATTACTGATAGTTATGTCAAATATTATTGCTGATAGCTTAATTTTGAAAAATATAGCCACTAAATCTAGCCTATCAGAAGCACTTTGTTCAGCTTGCAAATTGTCCACAATCTCCGACCATTGTGGATTGCATATAAATGTAATAAACACATCTGGTTTTCCAAATTTAGTAACAATAGTCATAGCATCATTGTATTGCGAGGATCTCTTTGAAGAACCATATTCACTCTTGGGATAGGCAAATTAATTTCTTCAGCATGACTCTGTTTTTCTCATTCATCCTCAGATATCACATATATAGCTGTGAGCAATACGGGTTGTTGCTAACGCTTGTGGGCTCGCAGATCCTGGCAAGGAGCTCCAAAGGTGCTCGTGCACTGGTGGAGATGAGTGTCGTTGTGGTTCATCCCTACGACCCCATAAGACTTAGGCAGGGAGCGCCAAAGGTGCTCACTGCGCTGGTGGAGATGAGCACCGTAGGCTCTCATCCGTAAGACTATGTACGACTTTGGCAGGGAGCGCCAAAGGCGCTCACTGCACTGGTGGAGATGAGCGCTGTAGGCGCTCATCCCTACGACCCTGTACGGGACTACAGCACAACAGAAAGCTCAAATACACAATTCACAGTGCGAGACTCGTAGCACTTAGAAAAAAATAGCATGAAATATTACGGCCCCCTAACCCTTGAAAAACGAAACCTATCAGCCGAGTGGGAGTGAGGTTGCGTGCAAACTTAAGTCGAATTTGCAGAATTACGGCACTCAAAAATCACCTAAGTAAAAGAAAAAATGGGCGCCGAAAAAACCCAAAACAAGGCTACACCAACCCTAAACACGCAAAACACCGCCAGGCAAATAAGACTTTTAGTCAGGAATGTACAAGGTTCAAAATACACTATTAATACACTATTAGGAAGGATGGAAAATGCTAGAGACCTGTCTAACACATACACTTTTAGGAAGGACGGAAAAAGCTTGAGACCCGCCTAACACATACACACTCGCTGCTATTTTACAACACTACCTACTACCAAGGGTGCTCAGAGGAGCAAAATTACACAAGTGGAGAGGCTTGCAATGAGCGCCAAAGGCGCTCAGCTCAGAGATTGCAATGGGCCCCAAAGGTGCTCAGACAACTAAAAGTACATGAGGGGAGAGGCTTGCAATGAACGCCGAAGGTACTCAGTGGACTAAAAGCCATTACATTGTGTGCCAAACAGCATTCCCAGCCTTACAAAGTTGCTAGTTTTTTTATACACTTGAGTATATGGGTTCTTGCCCATAATCTTATCAAGCTCTTGAAAAACAGTGGCTAAGCATTTTTTTATCTTCAGAAAGCTTCATAAGTTGTTCCACAGCTTCCATTGTACCTAGGGCATTTATAGCCCCATTAAATTGGGGCTAGGTTTTAAACCATAGCCCGTAACTCCAATTTTATGTGTTACGGCTAATAAATTAGCCCCGTAACGCAGCCCGCAGAGTACTTGTGGGTTAAGACGCAGGAGGGACGAAAAAAGCCTACGATTTGAGCTACGTTAAACTTCAGGGCGTAAATACTTTGATCCGTCAAGCCCTTAACCACAACGTTTCAATGTAGCTATTAAATTGCAACGTGTTTGAAAAGTCACCATGGCGTTCAAGCCCGTAACCAGCAAATGGAGGCAGAATCTCTACGGGTTCCAAATAGGACCAGCAAAGGGTTTACTTACTACTTTGAAACACTGTAAAGGCAATATAAACACACCTGTGCACTCTAAAATATAGGGAAATCATAGAAAGGCATTACAATTACTTGCACAATAATCCCTAATAAAAATAGGCATTCAAAAATATTTCTTTTTTATCATATGTTGGAATGGTCATGCACATGCCAATATGAAAAGCTATACTGCAACATACATAAAGCAATTAAAGACACACTATTTGATCACATAGCAAACCAAAAACATGAAACTGATGCCATATTAACCCTTTATCACTCACAGAGGCTCCATTGTGGCCCCTAAAATATCAATATACATCTTGCTCATTACAGCTAAATTTGGGTACACAAATAGTGGCCATATTTCACTGACACATCACACAGATCAAGTACTTGGAGAACATTTGATTATTTGTTGTTCAGTCGAGTTCTTCAGTCGAGTACAACTCTCTGTGACCCTATGGACTGCAGATCATTTAGCTAGGTCTCTTCCTGTGCTAATCTACATGGTTTGCATGCCAAATATACTGGAGTGGGATGCCAGTTCCTTCTCTTGTAGATTGCGATTTGTCCGACCTCTCTGCTATTCCCTTTCCACCTACACATTCACATGCACAAGCCCCTTCGCGATCACCACTTAGTAATCCACACTCCTGTAACTTGATGCATAACAGAACATAATGGGACGTCACCAAATGGGAATGACTATACATCTTGGCACATGGCCACCAGCAATGGCGTGGGACTTTCCAGGATGGCTATAGCGGAGATTACCCCTGATGCCTGATGAGTTGGGTGTTGATCCACGTGCCTCTGCACAGCCTCCATATGTTTTTGCGGCCCCTCCTGATGGGTTAGAGTAGATTAGTGTGGTTTATATTCCCCTGGTCACCTTCAGCATTGTCAAGTGGGGAAGGGGCTTGTGTACCTGAATGAAGCTGAGAGCTATACCATCTAGGGTCTCTCTAGGTGACCAGGTCATAGCAGAGGGGTCAGAAAAAACACAATCCACTAGAGAAGGAACTGACAACCCACTCCAGTATAATTGGCATGCAAACCTTGTGGAACAGCACAGGCAGAGACCTAGTTAGATCTGCTGCAGTCCATAGTGTCACAGAGAGTCTGACACGACTGAAGGACTGAAAAACAAATAATAAAATGTTCCCCGGTTACTTGATCTATGTGATGTGGCAGTGAAATATGGCCGCTATTTGTGTTCCCAAATGTAGGTGTGATGAGCTAGATGTATATGCGATAATATTGATATGTTAGGGGTCACAATGGAGGCCCTGTGACTGATAAAGGGTTAATATGGCATGAGTTTCATGTTTTGGTGTTGCTATTGAATAAAGTAGTGTGTATTTAATTGCTTTATGCATGTTGCAGCATGGCTTTTCATATTGGCATGTGCATAACCATTCCAACATATGTTAAAACAAATATATTTAGTAAATGCATTTTTATTATTGGGGGATTATTGTGCATTCCCACATATTCTAAATCCTGGCTTGTGTACTTCAATGAAGCTGTGAGCTATACCATGTAGGGCCAGTATAGGTGGGTATGTCATAGCAGAGAGGTCAGAAAAATCACACTCCACTAGAGAAGGAACTGGCAACCCACTCCAGTGTCACCTGTCACATTCATTGTAGGCCCTCAGTAGAATCTTCATACTCCACTGTATCACTAATTGGTCTCGGCCTGTGTATTAACCCTTTATTATGATTAGATTGAAGATTTAGTATTATATGATATGTAAAGCTATTATAACTATTACTCCCCTTAATATGTATGGAGCTACTGCATGTTAACTAGAGCTCATTAGTTGACATCTATAGGAATGAGACACTAATGTGATGCATGTGGATGTCCCAGGACCCAAACTATTGAAAACACACTAACACAGTTACAACGGTATAACAAAGCTTTATTTTTTTTAAAGATTACAATCAGCAGTGGTCAAGACTGTGCCTCAAAATTATGACTTTGTTGTGGGCTGGTCCCGAGAGAACAAGAGGCTTGTGCGAAAAAGGGGATACCTACTGGGGTGGGGGGAGAGGCAATGGCACCACAGCTAGTGGCTGCATTGTGGGAAGAGAGGAGGGGCTAGGCTGCTGATGCCTTGGTGATGCTGCTAGGGTAGCAGCCCGGCCATGTAAGTCTCTGTCATCATGTGGTGTCTTCGCCCCTCCCTAGACAGCCTGGCCAGTCTGTGCATCACCTGGGCATAGTTGGCAGAGATGCTGGCATCGATCCTTTTTCAGACAGTCCAGCTGTTGACGCATGAAGGCCAGCATATCGCCTACACAGCCTGGCTCATTGATGGTGGGGATGGGGGTCCAGGTTGCCTGGTGAGGAGGTACTGTGGATGGAGTGGGGAGGGCCCGGGGCTTGAACCAGGGGTGATGGTGGTGTCCCCGGGTGGCAGTGGTGGCCAGTCCAGAGCAAGGGCCTGTAGGGAACAATGTGTTGGTCATCATGGAGGAGTGGGTGAGGACTCCAGTGGCAACCTGTGAAGCTCTGGTGAACTCCATCCCCATGACGGTTAAGGCAGTGCTGGAAAATAATGGTGGCCACACAAAATATTGACACTTTGGACCCAGTTTGGACATTTCCACTTAGGGGTGTACTCACTTTTGTTGCCAATGGTTTAGACATTAATGGCTGTGTGTTGAGTTATTTGAGGGGGCAGCAAATGTACACTGTTATACAAGCTGTACGCTTACTGCTTTACATTGTAGCAGAGTGTAATTTCTTCAGTGTTGTCACATGAAAATATATAAGAAAATATTTACAAAAATGAGAGGGGTGTACTCACTTTTGTGAGATACTGTATGTATGTATGTATATATATATATAGTTGTGCTCAAAAGTTTGCATACCCTGGCAGAAATTGTCAAATTTTAGCATTTATTTTGAAAAAAGGACTGATCATTCAAAAAAAGGCCAATTTTTTATCATAATGATAATAGAAATCCCCCAAATCATCCTGATCAAAAGTTTGCATAACCTTTGTTCTTAATATTGTGTATTGCCCCCTTCAGCATCAATAACAGTCTTTTGTAATAGCTGTCTATGAGGCCCCTAATTCTTGCAGGTGGTATAGCTGCCCATCTTGACAAAATGCCTCCAGGTCATGCAAAAATTTGTGGTTGTCTTGCATGAACCGCACGTTTGAGATCTCTCTAGAGTGGCTCGATGATATTAAAAGAGAGCCCCATTCAATTGATGTTTCATGCGATCCAATAGCCCGTAAGTGAGGTTGCAAGTTAATTTGCTATTCAAGTGGCGTCTTTTTGCGGGCTCCAAATGGCTTACGAGTTGTAGCCTTAAAAAAATGGCAAAACCATAGCTTACAGTCTCCTAAAGCCTTTTAACTTTCACTTTCACAAAAGTTATGATGGCTAAAATTGAAAATCCCTACTCAATTTCTCAAATTCCCCATGCCGGCAAATGTTTTCACACCCATAAATTGCAAAATAAGGAGAAAATCCTAGTGCTAGAAAGGACCTGCAAGGGGATTAAACACCTATTTGTAGCACTGTAAGAGCAAATAAAAAATCAATACTGCAACAGTCAAGCTCGCAAATCGACAGGAAATTATATTTATTTGTATTTTTATTTTCGGGGCTATATCGTTCTCAGGTATCAATGAGTTAATACATATCAGGCCACCCATATGGACTAAAACTGTATTGGCATTCACTTTCATAATTCTTTATTTTGCAGGTTTGTGAGTCAAATCGCATATTGGACCCCCGAACCTAATTGATTGACATGTAACCTCCATGTTTTACTGCCCTAATAATGACGGTCTCATTTTCTATTGGCTGTTTCGAAATGGAAGGTTAAGGGCTTGCTTAGTTGATTATGTTCCAGCCCTGAACTGCTACGAACCAGTGCATGGTTTACAAATTCTGCTTTGGGCCAGTGACTTGCGGGCTTGAGCAATTGAATAGTATAATAACCGGAGAAAACGGGAGCCCTCAACACACACGCAGACATATGTCCATCTGCGATCGAGTTGCAGGCTTGGAATTGAATGTGGCTCTTAGATAATGAATCCTTTTAGCATTATCCCCTTAATAAAAGATCAGTGCATAGGATCATTTTCTTTTCCTTTTTTTTATTTAAATTTTATAAGAAATTTTACAAAACAGATACATCATCCAATTTTCAGTATTATATATAATTTTAGTCAAAACCCCCCATAAATATTTCAGCCATAGAACAAAACACACAATAAATTTGAATATCTTTTCCTCAGAGGAGTTATAGATACTTTGGATAATGTGGAGAGCAGAGAGAGAAGAAAAAAAAGAAAAGAAAAAAAGAAAAAAGGAGGGGAAAAAAAAGTGAGGCCCTCTCGTTTAGATTCACACAAATTTCATGTATTTATAGAGAGGATTAGGTAGAATTATGAAAACTTAATGTGGGCCTAGAGATGTCGCGAACAGTTCGCCCGCGGACTATTCACGCAGATTTTGGCATGTTCGCGTTCGCATCGGACGGCGAACACATGCGCTTTTAGGTTCGCCCCCTATTCTTTATCACTGAGGAAACTTTGACCCTGCACCTCACAGTCAGCAGACACATTCCAGCCAATCAGCAGCATACACTCCATTCCAGGGCCTTCCATAGATAGCCAGGCTGTGTATTTAGCTTCCACTACATTTAATCTAATTTAAGTTGCCTGCCTGTGTCAGGCTCACAGCTTATATTGTGCTCAGTGAAATAAAACAACACTTTTTTGACTGTAATAGATTGAATCGCAATTGCCTGCCTAAGGGCGTGTGTGTGAAGCCTATTGCATCTACTCTGCCAGCTTTTGCCAGTGCACAGTGATACGTCATATCTGGTGCAACCGTAGTGTACAGTGACATAAAACAACACTTTTTTTTACTGTAATAGATTGAATAGCAATTGCCTGCCTACAGGCGTGTGTGTGAAGCCTATTGCATCTACTCTGCCAACTTTTGCAAGTGCACAGTGATACGTCATATCTGGTGCAACCTTAGGCCCTCATTCAATTGCGATTTGGCCAATTGAATAGGCCTCTAAATAAGCACATAGCATATTTTATTTACAGAAGTTTTTAGTTAGTGAAATCCTTGCTTTTGGATAGATGATTACTAAATACAAACTTATTTTAAAAAAAATATGTTATGTGCTTATTTAGAGGCCTATTCAATTGGCCAAATCGTAATTGAATGAGGGCCTTAGTGTACAGTGACATAAAACAACACTTTTTTGACTGTAATAGATTGAATAGCAATTGCCTGCCTACAGGCGTGTGTGTGAAGCCTATTGCATATACTCTGCCAAATTTTGCCAGGGCACAGTGACACTCATATCTAGTGGCCCCTTAGATTGCATGCGCAGTGCCCCAAATTTGAAGTAGGAGGTCCGACCAAGCATCGTTTTCCATCTCCTTGTTGCAAAAATCAATGCCATATACACGTCCCCTAATAGTGGACGTAACAGGGATTAAACCGATGGGAATACTACTACTTAACAGTACACACCTTATAATAACGCAGCCAGAGGCAACGCAGAGAGAGGAGTCTGAAGAAGAGGAGTCAGAGGAGGAAGGTGGCTTTGTGGAGGTGGAAGACCAAACACAGTAGGCTTGTTGTCACCTTTTGGGGACCCTTGGTGGCTGGCTGGAGGAAGAGACCTTCAATGACATCAGTGAGGACAAGGAACGGGACATGGCTAGCTTGGTATCCAACCTTATGCAAATGGGGAGTTTGCGGTTGTGCAAAGGGACTGTTTGCAGTTGTTTTAGGTGCATTAAACGGGGAGATTGGTCTGTTACTGTGAAGCGGGTGTAACCCTTACACTACCTGATCGATACAGCATCATACCTGATGTTTTAAAGCATGTTATTCCAAACAATTTAGGAATGATAGGTGATTTATGCCCTTTATGGCTTAAAACCAAACTCTGCATCAACTATGTAATTTTACATGAGAGTTTTGCCATGGATCCCCCTCCGGCATGCCACAGTCCAGGTGTTAGTCCCCTTGAAACAACTTTCCCATCACTATTGTGGCCAGAAAGAGTCCCTGTGGGTTTTGAAATTCGCCTGCCCATTGAAGTCTATGCGGTTCGCCGGGTTCGCCCGTTCGCGAACATTTGATTGAAGTACGCGTCCGCTGTTCGCAAACCGAAAATTTGATCGATGCCTATTATGACTAATAAAATCCAATTCGATCTTTGCATTTCTATCTTCTCCCATTTTTATCTCTTGCCAGGTTGGCAAACTCTTTTTTCCAGTTGAGAGCAATCAGCCATTTCACCATCATCTAGATATTAATAGATGTGGATCTTAATAGATGTGGATCTTAACTTTTGAGATATTTTCTTGAAAAAAGTCGAACAACACAATTTCTTGTGACAGCACTAGATCATGATTTAGAATTTTGGAAATTTGGATGATACATTTTGACCAAAATATTTGGATATTTGGGCAAGACCACCACATGTGTTTGTGTGTTCCCTTCTCTTTAAGGCATCTCCAGCAGTTCCCTAGGTTATCTTTTGGATTTAATAAAGCCATTTTTTCTTGTGTAATATACCATCTTTGTATAAGCTTGAACTGAACTTTTCTAAGCGAGCTACACTTGTTACATTCTTCAGTAATTTGAAATGCTCTTTGCCAGGTTTTCTCATCCCATTCTTTTTGGAACTCTAATTCCCATTTTGTCATTCTTATAGATTTTATATTTTCAGTTAGGAGTTTTATACTTTTAAGACAGTTTGTTATGGTTTGCTTTCTACTAATATCGCAGAGAGATAGCTCAAAATCTGTTAAGTTTCTATTTTCCAGTAATTTATAGTTGGAGTTCAGTATAGCAATATATAACATGTTAATACGCAGCCAATTCTCTTTTTGTAACTTCTTTTCTTTACAAATATATTCAAATGTCTTCAAATTATCTCCTTCATATAAATCTTTTAGAGTTTTTATACCCCAATTTGTCCACTCCACTTTAAAAAACGGTAATAATTCCTTGCAGATCTTATTTATTGGTGTAGCAGGCGATGGAAATCTAACTAGATTGAATCTTTTGTTCAGGCTAATGCTCTGGGAACCATTGGTAGTTTATTATTATTTTTTTTTCCTGTATGATTTAACCCACATTACAGTTTCAAGATCCACATTCGGTGACAGATCCTTCTCAATTGTCATATATTTAATAGTATATTTCAGAATAAGGGTTAAAGCTATTGCTCTTGAATATTTAAGGACATTAGGTGCTGCCAGATCACCTCTAGAATATGCTTTTGTTGTAATGTCTTTTTTAAATCTAGGTTTTTTATTCTTGTATATAAAATTGTCTATTTTATTTTGTAATTCATTTAATCTATAGATAGGAAATATGAGAGGTATACTTTTTAGGATGTAAGTAATTTTTCGGGAGTACAGTCGTTTTTATGGCAGATATTCTTCCAGACCATGACAAACTGAGTTTCCTCCAATTTGCTATCCTATTATTAATATCCAAATTTAATACATCAAGATTATTCTTTATTAAATTATTAAAATTTGGAGTAAATTTTATACCAAAATGTTTGATTGCATTGATATCCCAATTGTATCCAAATTTATTTTTTAATTTTAACCTGTCCTTAATTCCAAGATTTATCACTATCACCTCTTATTTTGAAATATGTAGTTTGTAATATGAGACTAATACTATAGTTATTTATAATTTTATGTAATTAAAATAAAGAGTTTATGGGGTTTATAAGAGTAACCACTAGATGATCTGCGAACGCAAAACCTTTATTATTCAGAGAGCCTGTTACACCTTCTATATTGTTGCTTATCCTAATGGATTCTATCAAGGGTTCGATAATTAATACAAAGATAAGTGGGGAGAGTGGACACACTTGTCTCGTTCCATTCATTGTTAATAAGTTATCTGATTTAAAATCTACTCTCCTAACAAAAGCATTAGCAGTTGTACATATAGTAAAGCTTTCACTGCTCGTAAACCAAACTCTCCCAAACCATATTTATCCAGGACTGAATCAATAAAATCACAGTTCACCTTATCGAACACCTTTTCCGCGTCCATTGATAGGACTACTAAGATATTTTTTTTACTTTTTACATGGTCAATAATGTCAATTAACCTCTGGGTATTGTCCATTGTTTGCCTATCCTTTATAAACCCAGTTTGTTCTGAGTTGATTAAATCTTTCATAAAGGGATTAAGTCTATTTGTTAGAATACTTGAATAGATTTTAATGTCTGAATTCAATAGAGAAAACGGTCTATAGTTACAACATCTACTTTTGTCTTTACCTTTTTTGGGTATATTAACAATTGCATCTTCCAAGTTTTCAGCAGGTGCCTTACCTGCCAATTTTATCTCATTGGCAAAGTTTTTCCAATGTCTGCCTATAGACACTACATTTGTCTTATAATAGATTTTTGGAAACCCATCGGGTCCTGGCGATTTCTCAAGCATTAAATTATTCATGCTCTCTTGTATTTCTTTTTCAGTTATTTCTTTTGTTAGATCACTAGGTTGTTCTTCTGTATTTTCGGGAGAACTATCTGATCTAAGAATTTATGCATTTGAGACTTAAACGGTTTGCAGAACCCGGGTTTCTCTTCAAGTCTATATAAAGATTTATAATAATTAGCAAAAGCTTTGCTAATTTCCTTTTTATTTCTAGCCAGACACTCACTCTCATCAAAATTATTTTCTATTCTAATTGATTTGTTTCCCCCCCCCAAAAAAAGAAACAGTAAAGTGTAATAATATTGTCCTTCCTGTAATTAATATTGATTTGCATAATCATGCTCAAAAAATACATTGTATTTATAATATACTTATATTTAAAGGCAATTTACTAGCTAAGCCAATAAACATTGTGATATCTGTGAAAATGTAGGTGTGAAACAAAAAGGAGAAAGTTACGACCTGAGATAGAAAGAAAAAAGAAAAAAGAGACTTAGGAATTATATGTGTAAGTCCATAATTGGAGTTAAAAAACAGTGAGAAAAAGGCAAATATCCCCCTCGGTCTTTTCTTTTCTCAGGGAGATATATCTCTGTACTCTTTTCTCTTTAAAAGAGTTTTACTCAACACATCTGAGAATATTAACAACTCTTCAAAGGGAGTTTCAAGATCTTTTATTTCTCGCAATGCTTTTAAAACTGCGTCCCTGTATGGTAAAAAATGCAGTTTAACTATCACGTCCCTGGGTACTTCTTTTGACAAGTTTCTAGGAAGCAGTATTCAAAACACTTTATTAATTGTATTAAATATATTATCCTCAGGGGCAACTAGAATTTTAAAATAATTATTGATAAGGGACTGTAATTCAACTATTGGTACTTTTTCAGATATGACTCTAACTCACAAATTATTGCGTCTACTGAGATCCTCAAACATATTCTGTTTCTTTCTCAGACCGCTCACTTCTTCTTCCAACTGAATCATTTTTATCAGCATAGATTGATTATCCAGCCATAGTTCTTCATATTTACTTTCTAAACTTCTACAATCACTCTTTAAAGTTTCAATTTCAGTAGCATTATTTCTAATCCCCAGGGTTAATTCCTCCCTAATTTTATTCTGAAAATCGAATAAAAGCGATGTCATATTTGATAAAGTTACTATTTCTTCTTTATTTACAATGTGAGTGTCCCTGTTTCTCCTCAATGAGGGTTTGAGAAAGAGGGGTTGAGGACAGGGTTGAAGAGGAGAACTGTGATGTATCTAATGAGTTTTTAGTCGTCTTTGAATTTAGCTTGTATTGACCAGTCTTTTTCCCCTTTTTAGGTTTACTTTCAGCTGAATTACTCATTTTGTCATCCCTTTTTTCTCTTTTACTCCCCCCCCCACTTTCTTGCTTTATTTCACCCTTTGCCCTTATTTGAAAACCTTTTTCACTCCCTTTCTTTCCATCTTTACATAAAGGTCTGTTGATCTCTTCTTAACTCTATGTCCCACACTCTCCTCGAGAACCTTTTCTCTTTTATTTCTATTATCTCTCTATACCAATCTGCCAAAATTTCAGAATCATTGATATAAATTATATATATATATGTAAATATTCTTGTTTATATCTAATGTCTTGACTTCTTAAATCTAAATAATAGACAATAAAATTAATTAAGCTGCAGCCAGTTCAAACTATCTATAGGTTTGCCACCCTCTATCTGTGCAATAGTTATTCACTGGCTTTAATAAAGTAAGTATATTAAATACTTCAGGAACAATCCATCTGATTCTAACAGAAAGAATAAGTATTCAGTTATCTGAAAGTAGCAAAGTTCTAATAATGTCAGATATTGGACCATCAGAGACACATGCATCATTTGTAAGATCTGAGTCCATAAATCGTTTTCAGGATGTATATACTCTGAAAGCTTCTGGGCTCTCTTTCTGTTAATGTCCCAAAAAAAAACAGTCTTTCTGAATAATATCAAAGAAAATCAATAACCAGCTTTTCGGATCCACTCGGAATGGCAGAAGTTTCAGATCAAATCTTGGTTCTCTTTTATCTCCAAATCTACTTCCACAGTAAGCCACACCAGTAACCCCTGCTCTGGAATCTGACTTAAGAAATCCAATTTTGGGAAGTCTTAGTTCTCTTTTAAAGTCTTAATTCCTTTGTAAAATGCCCAACCTGTGGTACAGTTCTTTCATAGATTAAGTGGTTATCTCTTTAAATAAAAAGTGCTTTTCTGTACCAACTTACTTACTCATTAGACCAGAACTGCATTATGCTAGGAGATTTCCAAGTTTTTATCACTGCAGTTTCACAGGTACTCTTGTAAGTCTGGGATCTTAGGCACTTTCAGTTTCTCTTGTGTGCTCGCATGTGTATTTCAATATAAGCCTTGATAAATAGTACTGCTTAAAGTTCTAAGTGTCTTTTTTGTCAAAACATAAAAGGGCCCATAAGTAGAATAATTATCTTTAATTCAATGCAAGACTATAGGTACTGAGGGCACTGAGGGTACTGAGAGTAATACCTAGATATACTAGGCTGTATTAAGCTGTATTAGGCTGTATTAAGCATCTCAGACTAACCCTCTGCCTAAATGTTATATGTAATCTTGTGCATCAGGGGTCCCAAAGAGCCAACCACCTACAGACCCAGAGGTAGTCCAGCAGCTTGCCTAATTCTCACAGCACTGTTACTTCCATATATTATGCTTTCTTAATTGTTTGGACTATGCCAGAGCTTTCAGCTCAACAGCCTTCCCAGTAGGCATACCGCTATTTCCGCTGTTACCTACATGTCTAATGCTTCCCACTCATCAGGGCTACTCCAGATCTCTCAGCTCTCAGCTCAACAGCTTACCCAGTGCACACACTGCAGTTACCGCTGTTACCTCGCACAAAATGCCTCCCACTCGTCTGACAAAGTAAGTGGAAGATGGAGTGCCCTAAAGAAGGATTTTAAAGAACTAGGGAATAAGCTTAAAGCAAGGACCTCCAAGGTAGTATTTTCTGAGATACTACCAGTGCCATGTGGTAGCCCAGGGAGGCAGAAGGAGCTTAGGCCGGTTAATGCATGACTAAAAATGTGGTGCAGTGCTGAGGGGTTTGGGTGTTTAGAGCACTGGGCTGACTTCTCACTTGGGTACAATCTCTATAGCAGGGATGGATTGCACCTTAATGGTGAGGGAGCTTTAGTGCTAGGGGATAGAATGGTAGGCTGGGGGAGATTTTAAACTTGTAGGTGGGTGGGAGGGACTATATAGAAGTATTGGGATAAAAAGGGTAGAGAGGGAAAGGGATGAATTAGTTACCCATGGGGGAGGAGAAGTGGGAGGGTTACAATAGACAGTAGGGAGATTTTAATAGGGGCCGCAAATACAATGGCAAGCACTTCACAATGGCAGTGCCATAGTAACATAAAGTGTATGCTTGCTAATGCAAGAAGTTTGCCTGGGAAAATGGGCGAGCTAGAATTATTAGCAGTACAAGAAAAATGGGGCTTAATAGGCATTACTGAAACATGGTGGGATGAATCTCATGACTGGACTGTTAATCTGGATGGTTATAACCTATTTAGGAAAGATAGGGGAAATGGCAAAAGAGGAGGAGGGATCTGTATGTTAAGCCTGAATTTAAGACTAGTCAGAGAAGATATTTATGATGGAACTAACGGCAACATAGAATCTTTGTGGGTTGAGCTAAATAGTGGAGGAGCTAGTTCTAAACGCATATTGGTGGAAGTATGCTATAAACCCCCAAATATAATTTAAAGTGAGGAAATACAATTATTGTTACAGATTGGAAATGCAGCTAAGCACAGGCAAGTTCTAATAATGGGAGATTTTAATTACCCTGAAATAAACTGGATACATGAGACCAACATCTCAGCTAAAGGGAGCAGGTTCTTGAGTACACTCAGGGATCATTATCTGGCCCAGGTTATACAAGATCCTACTAGAAATGGGGTCATCTTGGATTTAGTCATCACAAGTAATATTGATATAATATCAAATGTTAAAATAGGGTAACCCTTGGGGAACAGTGATCACAACACAGTCTCATTTGAGATTGAAAACAAAAAACAGGGTTGTAAGGGGCCAACTAAAACTCTAAATCTTAAAAGGGCTAACTTTAATGGGCTAAGCAATACTACATATAGACTGGGACAAAGAACCTTCAGGAAAAAATACTGTAAATAAATGGACAACATTCAAATCCTTACTAAATAAACATACTCATCGGTATGTACAATGTGGACATAAAATGAATAGGAGTAAATCACATCGCATGTGGCTTAATAATGACCTAAAGATCATGATAAGGAAAAATAAACATGCATTTAAATTATACAAGAAGGAAGGAACAGAGGCAGCTTTATGTGACTATAAGGAAATCAAAAAGGCTTGCAAAAGGGCTATTAGACTGGCTAAAATAGAAAATGAGAAGTCAGTTGCAAAGGAAAGTAAGACTAACCCTAAAATATATCTTAAATATATTAATGGGAAGAAGGCGAGGAAGGAAGCTATAGGAACATTACAATGTGACACAGTCCATCTGATAATTAGTGACCAGGAAAAGGCAGACCAGGATTTCTGAAGGATAGGTCATGTCAGACAAATCTAATTATTTTCTATGAGGAGGTTAGTAGGAACTTGGATCAGGGCAACTCAGGGGATGTAGTATTTTTGGATTTTGCAAAAGCTTTTGATACAGTGCCTCATGGGAGACTTTTTAGCAAACTAAGGGATACAAGAATTGCAGTAAATATCTGCTCATGGATCGTGAGCTGGCTAAAAGACAGGAAGCAAAGGGTTGTTGTAAATGGAACATACTCAGATTGGACAAATGTGGTAAGTGGGGTTCCTCAAGGTTCAGTATTAGGTCCTCTCCTTTTTAACATATTTATTAATGACGTAGAAGTAGGACTCGAAAGTAGTGTCTCCATTTTTGCTGATGACCCTAAGTTGTGCAAGGTAATTAAATCAGATAATGATTTACTTTTCCTATAAAGGGATTTGCATAAATTAGAGAAATGGGCGGCTAAATGGCAGATGAGATTTAATACAAATAAATGTAAGGTTATGCATTTGGGAAGGAAAAATAGCCATGCAATTTATAATTTTACTGGAGCAAATCTAGGGGTATCAGATATTGAAAGGGATTTGGGAGTACTAGTGGACAACCACCTAGGTAGCAGTGCTCAATGCCAAGCAGATGCTGCAAAGGCAAGTAAATTATTAGCATGTATTAAGAAGGGCATAGATGCAAGGGAAGCAAATATAACTCTGCCACTATACAAATCTCTAGTATGCCCTCATTTGGAATATGGAGTACAATTTTGGGCATCACTTCATAAAAGGATATTTTAGAGCTGGAAAAAGTACAGAGAAGGGCAGCAAAACTAATAAGGGGAATGTAGGGGCTAAGTTATGAAGAAAGACTAACCGAATTAAACTTATTTTCGCTAGAAAAAAGGCGTCTACGAGGGGATATGATTACCTTATTTAAATACATCCAGGGTCAATATAAGGTTTTGTCAAGTGAACTTTTTGTAGCAAGAGATTTTCAACTTACAAGAGGACATTCCTTGAATTTAGAAGAAAAAAGATTTAACCTTAAACAAAGAAAAGGGTTCTTCACAGTTAGGGTGGTTAAACTGTGGAATTCTCTACCAAAGGAGGCGGTGACAGCGAATTCGATAGATAACTTCAAAAAGGTGTTAGATATAGTTTTGAATAAAGAGGGCATTCAAGGTTATCCTAGATAACTAGTGAAGGAATATTAATCCAGGGAGAAATGTGATCGCCAGTTTCTAGGGTCAGGAAGGAATTTTGCTTTTTTCCCCCCTTATGAGACAATCGGCAAAGTTTCAATGGGTTTTTTTTTTTTCTGTTTGCCTTCCTCTGGATCAATTAACAATTAATAACAAATAGTCCACATATTAAAAAGATCAAGAGAGATCTAAAAAGGTTTAACTTGATAGACTAACAGTCTTTATTCAACCTCAAATACTATACTATTATTAATTAATTAACAACTAATTAATTAATAACTAATCCGCATATTGGAGATCAGAGGAGATCTTTAAAGGTTGAACTTGATGGACTGAACCTTAATTACTATGTAAGTATGTAACTATGTAACCTCTGATGATGCCAGTGTTTTCTGCAGGGCTCCAGCTCACTCTTGTCAAGGCAATCTATTCAATAGGTGGTCGACTTCTCTCCTCTGTTGTGCACTCTTTTCTTTCACTTTCATCAGTCTCACAGGCGGACAGGAAAAAACGGACAGGCTGATGTTAAATCGCTCTTCACCTCTTCACCACGCATATCACAAACAAAGCATCTCGTCTACACTACCAAGTCGTTAATCTGTCAGCATGCTTCTAGCTTGGTCCAGTCAACCTCATGGCTGCACAGCACGATTTTTAGGCTTCTACTCCACTCCTACTTTCTGGGTGGAGCATGGTCAACTCTTTGTCAGTGCATAGGATCATAAAAGTGCTAATAGTGACTTGGTTAGCAATGTGCAAAAATATCATAAAGTGCTATTAAATGCTTACTTTTAAAGTGCTTAAGTAACTACATTTGTGAAGGACAAACCATATGTCATTAAAGTGCTAATAAAGTGCTTGCCTCAAAGAATATCAAGGATAATAGAGAATAATAATAAATATTCCAAATAGTGAATTCGATCTACAAGAAACAATTACACCTATAAAATCCTTAAACATTAGATATTGTGTTGAATATTGTGTTAAATAAAGTGATATCTCGGAGAATAAGGGAATCGCTACATATATAATATAACCATAGATGTAAATTTATTAGGAACCAATCATCCTAATAATGATAATTCTAGACATATGGAATGTGGAATCCTCATAGTGTGTATGAAAATCACAGGATTCCAAAAGAAAAGGTAGGCTCTGAATATTAATAAAAACAAAAATCAAAAAAACACAAAGGAGTGTTCACATAGATATCATAATAATATCCTGTACCAACCTGTCCCTGGCAGTCTGTCTCCACAAACGTTATTGTGGACCTTAACTTGTCACATCAGCACATTACTATCATGGTAATAGAAGACTTACTAGCGAAAAACCATCCCACAAGCTTCATGCAGCAAAGGGAACTTCATACATCTTTATTAAACACATTAGGAGACTTCCCGACAGGGGATCCCAATTTACCTTTAATTTCTGGAAGTCATTCTGTCATTCACTGATATGGCTGTCTTCTCCTCCTCCTCCTTCCATCCTTAAACCAATGGGAAATGAGGTAGTACACATCAATGTCTTGATCAGCACACCTGCTTTAGGTCTCATCTCCTTTCCAGTTAGTACAAATGCACATCAATATTAATCTACTAGCGCCTTGCCCATCAAAAATGACAGCAATAAAATTTGAATCCAGGTAATGCTGTTTGCCACACAACTCACAGATTGACAACTATTATAGTGGATCTCATTCATAATGCACATAAAGGACCTGTGACATAATGGAGTTGACTCGTCATCTGTGCACAGGGTTCCTTTCTACACCTCACCAGCCGGGGCAGAATGCAGACTTTAAGTAGCCGCTCAGTAGATTAAACAGCCACAGACAGAGCATGCCAGCATCCAGGAAAAGAACACAATTCTACCATTTGTGTCTTAACCATAATATTCTCTTTATTTAATAGGGTACATCATATTTATAGGAAATAACACAATGATAACTAAACATATTAATGCAGAGTAATTATAAATTAGTGCCATTAAAAACTATTACTTAGTAATGTAATTAACTAGATAAGAAGACCAAGTTAACATAATTACTCAAGGCTGTTGCATAATATGTGACTGGTTAGAAGCAGGTTGATTACACCTCTCCACAAGAGGCCTTCAGTGATAAACTGTCTTATTTGAAGCATTGCAACAACTCCATAAAGGGCCCTTGTAGAGCTGCCTTTGCAAATAATAATTTAATGACATCTACCGTGTCCCACTAGTGATGTCGTGAACATCAAATTTTCGGTTCGCGAACAGCGGACGCGAACTTCCATCAAATGTTTGCGAACGGGCGAACCCTGCGAACCGCATAGACTTCAATGGGCAGGCGAATTTCAAAACCCACAGGGACTCTTTCTGGCCACAATCGTGATGAGAAAGTTGTTTCAAGGGGACTAACACCTGGACTGTGGCATGACGCAGGGGGATCCATGGCAAAACTCCCACGGAAAATTACATAGTTGATGCAGAGTCTGGTTTTAAGCCATAAAGGGCATAAATCACCTAACATTCCTAAATTGTTTGGAATAACATGCCTTAAAACATCAGGTATGATGTTGTATCGATCAGGTAGTGTAAGGGTTAAATCCGGTCTTCACAGTAACAGACCAATCTCCCCGTTTAATGCACCGCAAACAACCGCAAACAGTCCCTTTGCACAACCGCAAACTCCCCATTTGCACAAGGTTGGATACCAAGCTAGCCATGTCCTGTTCCTTGTCCTCACTGATGTCATTGAAGGTCTCTTCCTCCACCCAGCCACCAAGGGTCCCCGAAAGGTGACAACAAGCCCCCTGGGACGCCTGCTGTGTTTGGTCTTCCACCTCCTCAAAGCCACCTTCCTCCTATAACTCCTTTCTTCAGACTCCTCTCTCTGCATTGCCTCTGTCTGCATTATTATAAGGTGTGTACTGTTAAGTAGTACTATTCCTATCGGTTTAATCCCTGTTACGTCCACTGTTAGGCGACGTGTATATGGCATGGATTTTTGAAACAGGGAGATGGAAAAAGATGCTTGGTCGGTCCTCCCACTTCAAATTTGGGGCACTGCGAGTGCAATCTAAGGTGCCACCAGATGGGAGTGTCACTATGCACTTTCAAAAGTTGGCAGAGTAGGCGCTGTAGGCCTCACACACACGACTGTAGGCAGGCAACTGCTATTCAGTCTATTACAGTCAAAAAAGTGTTGTTTTATGTCACTGTACACTACGGTTGCACCAGATATGACGTATCACTGTGCACAGGCAAAAGTTGGCAGAGTAGATGCAATAGGCTTCACACACACGTCTGTAGGCAACCAATTGCTATTCAATCTATTACAGTCAAAAAAGTGTTTTATTTCACTGAGCACAATATAAGCTGTGAGCCTGACACAGGCAGGCAACTGAAATTAGATTACAGGAAAAAAATGGTTGCTTTCAATGTATGGTACACCACCAGGTATGAGTAGTGAAAATAAGCACAATATAAGCTGTTAGGTGTTAGCCTGTCACACACACACGCTGGCAGGCAGGTATATGCAATTAGATTACACAGAAAAAAATTATAAAATAAAATAAATGATGTTCTAGCCCTAAAAAGGGCTTTTTGGGTTGCTGTCCTTGCAGCAGATATCAAATGAGTCCTTCAGGTCTGTAATGGAAGCTAAATACACAGCCTGGCTATCTATTTCCCTATTAAGTCTCCAGCAGCTACACTATCTGTCCTCTCACAACGAATGCAGCTTCAGAATGATTCTAAAATGTATGCTTTCCTTCAGATGGAAGGCTCAGGAAGGGAGTGTATGCTGCTGATTGGCTGGAATGTGTCTGCTGACTGTGAGGTGCAGGGTCAAAGTTTCCTCAATGATAAAGTATAGGGGGCGAACCGAAAAGCGCATGTGTTCGCCGTCCGCTGCGAAAGCGAACATGCCAAAATCGCTGCGAATAGTCCTCGGGCGAACTGTCCGCGACATCTCTATGTCACACTGTTTATTTTGAATTAACACAAAACTACATATAAATAGATACATATAAAAATCAATCATGTTTAACATGAATGTAAGCACTATTAAAAGTTGGTACCCACAAATATAATGCACTCAGCATTACCTTATTTTCTCCCTGTGAAGTGCGCAAGTGACCTTTTTGCTTAGATTTTCTCACCTTAAGGGTGATAGTAGAAACCAGATGCGGTCTCCTTGCTCACTGTGCACCTCATTGATAAGGTCCATAAAGGCAGAAACGTACATCTGGGTTTTGCTGTTTCTCCTGTTCAGGGTAGAATTTCCTGGTATTTCAGGGCTCTGTCACTCTTTTGAGTGAGACCAGACTGATATAGTACAGGATATTTCTCCCTGTGCAGTGCACACGTGAGCTAAAAAAGGCTGCTCTGTGAGTAGGTAACCAGACCTATAGAGTGAACCTACTTAGGTATTGTTGGTTCTCAGATGAGCACCTCTACTCCTTTTACCCAGTATTACTGTACCATAAAACAACAATCTCAAAAAGTACAGGGAATATAACTAGAGTTGAACATGGTACCAGCAGTATAGTGAATCCCTTAGCTAGAGGCCCAGTGCAAAGACAATACTCCACACAGTCTAACTGACACATGGTGGTTTGAGACAGGACAAATGAAATTCAAGAAAAAAAGGTACTTGTTTGTCAAGCATGTGTCAAAATAACAGCATTAGCAGCTGTGTAAACCATGGACATCATTTTTTTTTTATTTTTAATCTGAATTTTTGATAATTGTTTTTTTTTTTACCAATAGTCTTTGTTAGATAATTGGATATGATTGAAAATAACATCACACAACTTCCCCATAACTTGCCCAAAAACAGGAAGTTGCTCGACGGAAATGTAAATGACTCTCTTACACACACAACATCCACCAAGTATCATAGATTTTGTCTCGATTCATCAAAATTTGGGATCTGCAGACTCATCAAAATATTGTTTTTTTCTTATAATTAAAAAATAGCTTTAGGACTTTTGTCCTGCTTAATTTTGCACTTATGCTCTTTGTTGTAGGATGGCAATTTAACCTTCATCTGGCTAAGTTTTTTTTTATCTGTTTCATATTATACCATTACTCTGAGGAGTGAATCAGCAGTATTAGTTAAATTCAAGCCACTTCCATTGTCTCTACCCAATACGCAGTCTTTCCAGTCCTTAATCTGGTTCGATTTTCAATTAAATATGTGAATAGTGAGGGAGCTATGCAGTGCCACCATGTGTATCCATTATTGTACTCTCTATGATTCAAATTCTAAGTGTTTTCATTATTTCACCTATCACTAAATGTCTTTTTTAGCAATCACATAAGCTTTTATTACTCAGTCAAGTCCACTGAGTATACAGTATATGTTTTTTTTTTTAATAAATCATTTAATTGATGCTTCTTCATAATACATGGAAATTACATAATACATTTCAAAAGCGATTTTGTATTCACAAAACATTCAAATATTATAGGCAACATCCATACTGTACTTTTATCATTCTTGTTTATCACACAATATCACACAGTATATTATACAGTAAAAATATGCATAAACTATTGCTTTATTCATTGTTTATAAATATCAAGTACAATTGTGTAAACTATCTACCTGTAAGAAGTGTGTTTGCCTACTAAAGTTTAAATATTTCCTGTCCCATGTGGACTTACTGGACAAATCAGTCTCCACCATGATTATAGTTGTCTGTATGCAACCTAGCATTTGCTCTTTGGAATTTTGTGGGGATGTGATGGGAAGTGTCACACCCATTAAGCTATGCCTGTTGTAATAATGCTGTGGTCTGATATTACTTTTCTGCTACTGTAAATATTGGGAAATGAGTAAGCTTTTGGAGCATTATAGGTCTTAAAAGCATGTGATGTATTGCTAAAGACATGGAGCCTCATTCTATTTGGAGGCCACAAGTTATGGAGTATAGGCTGTATGTCTGTGGGCCTCCTGCGGGCACGCATGGTGCTCAAGTTACTGTGCAATTCAATTCGACAAGGCCACAAGTTAGGGGCTGATAGCGAATTTTGGAAACCATCCCATCCTATATAGCATTTGCGAGCTTGAACATAAACACTTAAGCAAGGCTGTAACCCCCGATTAGAAACAGCCAATGGAAACAGAGATCTTCATCATTACTTCACTGAAAAATGGAGGTTGGATTTCAAAGTCCTACGGGCTTGAATGATGAGTTATGATCAGAACCACATTCCAGATATAATGCTATATTGATAAAGCCATAAATATGATATTCTATTACATGCGAGTTCCATTACGTGTATTAACACATTGATTGCCGGGGTCGATATAACACGTAAACTAAACATGAAATAAAGTTGGGTTTTTTTGCCGATTTGCGAGCTTGAGAATGTTGTGCTATCAATTCTAAGACCTAACATCGCTTTCCCTTTTAAGAAAAGTACAGTAGTGTGTGAATATGTGCATTTAAAGTGCTCCTGACATGTCTTTAAGCCCTTTGCAATTCCTACTTGGAACCGTCTAACGTATGGAGTGAGTTTTGCCATTTGCAGCCTTGGCAGGGTGATTAGCGAGGGGGAACCAGAGTAATTGCATAGTGATTTGTGATTTTAGCCATCGGAACTCCTCTGGCCGTGAAAGGTCAAAGGCTTCGAGGGGCATTAACTTGCGATGGTAACCATCATAATGAATCAGAAGCAGGAGCCTGTAACCCGATCAAAGCCAGCAAAAAGACACCAATTGAATAGCAAAATAAGTTACTGGTTTCATTTCTGAAGCCCGGATCTCCCGATGCCTCAATTAAATGAGGCTTATGGACAGCAATCAATTCATGGTTACTTTCTTAAATTGTCTACCCTGGAGAATAGGTTAAAATATGAGGGTATTGGTTCCATAACTGTATGAATGTTTTGAGTATTTCTGAATATGATTAAGTAGTATAATTTAGAGGGCACTGTTGTGAGGAACTGTGTTTATTTGTTATTCTGTTATAATGTTGACAGCATAGGTTATGTGTTAGCATTAAATATAGAATATGCTGTGAGTTCATCTGATTTGATTTTGGGCTTTGTATGTTGACTGTGTAAGTTGGATGTCTTTGAAGATCAGAGGTATTTATTTTGGCGTTAAAGATGTATTACTTAGCTAAGTTTCTGTTACAGTTCTCTGAATGTGATTATATTTGTTAACTTGGAAAAACACAGCCTGGTTGTAACCTTGAATAATGAGCATACTACTTCTACTTCCTCTTCTTCTGGTAGTTGTAGTATCTCCCTCAGTATCATGGATGCCTCCCGGGTGCAGCAGATGAATCACAGTTAAATTTTTCTAATTAAAAATTATCATGACTTATGATCCTACTTAATTATGCTCTTATCCAGACTCACATTTTCCAGACATACATATTTTTTAAACAAAGCAGTAATTGTATTTGTAAAAAAAGGTTTTTACTTTGCTTGAAACTATTTAGGAAAATACATAGCTTATAATATTTTAAGGTATGCACTGTTTTTAGTGAGGTTGACCTTTGTAAAAAAATGCAATCAATGAAAATACCCATGCTTTAAATACAATATTAAAGACATATCTAAGTTTGCTGGAATATGAGGAGATTTAATAGTATATGAAATCTTTTTTTTTGCTTGAAATATACTTAAATAAACATTTAAACACTTACATTGAAATTAGCCAAATGTCTTGTAATTTAAGACAGTTAAATATTAGAGTTGACACACCCTCCAATCTCAGGCTAAATTAGCATACAATTAAAAATGTCATTTTTGGCAAATTAATAGAAAGTAGAGGCAGTGATACATTTGAATAAACCTCTGGGGTTCCTGTTTGTGCTGCAAAGCAGCCTGGGATTTGTAATGTGTCTGTGATGAAGGGCATGGGCAGCATAGACAGAGAGCAGACTGCAGCAGGAAGCACATCCCAACAGTGACTTCATGGCTGACATCAGTGCTCTCATATTGGCTGAGGAAGGCACAGAAGGTGTGTAACGAGATACAAATTGCTCCCCTAATGCTGAATGCTGATTGGGTGGGGATCAGGGGCTTGTATAAATCACCCTGGGTATGTCAACATAATTATTAGAGGCATTTTTTGATATTAATAAAAAGAAAATGTTTTATGAAATGTGCTGCATACATAAATTATGCTTTTTGCATAAAGAGTGCAAAAATCTAATAACCCAGAAAACTTGGATATGCCTTTAAGATTGGTATTATTAACCATTATTTATAACATTCCAACATTTTACACAGTGCTATATACTATTATATATAATATTACCCCATATTATAAATGATCTAACTACGATTCGTCGTCACGCTGCGTTGAGTAGTGCGTACGACTTAGCGATGAGCCGTTAAACCGTACCACTTTGCCGATCGTACGACTTTGCCATCGGCTGGCGAGCCTCGCGTAGCGAGGCAAGCAGGTAAATCGTAGCACCTTGGCAATGACCGCAGGTGCTCATTGCAGGCGAGCCTCGCGTAGCGAGGCGAGCCGTTAAATCGTAGCACTTAGAAAAAAAATAGGAGGTGAAAAAAATTACGAGATAAGCGGCAGAACAAAAACAGTAAAAAAACACTAAATACACACAAAAAAATAAAACAAAGGTCACTTACAGCATGGGGAACCAGGCAGGACGTGTGGAAGTGAGCTGGAACTGCAATTTAGATCGATTTAACCGAGTTACAAAGATTTGAAAATCGGCTAAGCGAGAAAAAAATGGCCGCAGAAAAAAATTAAAACGAGGCTATACTACTACGAACTGCGTAAAACACAGCCACAGACGTATGTGTTTGAAAAACAACGAGATAAAGGATGCGGATTAACCACGCAATGAGTAAAAAGACAGTAGCGAGTATATTTTACGATACGATATTACCGATTTACGCATTAACACAGATTTCCCGCCTTTGTCTCGCGCCACATAGGAATTCCCGCAGAAAACAACGCATTTGGCTCGCGCAACTGCGGATTTCCCGCCTAAAACAATGCATTTGTCTCGCGCACAAAGCCTATATAGGGCACATTTCACACATGACTGACACTTTCTCCTCAGGTGACTGGATGTTTTCTGATGCTGGAAAATCGCAAGAGATTGTTAGCTCTTCAGTATACTGCTTCAGCATTATTACATTAAAAAAGGTAAATATATTATTTATAATTATTAATTAATAAATAAGAAATAAGAAATGTAATTAATATAAAAATAATATTGTGCTTACCTGTGTGAAACAATTGTTAATAACATTCATAATGTACATTAATTAATTAATTATTAATATCAAAATTAAGGATGTCAATAAAAAAATATATTTATTAATTAATTATTAATGTACATTAATTTAACAATTATTTTGTTATATGTCGTGATTACCTGTGTGAAACAATTGTTAATAACATTCATATTGTACATTAATTAATTAGGAACACATTGATTCATTAATTATTAATGTACATTAATTTAAGAACTATTTTGTGATATGTCGTGATTACCTGTGGGTAAGAATTGTAAATAACATTCATAATGTATCATTAATAATCATTAATATTAAAAAACACGTTGATTAATGAATTATTAATGTATGTACATTATTTAAATAATTCAGTTCTTATATATTTTGTATAAAATAAACCAAAAATAAAAAATAAAGGCTATATACTCATGCTTACATGTTGATGTTAGATTAAGTCACACATTAGTTTAATATTAATGAACATTAATTGATTCTTAGTTCATTAGTAATGTACATTTTTTTAAGAATTCAGTTGTAACATACTCATTTTAAAATACCACTCAAAAAAAAATAAAGGGAACATGCTTATGTGTTGATGTTATATTTAGTTAGACATTAATTTAAGATGAATACCGATTCATTGATTCTTATTTAAAGACTAACAGTAATATTGAGTGTATGTTTATAGTCTATGCTTTCATATGTGTGTTCATGCTGATTGATTGATATATTTATTTCATGTTTTTAATCTATGCAAAAATAGGTATGTTAAGCCTCATTGATTAATACAGATGAAGTAACATATTATACATTAATTTTAATATTTTGTATAATTGCAGTGAACTCAACGTGAATGACCAGAGATAGTGACGTTTGCACACATTGAACATCATAAGGATAATTTGGACAGGTACAGAATTTTAATTATATTACTACGGCAAAATATTAAAAAATATGAGGTTTTTAATGTAGCCAAATATATGTCTGTTGATGTTCATTTAATAATATTGATGAAGCAAAAGTTTAAAAAGATTATCTATTTGATTTTACAGTTTATTCGGAACTGAAAGGGAATAAACAGACAGCGTGACGTTTGCAGCCTTTGAACAACATCAACATCATCCTCACAGGTATAAAATTTTATTTTGTAGTGACGCATAGAAAAAGGCTATGTATTATATATTTGGTGAAAATTGAAATTTATTGAAAATGGATAGTACTTATTGAGTCATTAATTTATGATATTTAGTCAAAACTTTAAAAAAGTTGAAAAGACAATACTAATTAATAATAATATTTCAAGAAAATAAGAAGCTTACAACACTTGCAAAAAAAAAAGGATGCTATGCTGTGAATTCAATCAAGAAGGAATGTCATTGAAGGATTAATAATATAAAGATAGATATGTGCAGCTATTTCCGATTTCATATATGTCAATAAAATACTTTGAAAAATGGTTTCATTTCTTTCAGACTAAAGTGCAACAATTGAAAATGTTTTATTAGTTTATTCATCTACTTTAATCTAAAAGTACAAAAAGGAAAAAAATGTACATAAAACAAAGAACAAACAATAATTACATCTCTATTTAAAATTACAGATTAAAATGGCGGACAATGGAGAAGACAAAATTGAACGCAAAAGAAGATTGGCAAGGGAAAGGAAGCAAAGGTGGAGAGATGCTCAGAAACCGGAAACTTCACAACGCTTGCGAGAAGAAGATCGACAGAGACTTTTAAATAAAAGAAAGATGAGTAAGAAAGCCGCAAGTGAGTGTGTTGGGGCTTCCAAGAAACGTAAAAGTAAACACAAACATCTCTGTAAACCATTGTCCAATGATTCTAATTTGCAGAATGATTTAAATGTAGACACAGAAGAAAAAAATGTACAAATAGAATGTGGGTCTGATATTTATGTTGAAGAAATGCATGATAATGTGTTTACTACTGCAGTATAAGTAGATACTCATTATTGTGGGTTACTTAATGTGGTTTGTCAGTTTTGTGGGGCCTATCATTTTATAAAGGAAAGACCTACTGATAGACATTTCATTAGTTGTTGTCAGAAAGGAAAGGTGAAACTTCCACTAAGACACCCATTTCCATATTATTTAGAATGCATTATGAGTGATCCAACATTTCCAAATTATAATAATTTCAAACAAAACATAAGGTCTTATAACAGTGCAACTTCATTTGCTTCAATGGGTGCAACATTAGCAGAAAATGTACCAGGACATGGTCCTTATTGTTTCAGAGTTCAAGGTCAAATATACCACAGAACTTCACATTTACACCCACAAGAAGGACAGCAAAGGAAATTTGCACAGTTATATGTCTTAGATACGATGGAAGCTGAGAAACAAAGAATGACACTTCCAGAAAATAGACAGTGTTTGCGCATAGTCTTTGAACAGCTGGAAAAAATTATGCAAAGAAATCCATATAGTCAAGCATACAAACAATTAGCACAGCTTGAAAAAGAACAACAGGAACATGCTGAAAGACATCAATTGCCTACACCAAGAGTCAATATGGTGTTAAAAAGAGATCGCAACACTGATCAAAGAAGATATAATTTACCTACTGTAAATGAGGTTGCCATGGTCTTTAAAAATGAAGATGGTGAACCACCTTTTCAGCTGGATATTAGAATATATCCATGCAATGAAGAACAACCATTTATCAACATCAATATATTAAGCTGTAATTTAGATCCAATGACATATCCCATTTTCTTTCCAAATGGGGAACCAGGATGGGAACCAAAATTACAATTGGAAAGTTATCCCAATACTAAACTTCGTATTAGATCTAATATTTCCATGCTGGAATATAAAGTGGCACAAACTGCTATCCGTGATTGTTTTAATCCAATTTTACATTTAGGAAAACTCACTCAACAATGGATTATTGATTCATATTTACAAGTTGAAGCCAATAATCTAAATTTTATTAAATATCAACAAAATAAATTACGAGTAGAACAGTATTGTGGATTAATGGATTATGTGGCAGATTTAGCTTCCAACAGAGACATTCCAGCTGGAAGAGCAATTATTTTGCCATCCACTTTCCAAGGATCTCCTCGCAATATGCGAGAAAGGTATAATGATGCCATGGCTATTGTTACAAAATTTGGAAAACCAGATTTATTTATTACATTCACGTGTAATCCACAATGGCCAGAGATCAAGGAAAATTTGAATCTGGGACAAACTACTTCTGACCGACCAGATTTAGTGGCAAGAGTATTTAAAATCAAACTCAATTCATTAATTCATGATATCACTAAAGCACACTTATTTGGACAATGTGTGGCTTTTGTTTACACCATTGAATTTCAAAAAAGAGGATTGCCACATGCTCACATACTTTTAATACTGCAGGAAAAAGACAAGTTGAACACTGCAGAGAGAGTGGATTCAGTAATTTCTGCACAATTGCCAGACCAAGAAAAATATACAAAACTTTGGGAGATTGTTACACATAGAATGATTCATGGCCCATGTGGAGAGATGAATCCGAATTCACCATGTATGGAAAATAAAAAATGTACTAAAGAATTTCCAAAACAATTTCAAATGCAAACTTATTCAAATTGTGATGGATATCCTTTGTATAAAAGAACACAAGGACAAAGAGCTATTATCCGGGGCCAAAAGGTTGATAATAGATTTGTCGTTCCATACAATCCACATTTGCTCATTAAGTACAATGCACACATCAATGTGGAAGCTTGCACTTCGATTAAATCAATTAAGTATGTGTATAAATATATATACAAAGGATATGATGCAGCTACTGTTGTTGTACAAGGTGCTGGAAATGAAAACGAAAATCCAATTTTACATGATGAACTATCAAATTATTTAGATGCTCGGTATGTGAGTGCTCCTGAAGCAATGTGGCGCCTTTTGAAATTTGAGATGCATGATCTGTCACATGCTATCTATCGTTTAGCTGTACATTTGCCTCAAAGTCAGTTGGTTTGCTTTACTCAAGGAAATGAAAGAACTGCATTATATCAAAGTGAAGACAGAGATACTACGCTTACTGCGTGGTTTAAATTAAACTGTCAGGATACGCAGGCCAGACAATTTTTATACATAGAGATACCATATCACTATGTATTTGTAAATGGTCTATGGCAACAACGAAGAAGAGATACACATAAAATCATCTATACCGTCAGTCCAAGGGACATTGAACGTTTCAGCTTAAGATTACTTCTGCTACATGTTCCCGGTGCACAGAGTTTTGAGCATTTACGTACAGTGAATGACATAGTTTATGAGACATTCCTATTAGCTGCAAGACATCAAAATTCCATAGCTGATGATACAGAATGGGAGAGGTGTCTGGAAGAAGCAGCACTATGTCAAATGCCTAAGCAAATGAGACAACAAGATGCTTTCACTTTGTGGGAAACATTTAAATTAAACATGTCAGAAGATTTCTTAAAACGTTACAGAGAACCAATAGCTCTGTTAAAAACATTGATGGAAATCCAAGAAATATTGTTGGCTCATGGATTAAATTGTGCAAGTTTTAATTTACCAGATCCAGGACTTATAGATGACATCAATTTTGATGATTATGACACTGAGCTTCAAAAAACAAAAAACCCAAGAAAAACTGTCAACTTTATATAATTTACAGTTAGAAGCATTTCATGCCATCACAAATGCTACAGATGATGAAATGGTCAAAGACCGGTATTTCTATCTAGACGGACCAGGTGGATGAGGAAAAACTTATCTGTACAATTGTTTGATGGGTTATATTGGATCACAGGGTCAGATAGCTATGCCATTTGCAACAACTGGAATTGCTGCACTTTTGTTAGATGGTGGTAGAACTTTGCATAGTGGATTTAAGCTGCCAGTTCCAATTTTGGAAACATCAGTGTCAGATATTCGACTCGATTCCCTACAAGCAAAAAAATTTAAACTAACTAAACTAATTATCATAGATGAGGCAACAATGATGTCATGTCATGCACTGCAATGTATTGACAGATTCTTAAAAGAAGTGATGGATAATAAGTTGCCATTTGGTGGAAAGGTGATGCTGTTAGGAGGCGATTTTAGGCAAACATTACCTGTTGTGCCACACGGAAATAGAACAGAGATCATTAAAACATGTATCAAGACCAGTAAATTGTGGCAAATATTTACACATCTCAAATTAGAATTAAATATGAGATCTGAAGGCCAAAATGAATTCAATGACTGGCTCATTAAAATCGGAGATGGAAAACATCCAGAAATACAGCATTTACCAAATGATACCATTGAAATTCCATCAGAAATAGTTTGCAATGAATCACTCATTTCAGCCATATTTCTAAACACTCTTAATAATGAGGATTACACAGACATTGCAAACAAAGTGATATTAACATCAAAAAATATCGATGCCTTGAATGTAAATAACTACATTTTAAAATATATCAATGCACCACAAAAGAATTATTACAGTGCAGATTCAATTCTGTCAGATGATAAAGACAGTGAATCGAATTTTAGTATCGAATTTATTAATTAGTTAACACCATCTGGAATGCCACCACATATTTTACAATTGAAAAATGGCGCAATTGTTATGTTATTGCGAAATATGAATCCAAAAAAAGGACTTTGTAATGGGACGCGATTAATTGTGCATGAGTTAAAAGATCATTTTATACATGCAGAAATTATAACTGGTACCCATTAAGGTGATCGAGTTTTTATACCAATAATTGATTTAGCTCCAAGTGAGAGTGGTTTGCCCTTTGTCCTTCAACAGAGACAATTTCCAGTTATCATGGCATTTGCTATGACCATCAATAAATCCCAAGGACAAACTTTTAAGTCAGTTGGGATTTTTTTAAAGGAACCAGTTTTTGCACATGCACAACTCTATGTGGCTTTTTCAAGGCGCACTAATCCAAAAGAAATTAAAGTGTATGTTGAAGAAAATGAAACTCAAGGTCATTTATTGGACAATGGATGTGTTTACACCAAAAACATTGTCTACTATGAGGTGTTGAAAAGATAGAGGACAATGGTTTCATTTTAATGCCAACATTTTATGGGACTCAATATGATTGCACAAAAAAAAAAAATTCACGTAAAACATCTAAAGAATGGACAAAAAAACATGGAGAACAGTGGTTTGACTTCCAGTACAAAATTAAAGTACTCTGGGACTCTTTAAATAGGGGACTACTTTTTCACTTTTGAAAATCTATGTGATATTTGCAGAATGGACAAACTGAAAAAAAAAAAAAAAAAATAACAACAAAAACAACAGTAAAATATCCTTAAACAGATTTGAATGGGTTCAAAGTTTTAGATTTACATGATTGGCCCCACAAAACTATTAACTGAATTTTTCAGGATTTACAAGAGTTAAATGTTATTGTTTGATGTTACAATTTCAGATCTTAAATATGTGTTTTTTTAATTTTGAAAAAAGTTGGTTAAATATATATGTGGTATAATCAAATATGTATTGTTAGTATAAAGTTGAAGTATTTTAATAATAATTGGAGTATGTTACAAATGATAAAAAGCATGTTATTGTTAAAACTATTTACTTACTCTAAGTTAATATACTCTGCAGTTAGTCAGTGATAAATATGTATTGAAAAGTGTTAGTATTGTTAACAAAATGTTGAACAAATGTTTCATATACAAGTTGCATGTTACAAAGTTTAATGTTTGTGAAATATAAGTTGAAAGTTAAAAAAATAAAAAGTTAAAAAAATGAATGTGTTTTTATTTTTAGAAAATAAAAAAGGGACAAATGTAGGTGACTCATTTTGTGTTGCAAACAAATTTCACAACATTTAATTTTTATTGACCGTCATTTTTTGACAGGCAAATCGCTAATGTAAATATAATGCTCTAATTACTCTTTTCATAGCTTCTTTAACATTATCATTTCGTAGACTATATATGATAGGATTTAGGACAGGTGTGACAAGGCTATAAAGGATAGATATAACTCTATCCTCCACTAAAGAATAGTTTGATGAAGGATGTATATAAGTAAATAAACTTGCCCCAAAAAATAGTGCTACAACTGTAATATGGGATGAACAAGTCGAGAAAGCCTTTTGTCTTCCATCTGATGATTTCATCTTAATGATAGTGGTGATGATATACAAATAGGATATTAGAATGAAAAATAATGGACTAAGACCTACCCACACTCCTCCCACAGTGAACAGAACAAGTTCATTGACATAAGGGTCCTTACAAGAGAGACGGAGAAGAGGTGGAATGTCACAGAAGAAGTGACTGACTTGGTTGGACCTACAGAAGGGAAGGCTGAAGGTAAGAAGTGTATGAATTGAAGCATTCAAACAGCCACACAACCAGGAAACAATTGCCATTACAAAACAAGCTTTTTCATCCATAATAATTCTGTATCGCAATGGAGTGCATATTGCCACATATCGATCATATGCCATGGCTGTTAAGAGGAAAGCTTCTGTACCTTCTAAAAAAACATAAAAATATAACTGAGCAAAACATCCAAAATATGAAATGTACATGTCATTAGCAAAGAGGATCACAAGCATTTTGGGAATAGTGACTGATATATAACCTATGTCCAGGAAAGATAGATTTCCAACGAAAAAGTACATAGGTGTTTGAAGGTGAGAGTCAAATACTGTCAACAAAAAAATCCCCAGATTGCTCACTGTAACTGCTATATAAATACATGTTAGCAGTAATCCCAGGAGACCTTCCCAACCATGGAGATCAAAGAATCCAACTAAGAGAAATCCAGCGATACTTGAATTGTGAGACCCCGTCAACCATTCCTGCAAAAAATTTTACATTTTTATCAAAGTTATTTTTGTCAATTAATATAATTTAAGTAACATTTTTATTTTTAAGTACTGAAAAAAGGAGATATAATACATTTCCTATTGTTTTTAATGTTAAAAAAATAAAATACTGAAAAACAAAATCTTTATAAGATGCATAAGATCTAACATTCACCTTTGGAATAACATCATTTGAAGAATATAATGTGAAAAGTCTGAAAATCCTACAATCATGTTTTCTCTATTTTAATTTAAAATTCAAAAAGATGCATTCATATTTTTTATTTCTACCTTACCAGTTTTTCTTCTCAAAGTGAACATTTTGTGAAATAATTATTTTGTTATGACCATGCAAATGCATGTATTTGACAGCAATAATGACTATCATTATTATTTGCCACACACATATATATATATATATATATATATATATATATATATATATATTCAGTTAGCCATGAAATAGTATCATATCTACTCAACCTGTTTTTTTTAAATTAATACTGACACTGATCCAGAGTAAAGTGGTGAAAGTATGACATTGAATAACAGTGCGTTACCCTTATAGTTACAAGATAATACGAAATGTAATGTTTGAATAAAAAGAAGAAAACCAGTATTGCTTCCTACATTTTTCATTTGAAGGTTCACTAACTACAGTATAAGCCAGTTAAGATGAATAAAGACACTATGTTTCAGAAAACATGCTGCAACATTTTGTTTTGGGGTCCTACTGAACCCTGCTGAATCTTGTCTCTTTCACCTAAACAATGTGTCACTATCTAACACAGGACAAAACTAAAATTCAAATACATTCTCTCATCATATCTCACCTATTGAAACTCACTACTTGCTGGTCTCCCCATCATCCACTTGTCACCATGATCAATGTCTGCAGCACCTCTCTGTCAGTCACTCACTTCCCGTAAGCTCCAGAATAAAATGTAAATTCATGATCCTAACTTACAAAGCCTTCAACAATAGTGCTCCTCCCTCACTCCTGCCTTCAGGATTTTTCTCATCCTACCCCTCTTCTTTGGAACCCCTTGCCTCACTCCACTAGACTATCCTCCTGCCTCAATACATTCAAAACCTCACTAAAAGACATTTGTTTAAAGATGTTTTTCACCTTCATCCTTCATATGTGCAACACATCTATCACTCTCTTTACCACACAAAAACCTTTTAGATTTGAAGTTTGCAAATTTGTAATCAAAGGACCTTTGTGAAAGCACTTTGTGTGATAGATTCTTAGCTCAAAAACATGGCCCTCTATTCATTTGCACTTTGTTAAAACTGTTTTGACTTGTACTTAACTTCGGAATATGTTGTCACGTTACACATAAAGGATAATAATAATGGTAATAATAACACGCAGCTGAGACATTGTCCATGACAGGTTTGGGACACTACACCTCACATTCAGCACTACAGAGTCTGTGTCTTCACATACTGCAGTAATCAGACCCATTCAGTGACTATTTGATTTCAGACAGTAAAAACAGTAAGTCATTCTTAATAGAAGTACATACAAGTAAATAAATGCATAGGTATATTACATACCCAAATCCAGAAAGCTTCCATACCCCTTTAATGTCAACATTTTTAAATTCCAAATACTGTTTGGTATTTTTTAATTTCCAAATACTGTTTGGTATTTTTTCAATGGTCAGGCATGTCAAATGGTAGACCTTACTAATAAAATATCCTAAACATATAAGAAGAAAAATCACACCAAAAACTGTAATTTGTGGCTAATTAAGAAGGATGCTTTAACTTCTTTCTGACACAAAACTTTGCCTGTCATAATCTCTTTAATGAACTGATCCTTATATGCATTGGACAGATCTTTACTGATCTTTGCTAGAACAAGAATGAAACATATCTAATATAGATAACAAAGATGAATCTCTAATGACTTAACGAGGGTTTGACAAATAGCAATGCATGATTAAATATGCGTCTAGCAATGAAATGCTCCAAACACTGCAATCATATGACCAACTTATTTTATGGACCAATTTACATGTATGTAAAAACTCCCATAAATTATATATGAAACAAATGATAAATATATTTCATCCTATTTTAAACTTGGGATATCATTTCAAAGAAATATAGTTGCATTCTAATAAAATGTATAAAATGTATCACTTACTGTAAAATACACATTCGACATATAGAGTGTATGCTCTGACGGATGGATTAACCCAAATTTTATTATAGAGCCACAGCAGGAATAATAATTATACTAAATTAAACAACCTTGAATATATAGATATGAGTAGATCTATTTGCATATCTGTAGGGAGAATTTACAAAACACTCTGCATACTGCTTTTTAAATTGATTGGACAATTGGGATCTCCACTTAACTTATTCTCATGGAACCTGGCTAATACTTTTTCTAATAAGTAATGATTTATATGATGCAAAAGTATGCAAATGTGCCTATTGCAATATAGTCTGGATTATTTTATCTCGTAATCCAGAAGATTTAATATATCAATGTATACTTGGATGCCAAATAGTGTACATGTAAATTCTCCCCTTTTCACTGCACAATACATTTTGGCTGCATTATGGAGGAACTGAACTTCTTGCTCTGTCACTTTGTCAAGTTGAAACTCAAATGCAAATTTTCCTCTTTATAATAATGTGCAGAAAACACATAATAAAAAAGAAATAAAAATGAATTCTCTATGAATATCTTTAATTGCCTAAAAACTATTTCAGTGGAGATGATATATTTTAATGGCTTACTAAAACATCAGTGAAAAAAGTAAGTCTTTGCTCTGGCTGTGAAAAGTATTCTAAGTGGTACAGACAGTCTCTACAGGAAGTAAATGGTCCAACGATGTTGATAAGGAATTTCACAGAGGAGAGTATTCACTTTGTATTTCCAGATATTTCTATATGTGTGTGTCCTGATTTCCCCATCAGTATTGTGACCCTCCAATCCTTGAAGCTATATCAATTTTGGCAGAAATGTCCACCCACAGGCGTCTCTCTTTTGTTTTTCTTTACACTATACCTGTGCAATTTTTTTTTGTCTTAAAGTTTGTCTTGTTTCATCTACATAGAGTATTCTAGGACTTTTGACACACATAATGAGGTACCACATTTGAAGATGTGCATGAAAAATAACCAATCACTCTGTGATGTTGGTCAGAGTGTGGGATTGGTACTTTATCTATTGCAGATATACAAGCACGAGTTCACATGTTTAATGTGTAGTGGAACATACAATTTGTAGTATTCTTAGGTAAGATTCTTACTACTACTAGTTGTTTCAAGTTGGAAAGTTGTTTATACGGCAGAAGAGGAGGATCTGGAAATACTTTTCTTAGTCCCTTTCTTATGCAGAACTTCCAGATAGGGCTTGCATGTCTCCACTAGTGGTACCCTGTTTCCTTTTTTGTGGTCCCTTGTACTCCAGGAGCCTTCCTCTAGGGATGTGGGTTGCTCTCCTTATCTGGATGTCTGTAACCCTTGCATGTTATATTTGTCTGATTAATTCCCTCTTGAGGTTCTGGAGGTGTATCATTCCTATGGCTCTGAGCCCACCGATTGTTGCTTGGATCCGCTCCCTGAAAGAGCTACAGTGGATATAAAAAGTCTACACACCCCTGTTAAAATGTCAGGTTTCTGTGCTGTAAAAAAATGAGACAAAGATAAATCATTTCAGAACTTTTTCCACCTTTAATGTGACCTATAAACTGTACAACTCAATTGAAAAACAAACTGAAATCTTTTAGGTAAAAAGAAGAAAAAAATATAAAAATAAAATAATATGGTTGCATAAGTATGCACACCCTTAAACTAATACTTTGTTGAAGCACCTTTTGATTTTATTACAGCACTCAGTCTTTTTGGGTATGAATCTATTAGCATGGCACATTTTGACTTGGCAAGATTTGCCCACACTTCTTTGCAAAAACACTCCAAATCTGTCAGATTACAAGGGCATCTCTTGTGCTCTTCAGATCACCCCACAAATTTTCAATCGGATTCAGGTCTGGGCTCTGGCTGGGCCATTCCAAAACTTTCATCTTCTTCTGGTGAAGCCATTCCTTTGTTGATTTGGATGTATGCTTTGGGTTGTTGTCATGCTGAAAGATGAAGTTCCTCTTCATGTTCAGCTTTCTAGCAGAATCCTGAAGGTTTTGTGCCAATATTGACTGGTATTTGGAACTCTTCATAATTCCCTCTATCTTAACTAAGGCCCCAGTTCCAGCTGAAGAAAAACAGCCCCAAAGCATGATGCTTCCACCACCATGCTTCACTGTGGGTATGGTGTTATTTTGGTGATGTGCAGTGTTGTTTTTGCGCCAAACATATCTTTTGGAAATATGCCCAAAAAGCTCAACCTTGGTTTCATCAGACCATAACACCTTTTTTTCCCACATGCTTTTGGGAGACTTTAGATGTGTTTTTGCAAAATGTAGCCTGGCTTGGATGTTTTTCTTTGTAAGAAAAGGCTTTCGTCTTGCCACTCTACCCCATAGCCCAGACATATGAAGAATACGGGAGAATGTTGTCACATGTACCACACAGCCAGTACTTGCCAGATATTCCTGCAGCTCCTTTAATGTTGCTGTAGGCCTCTTGGTAGCCTCCCAGACCAGTTTTCTTCTCGTCTTTTCATCAATTTTGGAGGGAGCTCCAGTTCTTGGTAATGTCACTGTTGTGCCATATTTTCTCCACTTGATGATGACTGTCTTCACTGTGTTCCATGGTATATCTAATACCTTGGAAATTCTTTTGTACCCTTCTCCTGACTGATACCTTTTAACAATGAGATCCCTCTGATGCTTTGGAAGCTCTCTGTGGACCATGGCTTTTGCTGTGGGATGCGACTAAGAAAATTTCAGGAAAGACCACCTAGAGCAGCTGAATATTATTTGGGGTTAATCAGAGGCACTTTAAATGATGGCAGGTGTATGCTGACTCCTATTTCACACGATTTGGAATGTGATTGCCTATTTCTGAACACAGCTACATCCCCAGTTATAAAAGGGTGTGCAGACTTATGCAACCACATTATTTTTATTTTTTATTTTTCTTCCCTCCACCTAAAATATTTTGTTTTTCAATTGAGTTGTACAGTTTATAGGTCACATTAAAGGTGGAAAAAGTTTTGAAATGATTTATCTTTGTCTAATTTTTTTTCCAGCACAGAAACCTGACATTTTAACAGGGGTGTGTAGACTTTTTATATCCACTGTACATCCATCTTTCCAAATTAACTTTACACCTACTGTAGCTATAGAATAGCCTAATGGAATTATAATATAAACATGTTTAGGCTTGTGTTAATGTTTAACCTGTTGCATTGTTCTGTTTGCCTATAAATATGTGAGTGAAAATAAAGTTTCCAGTGCCCTCTTGGGACAGAATACAAGTGTCTGACAAGTATCTCTGGAGATCCTAAGATAGATAGAGTATGAGCCTCATTTAATTGAGCAATTTTAAGTTACTGGAGCCTGTAATGGAGGCCATAAGTTATTTTGTATTCAATTGGCGTTTTTTTTTTGCGAGCCGCAAACAGGCTACGTGTTATGGGCTTGAAATCCTTGCAGTTGGTAAAAGCAGAATTTACAGCTTATCAAAGCCTTTGATCTTTCCCATCTGCAAGAGTTACGGTCACTAAAATCGCAAATCGCTATTCAATTGCTACAATTCCCCCAGCCCGCAAATGTTTTAACACCCATAAACAGCAAATGTAGAAGGAAATCCTACAAATACTAAAGAGGTCTCACTAAAGGGTTAATGACATGTCCATAGCACTGTAAATACAAATAAAAAAATCAATAATGCGTTGTAAATGAAAAGTGATGTAATACATTAGAATGAATTGCACAAAAGTCTCAAGCTCGCAAATCGCCAATGAAAAATATTTATTTTATGTTTAAATTCAAGGTTATATCGATCTTGGGAATCAATGAGTTTAATACATTTCATGCCACCCACATGGACTAGAACAGTATCGGCATTCATGGCATATCGGACCTCTAAACTCTGATTGATTGACATCTAACCTCCATCTTATACTGCCGTTATGCTGGCGGTCTCATTTGCTATTGCCTGTTTCAAAATCGGTAATTAAAGCCTTGCTTAATTGATCATGATCCTGCTCTGAGCTGCTACGTACGAGTACATGGATTACGGTTTTGGATTTCGGCCCCTAACATGAGTTTTTTTTAAATTGAATAGCACCTTAATGATAGCAGAGTGTGAGCCTGCAGCAGGCCTGCAGAAATACAGCCTGTATACCGTGAGATGCGGGATTCTAATTGAATGAGGCTCTATATATCTGAGAGCGGTATCTATTCCCTAGGAAGAAAAGGAAATTACTCACTGCTTATATAGCTCCACTGTTCAAGGTTTCAGCATGCCTGTGTTTCTTTGTTCATGTGTTCCAGCATTCCACTATTCCTGTATCCCAGTTCCTGTTCAGCATCATCCATAAGCCAAGGGATGCCCTGAGGAAGAGATCCTCCTAACAGAGTGGTTCCTCTCAATCAGTGCTGCTGCTACCAACGTGGTACAGGAATTAGTGATGTCCCGAACAGTTTGCAGTGATTTTCGAACGGCGAACACATGCGCTTTTCGGTTTGCCCCCTATACTTTATCATTGAGGAAACTTTGAGCATCATTTATTTTATTTTATAATTTTTTTGTGTGTAATCTATGCCTGCCTGCAAGCGTGTGTGACAGGCTAACACCTAACAGCTTATATTGTGCTTATTTTCACTACTCATACCTGGTGGTGTAACATACATTGAAAACAACCATTTTTTTCCTGTAATCTAATTTCAGTTGCCTGCCTGTGTCAGGCTCACAGCTTATATTGTGCTCAGTGACATAAAAAAACACTTTTTTGACTGTAATCAATTGAATATCAGTTGCCTGCATACAGGCGTGTGTGTGAAGCCTAATGCATCTACTCTGTCAACTTTTGCCAGTGCACAGTGACACTCATATCTGGTGTCACAGTAGCTTGCACGCATAGTACCACTAATCGGAAAAAAAATGACAGGCAGAGGCAGGCCACCCCGCAGGGGCCGTCGTGGTCGTGGTGCTGGGATTCCCTTTGGCCCTAAAATAATGCCCAGTTTTCAGAGGCAACATACCCTGAACTTCAAAAGTTCTGAGGACATGGTTGACTGGCTAACACAGGACACCCAATCTTCTACAGCTTCCGCTCGGAACCTAGACACACCATTCTCCTCCAGCTTAGCTTCGGGCACCTCTCCAGTTACCACTCGCCCGCCTGCCACCACTACCAACACTAGCACCACAGCCGCTTCACTTGATCCGTCAGCAGAGTTATTTACACATCTGTTGGAAGAAATGAGTGATGCGCAAACATTAGTGCCAGAGGATGTAGATAACAGGGATATGTCCCAGTCAGGCAGCATTACACACATGGACGTACGGTCTGATGATGATGATGTTGTACCCGGTGCTGCTTCCTTTGTTGAGTTGTCAGATACAAGTGAAGCTGTTGATGATGACGATGCGTCCGTGGATGTCACGTGGGTGCCCGCTATAAGAGAAGAAGAACAGGAGGAAAGTTCAGATGGGGAGACAGAAAGGAGGAGGAGACGAATTGGAAGCAGGGAGAGGTCGTCGCAAGTAGCTAGTGGCACAGTCAGACAGCATGCATCGGCACCCGGGGTCAGCCAGACAGCACGCCAGTCAACGCATGCTGTTGCCACCACCAGAATGCTGTCATTGCAGAGCTCAGCAGTGTGGCAATGTTTTGGTGTGTCTGCCTGTAACAACAGCGATGCCATTTGCAACCTGTGCGAAAAGAAACTGAGTCGTGGGAAGTCCAACACCCACCTAGGTACAACTTCTTTGCAAAGGCACATGATGTCACATCACAAACACCTATGGGATCAAAACATGAGTACAAGCAGCACACAAAGTCGCCATCCTCCTCCTGGTCCAGCATCTTCAGCCACGTCAACCACTGCTGCCCTGCTTGCCCCCTCTCAACCATCCAACACTCCGTGTCTCGCCCTGAGCAGTCCCTGCTCATCTGCCCACAGTCAGGTGTCTGTCAAGGACATGTTTGAGCGTAAGAAGCCAATGTCACAAAGTCACCCCCTTGCCCGGCAACTGACAGCTGGCTTGTCTGAACTCTTAGCCCGCCAGCTTTTACCATACAAGCTGGTGGAGTCTGAGGCGTTCAAAAAAAATTGTAGCTATTGGGACACCGCACTGGAAGGTACCCGGATGAAATTTCTTTGCACAAAAGGCAATCCCAACCTGTACTCGATTGTGCAAAAGGAAGTAATGGCATCTCTGGCACACAGTGTTGGGGCAAGGATCCATCTGACCACTGATACCTGGTCTGCAAAGCATGGTCAGGGCTGGTATATCACCTACACTGCGCATTGCGTAAACCTGGTGACGGCTGCCAAGCATGGAATACGTGGCTCAAATTTGAAGTGGGAGGACCGACCAAGCTTCTTTTTACATCTCCCGCTTCCAAAAATCCATGCCATATACAAGTCCCCTGATAGTGGACGTTACAGCGATTAAACCGATAGGAATAGTACTACTTAACAGTACACACCTTATAATAACACAGACAGAGGCAACGCGTATAATCTTTCATGCTGTGCAGTGGAAGCCCCCAGACTCTGACCTGTGAATAATCTTCCATGCTGTGCAGTGGAAGCCCCCAGACTCTGACCAGTGTATAATCTTCCATGCTGGGCAGTGAAAGCCCCCAGACTGAGCTGTGTATAATCTTCCATGCTGGGCAGTGGAAGCCCCCAGACTCTGACCTGTGTATAATCTTCCATGCTGGGCAGTGAAAGCCCCCAGACTCTGAGCTGTGTATAATCTTCCATGCTGGGCAGTGGAAGCCCCCAGACTCTGACCTGTGTATAATATTCCATGCTGGGCAGTGGAAGCCCCCAGACTCTGACCTGTGTATAATCTTCCATGCTGGGCAGTGGAAGCCCCCAGACTCTGACCTGTGTATAATATTCCATGCTGGGCAGTGGAAGCCCCCAGACTCTGACCTGTGTATAATCTTCCATGCTGGGCAGTGGAAGCCCCCAGACTCCGACCTGTGTATAATATTCCATGCTGGGCAGTAGAAGCCCCCAGACTCTGACCTGTGTATAATCTTCCATGCTGGGCAGTGGAAGCCCCCAGACTCTGACCTGTGTATAAACTTCCATGCTGGGCAGTGGAAGCCCCCAGACTCTGACCTGTGTATAATCTTCCATGCTGGGCAGTGGAAGCCCCCAGACTCTGACCTGTGTATAATCTTCCATGCTGGGCAGTGGAAGCCCCCTGACTCTGACCTGTGTATAATATTCCATGCTGTGCAGTGGAAGCCCCCAGACTCTGACCTGTGTATAATCTTCCATGCAGTGGAAGCCCCCAGACTCTGACTTGTGTATAATATTCCATGCTGGGCAGTGGAAGCCCCCAGACTCTGACCTGTGTGTAATATTCTATGCTGGGCAGTGGAAGCCCCCAGACTCTGACCTGTGTATAATCTTCCATGCTGGGCAGTGGAAGCCCCCAGACTCTGACCTATGTATAATCTTCCATGCTGGGCAGTCGAAGCCCCCAGACTCTGACCTGTATATAATCTTCCATGCTGGGCAGTGGAAGCCCCCAGACTCTGACCTGTATATAATCTTCCATGCAGTGGAAGCCCCCAGACTCTGACCTGTGTGTAATATTCCATGCTGGGCAGTGGAAGCCCCCATACTCTGACCTGTGTGTAATATTCCATGCTGGGCAGTGGAAGCCCCCAGACTCTGACCTGTGTATAATCTTCCATGCTGTGCAGTGGAAGCCCCCAGACTCTGACCTGTGTATAATCTTCCATGCTGGGCAGTGGAAGCCCCCAGACTCTGGGAGTCTGAAGAAGAGGAGTCAGAGGAGGAAGGTGGCTTTGAGGAGGTGGAAGACCAAACACCAGGCGTCCCAGGGGGCTTGTTCGGGGGGCCCTTGGTGGCTTGGTGGAGGAAGAGACCTTCAATGAAATCAGTGAGGACAAGGAATGGGGAGTTTGCGGTTGTGCAAAGGGACTGTTTCCGTTTTTTTGCGGTGCATTAAACGGGGAGATTGGTCTGTTACTGTGAAGCGGGTGTAACCCTTACACTACCTGATCGATACATCATCATACCTGATGTTTTAAAGCATGTTATTCCAAACAATTTAGGAATGTTAGGTGATTTATGCCCTTTATGGCTTAAAACCAGACTCTGCATCAACTATGTAATTTTCCGTGGGAGTTTTGCCATGGATCCCCCTCCGGCATGCCACAGTCCAGGTGTTAGTCCCCTTGAAACAACTTTCCCATCACTATTGTGGCCAGAAAGAGTCCCTGTGGGTTTTGAAAAATCGCCTGCCCATTGAAGTCTATAGGGTTTGCCGATGTTCGCCCGTTCGCGAACATTTGGTAAAGTTTGCGTTCGCTGTTCGCGAACCCAAAATTTGATATTTGTGACATCACTAACAGGAATCAAGGAGAATAATCTAAGGACCTAGAAAAGAATGGGAAGAGAAGTGACCACCCTAGCATCTCTAAAGAGCCCCTCAGCTTCACCTGGCTTGATGGTCAGGAATCCTACCTAAGAGGCCACAGGACAGCCAGACCTTCCCCCCTGCAGTCAATGGAACTCCTTGATTCATCCAGGAAGGACTCTCCGCAGTCCTTGTCCAATTCTTTTAGGACAACAGTTGCAAAGACTGGAAATTTTTGGTCCCACGGGAGATGATAATGACAGGGTACATGGATTCCTTGGAAGATGGGTGAATTTATCCTTGGGCCAGCACCAGTGGAAGTCTCTTTCTACTCCCACAAAATTGATAGGGCCTGTTCACCATTGAAGATGGTGCAAGCATGGTATGTATTTTCTTTTCTGTGATTGTACATTTTCAGTTTGGCCAGCACTATTAGAGAATCCCTACTCCTGCCAGTTTGAGGGATCTGAATGTTGCCTGGGAGCTACCATAGGACTACTGTGTCTGAACTGTATTTCTGGGAATCCAAGGGAAAAAATTAACATACATTCAATACAAAATATTATTTATTTTGTTATGCACTATTACTTTCTGACATTATCTTGTGTATTAAACTGCATGATTGAGTGTGTTTATATAACTGGACAGGGCCAATAAAGGACATTACTTAAATGAAATTGGTAAGAAAAGGTTTTATATACAGTATTGAGAGATACATATTTTTTTTGGTCCCTGACATCTCATTAATAAGTAAAAATAGAGAAATTGATAAAAAAAGAAGAAAATTGGTTTTTCCAAATTATTAACTTTTATTAGAGACAAGGACTAATTAAAACTATTATTAAAAAGGGGAACATGTTAAAAATGTCTAAGATAGATCCCTTCTCTTTGCATTCCACTTAGGTTTCTTATTAGGAGGTGGAAAAGAAAAATCAGTATCCCTATTTTCTCTTGTTTCCATATATGTGGAAGCTCAAAATTTACAGTTTTGAAATGAAATAATTGTTTGACTGTGTACCAAAATATTGTCCTGTGGATTTTATTAGGAATCCTTGAACAACCAACCAAGAAACAGCATAATCAGGAGTGTATACATTTTTAAAAAATAGCACAGCATTAGCACTATAAATGAATAAGGTAAAGTAGTGACTGTGATAGACTAACAGTCACGAGGTAAAAGGGTAATATGAGAAGAAATAAGCACTAAGTCAAATAGCACAAGCACTTTAAGATAAGAATTTTTGAATAACACAACTTGAATTATAATGCACTTTAAGTAATAGAATTCCGAATTAACATAAATAAACAGGATAAAAGATTAACACAAAAGAAACGCAAAGGCACTTAAAACAGATACTCCAGTGAAGTGCTGTATGAATAAACAAAACTATACAACAGACAAAAGGATTATAAAACCTTATCTTAATCTTATGTAAATAAATTAATCTTATGTAAATTAAAATCCAGGGTACCTGATAAGGATTTGACTAAGGAAACATAACCAAAAATACACAAATACAATTGAATTGAAAACCCAAATCTTTTATTGACTTGAGCATAATAAAGTAATTAAATAAAAAAGCTGTGATCAAAGCAAAGAATATAATAACAAAAATAAAACTTAAATAAACCTCTAATAATTTGCTGGACGTCAAAAAACCCAAAGGATTAAACACCTTGGTCCTCATTCAATTGCAATTTTGCCAATTGAATAGGGCTCTATATAAGCACATAACATATTTTTTGACTGAATTTTTTAGTTAGTGAAGACCTTGATTTTGGATAGAAGTTCAGTAACTAAAAAGTTCTGTATAAAAAATATGTTATGTGCTTATATAGAGCCCTATTCAATTGGCCAACTCACAATTGAATGAGGCCCCTTGGGTTTAACATGATTTTTTTAATCGTTGCATTTTTAACAACATTTTAAATGTACAAATAAAGATTAAATTTTTTTAAATTAGTATGTGGCAATAATAATTAAAATAAAGGCTGCATAAAAGGTGTTTCTGTACAACCTCGGTTGGTTGTTCAAGGATTCCTAATAGAATCCACAGGACAATATTTTGGTACACATTTAAGTAATAACACCTAGGCCTAAAAAATAAACAAAGATCATTTTTTTGAGTATTATAATTGTTTGACTGTGCTTTAGAAATGCAGGGATTCAGGCACTTTAAGTTGTCTGTGTGTATGTTAATATTCCCATAGTAATTTTAATCAATATAACAAATAAATCTTCATTATTTGTAGGGAGATAGTAACTTCCAAAATTATTTTTGGTATAGATTACTGCTATATTTGTGAAAACTATTTAATAATATCTCTTGTATGTATTCTCAGTATAAAATTAATAATTTTAAACTGTCTTATTATTGCCTAATGATTGGATCTATTAGTTATACTGACATAACAATGTTCTCTGTATTATCACTTTGTACTGTCAGTTCTACTGGCTAATGGGTCAGTTAAAGATAACCCAATAGTTCCATAAGACTTAAATTCAATAGGTGAAGCTCTCTATACTTTTCTACTATACATATTTCTTATCATAATTTAATCTTCCAAATAATACACTTAGCATAAAGATGTTCACATTCTCTCAGTAGTTTTTTTTTTGCACTGTATGCTTGTGAGAGATATGTTTTTGACTAAGTTACATAGTTACATAGTAACATAGTAATTGAGGTTGAAAAAAGACTTTCAGTCCATTAAGTTCAACCTTTTAAGATCTCCTCTGATCTGCAATATGTGGATTAGTTGTTAATTAAATGAATCCAGAGGAAGGCAAACAGAGTAATAAGTAATGCACTATGTGCTCAACTAATCAGAAATGTATTTTTAATAAATGTGCTTCCTTCTATGCAGCTTATATTCAGATGTTCACTTTATCTTTAGATTTTTTCTCGTTAAGTACTATGTGCTTGAGTAGTCAGAAATATATTTTTTGATAAGTCATAAGCTGTATATTGTTTAGTAGATGGTGTACTATGTGCTTTTTTCTATACAGCTTGTTAATTATATTTATTTCAACTTATTCAAGTATACTTTGTATCCTGATCTGGAACATTTAATTTTTTCACTAATAGATTCGGTGCAGTAAGTGCCTAAAATTTGTGCAAGTTAACAGGATTATTGGTGTCCTGCGTTGGGTATAATTTTGTCTCTCAAATAGTTCCCAAGTTTTTTAATCTCTAGGATATAGCAGTTATCTAAATTGTAGATTCCATAAATACTGAAATAAATCAAGTTGAAAGTTATAGGGCTAAAGAAATACGAATTGCTACAGGACTCTGAAGCTTGGTATCAGCCTAAGCTTAGCGTCTGACGTAAGAAGCATGCCCTGATGTACGTTTCGTCACTAGGGGAATGACTTTATCAAAGGGATGAACAAGAACGCCGATTCTGCCTCCTATTTATAGTAAGAACGTTTTCCATGGATACCTTTGTGTCCTGATTAAATTGTAAGTAAATATAAAACCATAGTGAAGGGAAAGTAATATTAATCAAATTTTACTGCAGACACAGGGAACATAATCAAAGGGAAGTAATATGTATCATATTTAATTGCATACAAGAGATATGTACGGATAACGAGTGTATACCCAGTGCACGATTTATTAAACATACATTTCTGATTATTTGCATTCATCAGCAAAAAATATGTTTTTGACAAGCACATAGTGCTTGAGCACATAGTGCATCACTCAGCATGACAAATATGTAGTTCACCAATAATGCGGAAATTAGAATATCCTACGTAGATATAAGAATGAATAAATTAATAGAAAGTGCATTATATTATTAAACAAGTTATATAGAAATAAGCACATAGTTCACCATTCACTTAAAAATATACAGTGCATGATTCATTAAAAAATATATCTCTGACTACTTAAGCACATAGTGCATCTCTTAGCGGGAAAACACATCTTAAGATAAAATGAATATCTGAACATAAGCTGTATAGAAGGAAGCACATAGTGCACTATTGACAAAAATGTCATCTCTGACTACTTGAGCACATAGTGCATTACTTAGTCAAAAACATATCTCTGACAAGCATACAGTGCAAAAACGCTCCTGAGAGAAAGTTCACTTTATGCTAAGCGTATTACTTGGACGATTAAATTGTGCTAAGTGAGTTTTATTGTTATAAATCATACAAAAGCAGAAATATATATAGTAGAAAAGTCTCATCTATTGAATTTATGTCTTATGGAATTATTGGGGTATCTTTAACTGACTCATTAGCCAGTTCAACTGACAGTACAATGTAATAATAAAGAGAACATTGTTATGTCAGTATAACTGATAGATCCAACAATTAGGCAATAATAAGAAAGTTTAAAATTATACATTTTATACTGATAGCAGATTTTGCTACAAGACATATTATTAAATAGTTTTCACTAAAATAGCAATAATCTATACCAAAATAATTTTGGAAGTTACTATCTCCCTACAAATAATGGAGATTTATTTGCTATATTGATTACAAATTCTATGCGAATATTAACATACACACAGAAAACTTAAAGTGCATGAATCTCTGCATTTTTTTTAAATTTTATTTACAAAATTTCCAAAAAAATAAAATAAAATAAAAATGCAATACAAAGCAATTACACATAATTACACATTCAATCCACATAACATCCGACAATCTACTAGGATAGTATTTCAATAGAGATCCAATATTATACTTTTTGAAATCTATCATTCTTTGTTCTCCTTCATATAATGGTCCCAAATCTGCCATTTCAACATAGTGTTTTTAGAAATCATAGTTCCATAGTTATTAGGTATTTCTATTTCTCTATTTCTAGTCATAATATAATGAACTTCTCTCCATGAAGGGACCCTTATCTGCTTCCAGTTTTTAACCAGTAGCCATTTGGCCACCAGTAGACAATTTGAGATTATTAACCTTTTTAATAAAGGAATATTTGGTTAAGAACAGTATCATCTTACGGTCATTCAATAAAGCTAACTCCGTCAGTTTTGACAATTGCATAATACACTGATCCCAGAAGACCTTAATAAACCTACAATCCCTCTAAATATGGGCGTGGGTACCTAAATTGTTACAACCCCTCCAACACAGTGCGGAATTATCTATATCAAATCTATTTAATTCAACAGGAACCTGGTACCATCTCTGAACCAGTTTCAATTGAACTTATCTATACGAGATGTATCAAGCTGCTTTTTTCACAATTCTGAATCCTCCCCACCATTTATCTTCCGGCCATTCAGTTTTCAGTTCCACTTCCCATTTCATAATGCTATCTATTTTACCTGTATATTTAGTATTTCTCAGAATGTCTTGGCATCTAGCTAATTTATGCAATATTTTATCCTTAATGATCAGTTCTCAGATGCAGGGCTTTCTGACACATTTCTTGCATTAATCTTGACCCTTTATAATATAGATCCTTAATGTGCTTACATCCTACTTTTTAAATATATGGTATACAGCTCAACGTTTTTTATCTAATAGTATCTCCTCTTTATCCTCTTTTGACTATTTTGTTTTTTTAATTTATTGGATAAGGTTTTCCCTACTTTATTGTCCATTGCATAATGATTTTGTTGACATCTCCAAATATTTTTTTCTTATTTAAAATTAAATCTCGTTAATCTGTTGACCTATATCTCTATTGGGTAAAATCTTATTTATAGACTGAAGCCTATCCAAGGGTTGTATGCAGGGTTGTAGGGATGAGTGCCTACAGCGCTTATCTCTACCAACGCAATGAGCGCAAGCCCACAGTTTTAACGTTGCGTTATAAAAAAAATTGGCAAGCCTGCGCTGCTGAAAAATACAAGCTGTGATTTCCCCATCGTTAATTGATATAAAAACTGATGCATGATCCGACAATGAAATTTCATTGATTTTTTTTCCCGGACAGATGCCATTGTCTGATTATCAACCAAAAAATGGGGTAATAACGCTTTCATTTTAGACACAGTTAATTGGTCATCATTTTTTATTTGTTCTTCATCTGGATTTTCTTTGAAGGTGGCGATACTTCTATAAATTGACTGGTCCATTTCTGGGGCCTCAATTTGTGATGTATCCATTTCATTCTCTTTGACTTTTGTCTGGAAGAAATTAGAGGGGGACTTTGGAATTAAGTTTTTTTTTAATCTTTTTTTTTCATTGGTAAATTATTACTTTTTTTATTCATTTTGTAGTTATTATAGGAAATAAGTTAAGGTATAAATGTCTTATTTTTCTATCTTATTGATTTTAGATGTATTTAACCAATCTCAATTGTATATCAGTCTTGTTAATCACAAATAGAGAAGGTATTCTTTGTTTTAACCACAGAATTACTTTAAGTATATGTGCAAAGGTCAGCAGTTCTCCAGAGATAGTCTGTACAATACTTCTCCTTATTCTGATATACATTTTAGAGAAAGGGAATTTCACTGGGATTTATCCAAAACTTTATAAGTTGCTATATTAGTTATTTTTCATTCTTAGAACCAAACAAACACTCCCTTGTGTATAAGTAACAGCTTTCGATAAATAAAATCAACCCTTTTATATTGTTGGAATTATCCACAATAACAAACAGTATTACAGTCACTATAGGGGTACTTAATGATTTTTTATATGTGCTCTCAGCTTTATGTAAGTTTAAAAAAAAAACTCAGCTGTCTCAGCTGTTTCTAACTAAATACCCTTTTTATAATTGCTGCATTGCTGCAGGAGGGAAGTTAGACTTTAAGTACTTTTCCATTTCAGTCTCTTTCAAGTTTGTTATTAGTAACCCATATATGAATACAGGGTTTGATGGGGGATTTTTGGGGAGGATGGGGAGACTTATTATATATAAGTCAGCAGACACAGATCTTTAATCCGCCTTTTCTTCTGTCCCCAGGCCAATAATAGCCTTTCCTCAACCCTCTTTTATTTATTTTCTTTCTGCCCCCTATAATGCTTTTATTGTTCTTTATTATATAGCAGGGCTCAGTTATACGTAAACTATACTTATACTTAAGTTATACTTAAGTTGTAATGTTCTTTTATTACTGTCTCCCAGCTGATCAACTTTCCCTCCATAAACAAAGCAAAAACTGGGAGGTCCGGAGACCTCTTACCTCCCATATCAAGCTGACATAGTGTGGGGGTCTGCTCCGCTTATCCGGATCCGATTGCAGGGGATTCCAAATTCCTAACCCCATTTCCAGCACCCCAAACAGAGTGACTCACTCCTGCAGCCATGCTCAGGCAGGACGCTCAAATCCAGAGTCCGCCAGACTCTGAGTGTGCCTACACTACATCACTTCCTGGGCGTGCCTCGAATCTCTGCATTTCTAAAGCACAATCAAACAATTATTTCATTTCAAAACTGTACATTTTGAGCCTCCTCATATATGGTAACAAGAGAACATAGGGATTCTGTCTCCTATCTTAATAAGAAACCTGAGTAGAATGCAAAGAAAAGGGATCTATCTTAGATGTTTTTAACATTTTTCCCTTTTTAATAAAATGTTTAATTCGTTATTTTCTCTAATAAAAAAGTTAATAAATTGGAAAAACCTCTTTTCTTCTTTTTTTCTCAATTTCTCTATTTTTACTTAAGAAAAGGTTTTAAACATTCCAGTGAGCAGGGAAAGAAATCTTCTTACATAACACATAAGACTCTTTTAACATAATTAGAAAATGTTCACCCACTGGTTGGTAAATGTGTATTTGATAGTAGAGTTTATTAATATATTCCCTTGCACTGCTGTGTCATCTCAGAATGAAGGCATAGACCAGTAGAGTATGGTCAATACAGACCCCCATAAGCCCTTCATTAACCCTGTCACTCATGGGGGTCAATCCAGACCCCCATAAGCCTCTATTTAACCCCATCAGTCCCATAAGGGTATATTAACACCATTATGGGCCTGTTACAACACTACATTAACCACATATGTGCCATGATGATCCTCAAGGACCATCATGACACTAAGTATAAACACTATACTGCACTATACTACCACCAATAAAACATTAAAGATCAACTAAACACCCTCTACACTAACCTATTAACATCTACACTACCTACCCCCCCACTCTAATTACAGAAAATAAAAAAGCCTAAAGTCACACAAAAAAAATCTACATTACATGAAATAAAAAACCTAACTCACAAAAAAAATAAACTACATTACACAAAATAAAAAAACCTAAATCACAAAAAAAAAAAAACATTACAACCCCCTCACTACAGAAAAAAAAAATACACACCTGAAAAGGAAAGACATATAATACAAATACATACAATACAAATACATACAATTACAATACAATACACCCCTATCTAATATACATCACACAATCTATCTAAATAAATAGCATAATCTAATTTACATGCTATGGGCCTCATTCTATTATCGGCCGTAAACCGGCCGTAAGGCTGCGATTCCTTGCGGGGGTCCCGTTACCTTGCAATTCAATTAAACGGCCCCGTAAGGATCTTCTCTTACGGCCGGCCGTAAATCTTGCTACCGGCCGTAAGCTCTGAAAACTTAAAACTCAAAAATAAATTCAAGCCTGCACTGTACAGCGCTGTAAATGCTAGGGATCATATTGGGGGACATGAGGATTAAAAGTAACCCACTCTCAAGCTTGCACATCAGCCCAAACCTGAGTTCAAATTAACTGTTTATTTTCCGGCTGCGGCGTGGGCGGGTCTGAGGTGCTCCAAGCCCTATGGACTTTTTACATGGATATTTGACGTATATTAAAAAATAAATATTTTACGGATTTGAGTATAGGGGAATTTTGTGCTATTTTTGCTAACACCGAAAATCACTTTATAGTCTTCTCAAAGTGCAGGATGGCTTAATTTGGGCTATATTTCATGCTTAATTGGTGCTAGCGGGACCTCTTTACTGCAAGTAAGCTGCTGCTCGGTTTTAGCCTTGCAGAGAGGGTTCCCGGAGCAATTGAATTGCAAATAGGATTTTCTTACGGCCGATTTCCTTGCGGCCGTTTTAGATCAAAGGATTTCCTCCGGCGCGAGCGGCCGCAAGAGATAGCAAGGCACCGGCCGCAAGCCTGCCGGAATCCCCGGCCGGAGGGGAATAGAATAGCCGAATAGCTTGCGGCCGGTCCTTGCGGCCCCGCAACGGCTGCGGCCGCTAATAGAATGAGGCCCTATCTATATAGTAATACATCCCCAATCTATCTAAATAAATACCATAATCTAATATACATCCTATCTATAAAATACTACATCCCCAATCTATCTAAATAAATAGCATAATCTAATATACATGCTATCTATATAATAATACATCCCCAATCTATCTAAATAAATAACACAATCTATCTACAATACATCCTATGCTATCTATATAAAACGCATACCCCTAGCTAACATACAATAAATGCTATCTATATATTAACTAATATAAGTCTAAGCTAAAATAAAATAATCAGGACCACTTACCTTTGCAGATGTCCATTGGGATCAGCCACCTACGAAAAAAAAAAAAATTAGTGCAACACGTTTACAGTTCTAAAATAAACATTCTATACATTCTATACATTCTAAATATTCTACTCACCTTTCCGGCATGTCCTGTCCTTTTTGTTTGAATCCTTCTCCGGCGTGGCACCTGTTAAAAAAAATACAACATTAATACACATACATCAAAATAAAATAAACATAATCTACATTCTACTTACCTCCCCGCGATGTCTCCGGCCTCCTCCAGATCCTCTTCTGCCACGCCCTGTAAAAAAAAAATACATACTTACACGCACTCCCGGACATCCCCGACGCTAATGAGGCTCCAGGAGACTTTTCCGGAAGAAAATAAGCAATGGCGCCTTCTGATTGGTTTAAAACGCTGTCTATCAAATTCACCCAATCAGGAGGTGCCAATGTGTGAACCAATCACAAAAGGATACACCTTAAAATCCCACTCGGATTGGAAAATGCACCTGTCAATCTTTATTTAAACCAATCACAAGGCGCAGATGCCTTCAGCCAATCACAATGGAATACACCCCCATAGGGTGATTGGTTGGAGTCTCTGCACATTCTGATTGGTTGCACTGACAATAGCCAATCACAATGGAATACACCCTCATGTAGTGATTGGTGAAGGATTTGCACATTCTCATTGGCCCCTGTTAATATCAATCAATATTACACCCAATGGGAAGGTGCAGATGTCTTCACCAATCAGTACGTGGGGGTATATTCCATTGTGATTGGCTGATGGCAATAAAGCCTTAGGATTGGTTCAAATAAAGATTGACAGGTGTGTTATCCAATCACCGTTGTATTTTGGGGTGTATACTTTTTTCATTGGTTCACAAATGGGGTCTTCTCATTGGCTGAATTTGATAGACAGCCTTTTCAGCCAATCAGAAGCCGCCATTGACAATTTTTTTTTTCATGCGCGGATGCTTCCAGAGAAGACGAGAAGGCCGGAGACATCGCGGAAAGGTAAGTATAATGTAGATTGTCTTTATTTAACATTGGTTTATGTTTACTAATGTAATGTTTTTTTTTACAGGAGTATCGCCGAACAAGACGCAAAGATGGAAGATGGAACATGGAGGAATTGACATTCTGGGATGTGACATGCTGGAACGGGACATGCTGGAAAGATGAGTATAATATTTAGAATATTTAGAATGTTTAGAATGTTTAGTTATTTCATGTAAACGTGTTGTATTCATTTTTTTAATCTTTTTTACCGTAGGTTGCTGATCTGAAGAAACATCTCAAAGGTAAGTGGTCTTAATTATTTTATTGTAGCTTACAATTAGAGTAGCTATATATATATATATATATAGATAGCATGTATTGTATATTACATAGATAAATAGGGGGATGTATTATTAGATAGTATTGTATATTAGATAGTGGGATGTATATTACATTATATAGTGGCATGTATATTAGATAGTGGCATGTATATTAGATAGTGGCATGTATATTAGAGCATGTATATTAGATAGTGGCATGTATATTAGATAGGGGTGTATTGGATTTAATTGAATTGTATTGTATTTAATTGTGTTATATTGTATTGTATTTAATTGTGTTGTATTGTATTTTATTTAATTCTGTTGTATTGTATTATATGTATGTATTATATGCATTTCATTTTCAGGTGTGTAATTTTTAAAAAAATGTTGTAGTGAGGGGGGGGAGTTGTAATGTATTTTGTTATTTTCTGTAATGTACATTTTTTATTTTTTGTGACTTAGGTTTTTCTTATTTTATGTAATGTAGATTTCTGCTTTTTGAGGAATTTAGTTACTTGAGGCACACAGAACACTCACATTGTGTGACAAACAGCATTTCAACACTTTCTTTTATTGACCGTCATTTTTTGACGGGCAAGTCTCTAGCTGGTGATATTGTCGAGCGTTTTCTATGAAGAAAGTCGTTGTCCACAACTTTTTTAGTTTTTGGGATCCAGACGCATCAGAGTGAGACGCAATTGGAGTAAGACGGACTTCATTTCTGTGGATCCATTGGTATCCAGACGGAGACATCAAATTGGGGTGCACATCTTTTTTGATTAGGGACCGTGCTGAAGACACATCAAAGTATAAGTAATGGAGATAATTGCTAAATATGCTGAATGTAGGGATTTTGAACCAGTGATTGTTGAAAATGATAGTATGCTTAGCAGAATACATGATTTATTGTTACAGTGTGAAAATCAAAATAAGCAAATTGATAAGAAAAAATGGTGCTTAACCAAGGAGAGAAATAAGTTACAGAATTGTATGAAATTGTTAATGTGTATTAAGACCAGATGAATATGGCTATAACGGGGAGTATTCCAGTTGCAGCAGTTACAGAGACTTGACAAGAAACAGACTGTTGTCCAAAATGTGGCATAAGTGCAGAGTATGTGAATAGAAGATAATTATCATGGAAGAGGACAATTAGTAGCCTCACTCAGAGCATGTTTATCTGATCAACAACATCTAGAGATGTTGCGAATAGTTCGCCGGCGGACTTTTTTCGGCGAACATAGCATGTTCGCGTTCGCGGCGAACAGCGAACATATACGAGATTCGACCCGCCCCCAATACTTTATCATTGAGCAAACTTTGACCCTGCATGTCACAGTCAGCAGAAACATTCCAGCCAATCAGCAGCATACACTCCATTCCAGAGCCATCTACCTCATGGACAGCAGCCATTTTGGAATCATAATTAACTTGCAGTCTTACAGAGAGGAGGGACAGTTTGGATGATGCTGCATCAATAGGGAAAACCATAGCTAGGCAAGTTTATTCAGTGTCCAGTGCAGTGCTGAAGGACTCATCAGATCTCTGCTGTAAACACAGCACCCCCAAAAGCCCTTTTTAGGGCTATAACATCATTTTTTTTCTGTGTAATCTAATTTCATTTGCCTGTCTCCCTGCTAGCCCCTGCTTGCAAGTGTGTGTCAGGCTCACAGCTTATACTGTGTGTGCACAACGCATACAATATAATATTGTTTACTAGTTGTCTACTTTTAAAAAACCCAAACTTTTTTTTTCTTAAATGTAAGTGCATTTGCCTGACTGACCGTCAATCAAAGTTCATTTGCTTGACCGCTACCCATAGTGTGTGTCCTGCTTTCAAGTACTGTGCCAGAGAGCATGTTGTGTGCATGCTTGAGCTCCAAACAAAAGGCTTTTTAGGGTCTTAGTCCCTCAAATACAAGTTTTATTTTAACACCTTTCTGTTAATAAGCATTTTGTGCACGGTGTTGTTCATTTTTGGGAGTTTTTGTGGTTTTTTTCTTAGTTTAATTTAAGTTTTAGTTTTCTGGGGGTCAGGCTCAACTCTCTATCCCAGGAGAGTGAGCTGTCTCCTGGATACTTTGCCACACCCCCTCCCTTAGCACTTTACCTTCACTCCTGAAACCTTTTTTTTTTCCTTTTTTTTTTTCTTTGACTTTTTTTTAAAAGTTTTTCAGGTTTTGTTAAAGTTTTGTTTGTTTGGTGTTGGGTTTTATGTTTTGGGGGGAGAGAAGACAAGTAACATCTTTGTAGGCAGTGGGGGGGAAAACAATTTGAAGATTTTGTTTAAAAGGCTTTTTTTACATCTGACACAGAGACACAGAGGGGTTAAAAAGCCTCTGTGTTCTCTGTGTTGTTGCAATTAGCAACACCTTGCAACAGGCCATTAACCCTTCCACTGCCAAGCATCATCTCTCTCTCTCTCCCTTAGTTATGTCTCCCTTAGTTTTGTCTTTTTGTTTCTTTTTCACACTTTTATATTTTTTAAAAAAGAAAACAGTAAAAAATCATAAAACAAAAAATAAAAATAAATAAAAAAAATAATCTAAAAAAAAGGGTCTAAACATGAGGGATAAGACCACTAAGAAGCCTCAGGGGTCAAAAGGGGGAATAATGGCCCCTGAAAATCCTAGCTGCAGCACTGCACAGCATAGGCCCCAGGCAGATAAGGCAGCCCCAGCTCCTGGTGGTTCTGCCAGCAGACCTACCCCTGTGGCTAATACCTGGTCACAGGTGGTTTCTGCTGGCCCCAGTAATACCACCGCTGGGGCTGAGGGGCAGATCACTAGGAAGCATGGGGTTAAATGTCAGATGTCTGGGGTCTACAGCATTGATATCTATCTGCGTGCTGCAGCTAACGTCATCAGCCCCTCTGTTATAGTAGCAGCCAGCAAAATGTACGGGAAAGCAGTTTTCTTTACCCGTACGCTGGCTGCTGCTCACATTCTTGTACAGAGAGGCATCACAGTGGGGGGATTATATGTCCCAATAGAACCCCTGGAAGGGTTGGGCACAAAAGTAACACTCTCTAATGTGCCCCCCTTCCTACCAGACTCCCTCCTGCGCCCCCACCTGCTAACCCTAGGGGAAGTAAAAACACCATTTATTAAAATTCCCCTGGGGTGCAGAGAGAGAGCACTTCGTCATGTGCTCTCTTTCAAGAGGCAGGTACAAATGTGCCTGCCTCAGGGCGCAGAAAACATAGAGGGGTCTTTTGGGGTTCCATTTGAGGGGGTGCTGTACAGGATTTTTTACAGCACTATGGAGGTACAGTGCTATCATTGCAAGGGGTTGGGGCATACACGTAGGTATTGTCCTAATGTAAAGCATCATTCCCCAGCCCCAGCAAATGGCACCTCCGTCAGTACGGCACCCATCCCCGCTGAGCCCATAACAGCGGGGACGTCAAGGGTCATGGCCCCCCCACAGAGCTCAGGCAAGGAGGCCGTTCCTCAAGCCACCACCACGGCCTCCAAACCCCCTTCTTCCCCAAAAAAGCCATCTGTGTCTGTGGTCTCCAGCAAGACTGCAGACACAGGGAAAAAGGGGAAGAATGTCACCGGTCCTCCCAGTGTCACAGCTGCATCTCCCAAGTCCCAATCTGCCCCCATCATAATTACATCAGTTAGTGTGGGGGCACAGTGTAAGCAGAGGGATAATAAGCCCTCTGCAGGGGAGGCAGCTAGTGGCAGCTCCTCTTCCAGGAGTGACGTCCCCAGGAAGAGGAAGCATAAAACCAACAGGGAGGTTGCTGATAAGTGGGAAGTGCTCTATAGTGGAGCACCTCCCTCTAAAAGCAAGAAGAGGAACAAAACATCTCCTCCTCATCCGGTGACATTGTCTGGCCTGGTTATTAAGCTCAGCCAGCCGGTGCCAGACCACACATCTCTCTCTCCAGACCCTATAGGGGTTAATGTGGAAAAGGGTCTGGAGGAAAAGCAGGGGCAAGAGGGTCTCCCAAGTGAGGCAGGGGTAGACAAGAAAGATCAGGTTCTGCCTCTGGCCTTTGAGGGGGGTCCCAACAAAGCCCCTGCTGAATGGGTAGTCAGTGTCCCTGAGGTGCTGAGCTTCAAGGGCACCAGTCAGTCTCCTCCTCCAGTGTCACTCTCTAGTGACGTACCTCGGGCTTTGTTAGAGCCCCAGGCCGAGTCACTACTGGAGGGGGGGAATATAGGCATGACCCCCATTCAGGACCCCATGGATTTGTCTGTCAGGGGGGATGTGGCACAAGCGGAAGTGGAAATGGGGGAGGGTGATAAAACAGGTTTTCCTGTTAACATCATGGGAGAGCCTGTCTACCCTCCTCAGCCGTCCACTGACCCTAACATCGGTGCCATCCAAGCTGAGCAAGCAGCGGTGGAACTGGCAGAGGAGGCATATAAAGCCTCCAAGGCTTCCATTAAGGAAGCCATGCCAGCCATTGCTGTCCAGCCAGCTACCCCTGAATGCACTCCTGAAGCTACAGGGGTGCAGCAGCAATCCAAGGGTCCATTATTTACCTTGAAGGGTGCTAAAGGGACTCCTTCTGTATCATCTAAGAGGGGGTCCCTGAGAATAAAGCTGAGGAAACTGACACCAGCCGGGGAAGATGGAGTAAAAGCCCTCAGCCAAGAGGAGCCCAGGGGTGACCCACTAGAAGGAACATCAGATTCTGGGTGGGTTATCCCTGTCAAGGAAATAGATCTATTCCTTGAGAGCACCCTTCATGGACAAAAGAAAAGGAAGGTGCGGCTGGCCTTGGAGAGGTGGAAGAATATGTCGTTTATTCTCCACTCTCTCCAGCAATATCTAGTGGTCAGCACTAGGGCCAAGAATTCTGGGACTGCGGAGCATCTCCGCGTCCGGAAATTCTATAAAATGTGCGTGTCCTATCAGCAGTCTCAAGGGTCTGAGGAACGCACAATTCCTGACACGCAGTAATGGCTTTGCACATCAGCACGCTAAATAGGTTCCAGGTACTCTCCTATTTATATCAGGGAGGGTACTCTGTGAGCTTCCTGCAGGAAACTCACACCACTCCAGAGGCTGAGGCCTCGTGGCAACTGGAATGGAGAGGCAGGGTCTTCTTCAGCCACTTCACATCGGCGTCATGTGGAGTGGTGACCCTGTTCTCAGAGTCTTTTCAGCCAGAGCTGCTGCTTGTGAAAGCTGTTATCCCAGGCCGTCTAATCCACCTCCGGGTCCGAGAGCAGGGTAGCATCATTAACCTAGTTAATATATATGCCCCTGCTGGAGGGCTCGAGAGAGTGAGGTTCCTCGCCAGACTGTCCCAGTTTTTGGAGACGGTTGACGCAGATGAGTGTTTGGTACTCGGGGGTGATTTCAACTGCACCCGCCTTCTGCGTCAGCCCTGCGGGAGATCATAGCCCGCTTCTCCCTGGAGGACATCTGGCGAGAGCAGAACCCAGGGGCATCAGACGGTTTCACCTACGTCAGGGTGAGAGCCAGTCTGGTGTCCCACTCCCGGATCGACAGACTATATATATTTAGTCACTATATGTCACGAGTCGGTTCTTGTGCCATTAGGCTGGCTCCGTTCACAGACCACAACTGTGTGTCTGTGACAGTGGCGCTAACGCCAACAGCGCCACGAGCCGCCTATTGGCACTTCAACAATGCTTTGTTGAAGGACCAGGGGCTCGTGACATTGATCCGGGAGTTTTGGACGGACTGGAGGGGTTGCAAGGGGGACTTTGCCACATTAAAACTGTGGTGGGACGTGGGCAAGGTTCATTTGCGACTTCTGTGTCAGGAATATACCAAGGGTGCGAGTGGGCAGCGCAAAGCTGAGTTGGAGTCACTCCGGGGGGAGGTACTCCATCTGGAGCAGAGGCTGTTCACTTGTAGGGACCAATCCCTGCAGAGCGAGTATGTAGAGAGGAAGGGTGTCCTCTGTGACCTGGAACGACACCAGGCCAAGGGGGCATACGTGCGCAGCCGCTTAGGTTTTCTCAAAGATCTAGACCGCGGCTCGCGCCTCTTCTACTCACTGGAGAAAAAGGGGGGTAACAGTAGGCACATCACCTGTCTTCTAGATGAAGACGGTGCCCCCCTTACAGATCCGGAGAGTATCCGGGATAGAGCCCGGAACTTTTATAAAGATCTTTACTCTCCGGATCCCATTTCTCCAGACGCCTGCAGGGTGCTATGGGAGGGGCTCCCCACAGTCAGTGAGGGTGTAAGAGAGCGGCTTGATATACCACTATCTTTTCAAGAGCTCTCTGAAGCCCTCCGTGCCATGTCCTGTGAAAAGTCTCAAGGACTGGACGGACTGACTGTAGAGTTTTTCCAATTTTTCTGGGAGACTCTGGGACCTGATTTCCATCTGGTCCTTGGGGAAGCCCTGGAGACCGGGGAGATGCCCCTGTCTTGTCGCAGGGCAGTACTTGCCCTGCTGCCCAAAAAGGGGGATCTCCGGCTTATTAAGAACTGGCGACCGGTCTCTCTGCTCAGCACGGACTACAAGATTGTAGCTAAAGCCATCTCGCTTAGACTTGGGTCTGTGCTGGCAGAATTGGTTCACCCTGACCAGTCCTATGCGATCCCGGGCCGGACTATCTTTGATAGTATCTTTCTGGTCCGGGATCTATTGCATTATTCTCGCAGGACTGGTCTGTCACTCGCCTTTCTCTCTTTAGATCAAGAGAAGGCGTTTGACAGGGTGGACCATGGTTACCTCATAGCCACTCTGCAAGCGTACGGCTTTGGCCCACAGTTTGTGGGCTTTATAAGAACGCTGTACGCCTCTGCAGAGTGTTTACTTAAAATCAATTGGTCCCTAACAGCACCTTTGGTATTTGGACGAGGGGTGCGTCAAGGATGTCCCTTGTCTGGACAGTTATATGCACTGGCCATTGAGCCTTTCCTCTGCCTACTGAGGAAAAGGCTCACAGGGCTGGTGCTAAAAGATCCAGACATGCGGATTGTCCTTTCAGCTTATGCTGACGATGTGCTCCTCGTGGCCCAGGATCCAGTTGATCTTGAGCTGGCAAAACAGTGCCAGGAGGTATATTCAGCTGCCTCCTCCGCTCAGATCAACTGGTCCAAATGCACAGGCCTTTTAGAGGGTAATTTACAGGTGGACTCTTTGCCTCCCACGTTTCGTGACATCACGTGGGAGGCAGATGTCATTAAATATCTGGGGGTCTACCTGTCCGCTGCGGACGCTTCCGTCCCAGACAACTGGAGGGAGTTAGAGGGCAGTGTCCTCTCTCGTCTGGGACGATGGAGGGGTCTAGCAAAAATGCTTTCCCTTAGGGGGCGGACTCTAGTGGTGAATCAGCTGGTGGCTTCTCAGATCTGGCACCGGCTGATTTGTCTGAGTCCGACCCCCGAGTTTGTCACCAATATCCAGAGGAATTTGTTAGATTTCCTCTGGATGGGAAGGCATTGGGTCTCTGCAGGGGTGGCATGTCTGCCTTTGGTGGAGGGTGGACAGGGAGTAGTTTGTGTGTGCTCCCAGTTGTCCACCTTCCGCCTTCAGTACCTGCAGAGATACCTATATGCAGATCCCTCTCCGCAGTGGTGCGCACTGGCATCCAGCTTTTATCGCCAGTTGCGCAACCTGGGGTATGACCGGCAATTATTTCTGATCAGGCCCGAGGGGTTTGGGAGAGACCTCTCTGTGTTGCCGGCATACTACCAGGAAACCCTCAAGGCCTGGAGCATGGTCTCCGTGACCAGGCAGGGCGTGCCTTTTGGGGATGAAATATTCACAGAGCCCTTGCTATTTAATGCAGCAGTGGGGGCTCCAATGTTACAGTCCCCCAGTATCATCCGCCGCCTTAGTCATGCACTGATGACCCGAGTCGGGGATCTCCTGGAATACGGGCGTTCTGATTGGGTGTCACCCCAGGAGCTTGCGCTCCGTTTGGGATATGTGACGCCCAAAGTCTCAGGGCGCTTGCTCCAGGAGATTAGAGATGCCATCTCCCCCGACTCGCGCACGTTCCTTCGCGGGGCTTTGCAGGCCGGAGTGCCACATGCACCTTTCAACACCCCTTCTCCGGCTGTTTGCATTGGACACAAGCCCCGTGTTTCCCCTCAGGCTCCTCCTGTCCCCAACCTCTCGAGGTTGAGGGACATACCCTCGGCATGCTTTCGCGGCATGCCGAGGAAGAGCTTATATTCTCTCGTGCTCCATACAGTGCACTTCCTTGCCCTCATGACCCGTCCCGATACCATCTGGAGGCGGGTCCTACCAGCTGACGAGGGCAAGAGGCCCCGGTGGAGGGAACTTTATTCTGATTTAGTTCCACGACCCACCGGGGACTTGAGTTGGAGAGTGCTCCATGGTGCACTGAGCACGGGAGAGTACTTAGCTAAATTCACGGACTCTCCCTCCACTTGTCCATTCTGTGGCAAGGGAGAGTCCGTGTATCATGTTTATTTTAGTTGCGCCAGACTGCAGCCCCTCTTGTCACTCTTGAGGGGCCTCCTCCTGCAGTTCTGGCTGCATTTCTCCCCTCATATTTTTATTTTTGGGCGCCCAGTGTCCCGGGGCAATAAGGCCAGTGACCTCCTCGTCAACCTGCTCCTGGCATTAGCCAAGTTGGCTATATATAAGTCCAGGAAGCAGTGTTTGATAGGGCGGGTTCCCTTGTCACCTGAGGCCATGTTCCGGGTGCTGGTGCGCTCCCGTATCCGGGCAGAGTACCACCTGGCTTTGTCTACTGGGGGAATGGATGAGTTTGTCTCCCAGTTGGCTGTAGATGGTGTGCTCTGCTCGGTATCCCCCCATCCGGTTTCTTTTTCTTTCAACCTCCTAATATGATTTTTATTTAGTTTAAAGAAAATGTTTTCTCATAATTTTAAAATACACTGTGCCAAGTTCAACCAATCCAGTCTAGTTGGGGTACCAACAGTCCACATTTAAAAAACCCAAACGTTTTTTTTTCTTAAATGTAAGTGCATTTGCCTGACTGACCGTCAATCAAAGTTCATTTGCTTGACCGCTACCCATAGTGTGTGTCCTGCTTACAAGTACTATGCCTAAAGGTTGTGTGCATGCTTGAGCTCCAAAAAAAAGGCTTTTTAGGGTCTTAGTCCCTCAAATACAAGTTTTATTTTAACACCTTTCTGTTTATAAGCACTTTGTGCACGTGTTGTTCATTTTTGGGAGTTTTTGTGGTATTTTTCTTAGTTTAATTTAAGTTTTAGTTTTCTGGGGGTCAGGCTCAGCTCTCTATCCCAGGAGAGTGAGCTGTCTCCTGGATACTTTGCCACACCCCTCCCTTAGCACTACACCTTCACTCCTGAAACTTTTTTTACTTTGACTTTTTTTTAAAAGTTTTTTTGGTTTTGTTAAAGTTTTGTTTGTTTGGTGTTGGGTTTTATGTTTTGGGGAGAGAGAAGACAAGTAACATCTTTGTAGGCAGTGGGGGGGAAAACAATTTGAAGTTTTGTTTAAAAGGCTTTTTTTTTTTTCTTTTTTTAACATCTGACACAGAGACACAGATGGGTTAAAAGCCTCTGTGTGCTATGTGTTGTTGCAATTAGCAACACCTTGCAACAGGCCATTAACCCTTCCACTGCCAAACATCATCTCTCTCTCTCCCTTAGTTTTGTCTCCCTTAGTTTTGTCTTTTTGTTTCTTTTTCACACTTTTATATTTTTTAAAAAAGAAAACAGTAAAAAATCATAAAACAAAAAATAAAAATAAATAAAACAAATAATCTAAAAAAAAAAGGGTCTAAACATGAGGGATAAGACCACTAAGAAGCCTCAGGGGTCAAAAGGGGGAATAATGGCCCCTGAAAATCCTAGCTGCAGCACTGCACAGCATAGGCCCCAGGCAGATAAGGCAGCCCCAGCTCCTGGTGGTTCTGCCAGCAGACCTACCCCTGTGGCTAATACCTGGTCACAGGTGGTTTCTGCTGGCCCCAGTAATACCACCGCTGGGGCTGAGGGGCAGATCACCAGGAAGCATGGGGTTAAATGTCAGATGTCTGGGGTCTACAGCATTGATATCTATCTGCGTGCTGCAGCTAATGTCATCAGCCCCTCTGTTATAGTAGCAGCCAGCAAAATGTACGGGAAAGCAGTTTTCTTTACCCGTACGCTGGCTGCTTCTCACATACTTATACAGAGAGGCATTACAGTGGGGGGATTATATGTCCCAATAGAACCCCTGGAAGGGTTGGGCACAAAAGTAACACTCTCTAATGTGCCCCCCTTCCTACCAGACTCCCTCCTGCGCCCCCACCTGCTAACCCTAGGGGAAGTAAAAACACCATTTATTAAAATTCCCCTGGGGTGCAGAGAGAGAGCACTTCGTCATGTGCTCTCTTTCAAGAGGCAGGTACAAATGTGCCTGCCTCAGGGCGCAGAAAACATAGAGGGGTCTTTTGGGGTTCCATTTGAGGGGGTGCTCTACAGGATTTTTTTACAGCACTACGGAGGTGCAGTGCTATCATTGCAAGGGGTTGGGGCATACACGTAGGAATTGTCCTAATGTAAAGCATCATGCCCCAGCCCCAGCAAATGGCACCTCCGTCAGTACAGCACCCATCCCCGCTGAGCCCATAACAGCGGGGACCTCAAGGGTCATAGCCCCCCCACAGAGCTCAGGCAAGGAGGCCGTTCCTCAAGCCACCACCACGGCCTCCAAACCCCCTTCTTCCCCAAAAAAGCCATCTGTGTCTGTGGTCTCTAGCAAGACTGCAGACACAGGGAAAAAGGGGAAGAATGTCACCGGTCCTCCCAGTGTCACAGCTGCATCTCCCAAGTCCCAATCTGCCCCCACCATAATTACATCAGTTAGTGTGGGGGCACAGTGTAAGCAGAGGGATAATAAGCCCTCTGCAGGGGAGGCAGCTAGTGGCAGCTCCTCTTCCAGGAGTGACGTCCCCAGGAAGAGGAAGCATAAAAACAACAGGGAGGTTGCTGATAAGTGGGAAGTGCTCTATAGTGGAGCACCTCCCTCTAAAAGCAAGAAGAGGAACAAAACATCTCCTCCTCATCCGGTGACATTGTCTGGCCCGGTTATTAAGCTCAGCCAGCCGGTGCCAGACCACACATCTCTCTCTCCAGACCCTATAGGGGTTAATATGGAAAAGGGTCTGGAGGAAAAGCAGGGGCAAGAGGGTCTCCCAAGTGAGGCAGGGGTAGACAAGAAAGATCAGGTTCTGCCTCTGGCCTTTGAGGGAGGTCCCAACAAAGCCCCTGCTGAATGGGTAGTCAGTGTCCCTGAGGTGCTGAGCTTCAAGGGCACCAGTCAGTCTCCTCCTCCCGTGTCACTCTCTAGTGACATACCTCGGGCTTTGTTAGAGCCCCAGGCCGAGTCACTACTGGAGGGGGGGAATATAGATATGACCCCCATTCAGGACCCGATGGATTTGTCTGTCAGGGGGGATGTGGCACAAGGGGAAGTGGAAATGGGGGAGGGTGATAAAACAGGTTTTCCTGTTAACATCATGGGAGAGCCTATCTACCCTCCTCAGCCGTCCACTGACCCTAACATCGGTGCCATCCAAGCTGAGCAAGCAGCGGTGGAACTGGCAGAGGAGGCATATAAAGCCTCCAAGGCTTCCATTAAGGAAGCCATGCCAGCCACTGCTGTCCAGCCAGCTACCCCTGAATGCACTCCTGAAGCTACAGGGGTGCAGCAGCAATCCAAGGGTCCATTATTTACCTTGAAGGGTGCTAAAGGGACTCCTTCTGTATCATCTAAGAGAGGGTCCCTGAGAATAAAGCTGAGGAAACTGACTCTAGCCGGGGAGGATGGAGTAAAAGCACTCAGCAAAGAGGAGCCCAGGGGTGACCCACTAGAAGGAACATCAGATTCTGGGTGGGTTATCCCTGTCAAGGAAATAGATCTATTCCTTGAGAGCACCCTTCATGGACAAAAGAAAAGGAAGGTGCGGCTGGCCTTGGAGAGGTGGAAGAATATGTCGTTTATTCTCCACTCTCTCCAGCAATATCTAGTGGTCAGCACTAGGGCCAAGAATTCTGGGACTGCAGAGCATCTCCGCGTCCGGAAATTCTATAAAATGTGCGTGTCCTATCAGCAGTCTCAAGTTTCTGAGGAACGCACAATTCCTGACACGCAGTAATGGCTTTGCACATCAGCACGCTAAATACCAATGGCTGTCAAGACAGTTTCCGCAGGTTCCAGGTACTCTCCTATTTATATCAGGGAGGGTACTCTGTGAGCTTCCTGTAGGAAACTCACACCACTCCAGAGGCTGAGGCCTCGTGGCAACTGGAGTGGAGAGGCAGGGTCTTCTTCAGCCACTTCACATCGGCGTCATGTGGAGTGGTGACCCTGTTCTCAGAGTCTTTTCAGCCAGAGCTTCTGCTTGTGAAAGCTGTTATCCCAGGCCGTCTAATCCACCTCTGGGTCCGAGAGCAGGGTAGCATCATTAACCTAGTTAATATATATGCCCCTGCTGGAGGGCCCGAGAGAGTGAGGTTCCTCGCCAGACTGTCCCAGTTTTTGGAGACGGTTGACGCAGATGAGTGTTTGGTACTCGGGGGTGATTTCAATTGCACCCTCGACGCTCTGGACCGGAATAGTCCAGAGCCGTACCCGCCTTCTGCGTCAGCGCTGCGGGAGATCATCGCCCGCTTCTCCCTGGAGGACATCTGGCGAGAGCAGAACCCAGGGGCATCAGACGGTTTCACCTACGTCAGGGTGAGAGCCGGTCTGGTGTCCCACTCCCGGATCGACAGACTATATATATCTAGTCACTATATGTCACGAGTCGGTTCTTGTGCCATTAGGCTGGCTCCGTTCACAGACCACAACTGTGTGTCTGTGACGGTGGCGCTAACGCCAACAGCACCACGAGCCGCCTATTGGCACTTCAACAATGCTTTGTTGAAGGACCAGGGGCTCGTGACATTGATCCGGGAGTTTTGGACGGACTGGAGGGGTTGCAAGGGGGACTTTGCCACGTTAAAACTGTGGTGGGACGTGGGCAAGGTTCATTTGCGACTTCTGTGTCAGGAATATACCAAGGGTGCGAGTGGGCAGCGCGAAGCTGAGTTGGAGTCACTCCGGGGGGAGGTACTCCATCTGGAGCAGAGGCTGTTCACTTGTAGGGACCAATCCCTGCAGAGCGAGTATGTAGAGAGGAAGGGTGTCCTCTGTGACCTGGAACGACACCAGGCCAAGGGGGCATACGTGCGCAGCCGCTTAGGTTTTCTCAAAGATCTAGACCGCGGCTCGCTCCTCTTTTACTTACTGGAGAAAAAGGGGGGTAACAGTAGGCACATCACCTGTCTTCTAGATGAAGACGGTGCCCCCCTTACAGATCCGGAGAGTATCCGGGATAGAGCCCGGAACTTTTATAAAGATCTTTACTCTCCGGATCCCATTTCTCCAGACGCCTGCAGGGTGCTATGGGAGGGGCTCCCCACAGTCAGTGAAGGTGTAAGAGAGCGGCTTGATATACCACTATCTTTTCAAGAGCTCTCTGAAGCCCTCCGTGCCATGTCCTGTGAGAAGTCTCCAGGACTGGACGGACTGACTGTAGAGTTTTTCCAATTTTTTTGGGAGACTCTGAGACCTGATTTCCATCTGGTCCTTGGGGAAGCCCTGGAGACCGGGGAGATGCCCCTGTCTTGTCGCAGGGCAGTACTTGCCCTGCTGCCCAAAAAGGGGGATCTCCGGCTTATTAAGAACTGGCGACCGGTCTCTCTGCTCAGCACAGACTACAAGATTGTAGCTAAAGCCATCTCGCTTAGACTTGGGTCTGTGCTGGCAGAATTGGTTCACCCTGACCAGTCCTATGCGATCCCGGGCCGGACTATCTTTGATAGTATCTTTCTGGTCCGGGATCTATTGCATTATTCTCGCAGGACTGGTCTGTCACTCGCCTTTCTCTCTTTAGATCAAGAGAAGGCGTTTGACAGGGTGGACCATGGTTACCTCATAGCCACTCTGCAAGCGTACAGCTTTGGCCCACAGTTTGTGGGCTTTATAAGAACGCTGTACGCCTCTGCAGAGTGTTTACTTAAAATCAATTGGTCCCTAACAGCACTTTTGGTATTTGGACGAGGGGTGCGTCAAGGATGTCCCTTGTCTGGACAGTTATATGCACTAGCCATCGAGCCTTTCCTCTGCCTACGGAGGAAAAGGCTCGCAGGGCTGGTGCTAAAAGATCCAGACATGCGGATTGTCCTTTCAGCTTATGCTGACGATGTGCTCCTCGTGGCACAGGATCCAGTTGATCTTGAGCTGGCAAAACAGTGCCAGGAGGTATATTCAGCTGCCTCCTCCGCTCAGATCAACTGGTCCAAATGCACAGGCCTTTTAGAGGGTAATTTACAGGTAGACTCTTTGCCTCCCACGTTTCGTGACATCACGTGGGAGGCAGATGTCATTAAATATCTGGGGGTCTACCTGTCCGCTGCGGACGCTTCCGTCCCAGACAACTGGAGGGAGTTAGAGGGCAGTGTCCTCTCTCGTCTGGGACGATGGAGGGGTCTAGCAAAAATGCTTTCCCTTAGGGGGCGGACTCTAGTGGTGAATCAGCTGGTGGCTTCTCAGATCTGGCACCGGCTGATTTGTCTGAGTCCGACCCCCGAGTTTGTAACCAATATCCAGAGGAATTTGTTAGATTTCCTCTGGATGGGAAGGCATTGGGTCTCTGCAGGTGTGGCAAGTCTGCCTTTGGTGGTAGTAGTTTGTGTAGTTTGTGTGTGCTCCCAGTTGTCCACCTTCCGCCTTCAGTACCTGCAGAGATACCTATATGCAGATCCCTCTCCGCAGTGGTGCGCACTGGCATCCAGCTTTTATCGCCAGTTGCGCAACCTGGGGTATGACCGGCAACTATTTCTGATCAGGCCCGAGGGGTTTGGGAGAGACCTCTCTGTGTTGCCGGCATACTACCAGGAAACCCTCAAGGCCTGGAGCATGGTCTCCGTGACCAGGCAGGGCGTGCCTTTGGGGGATGAAATATTCACAGAGCCCCTGCTATTTAATGCAGCAGTGGGGGCTCCAATGTTACAGTCCCCCAGTATCATCCGCCGCCTTAGTCATGCACGGATGACCCGAGTCGGGGATCTCCTGGAATACGGGCGTTCTGATTGGGTGTCACCCCAGGAGCTTGCGCTCCGTTTGGGATATGTGACGCCCAAAGTCTCAGGGCGCTTGCTCCAGGAGATTAGAGATGTCATCTCCCCCGACTCGCGCACCTTCCTTCGCGGGGCTTTGCAGGCCGGAGTGCCACATGCACCTTTCAACACCCCTTCTCCGGCTGTTTGCATTGGACACAAGCCCCGTGTTTCCCCTCAGGCTCCTCCTGTCCCCAACCTCTCGAGGTTGAGGGACATACCCTCGGCATGCTTTCGCGGCATGCCGAGGAAGAGCTTATATTCTCTCGTGCTCCATACAGTGCACTT